>CM062806.1:626553044-626951872 GCA_031772625.1 Pinus tabuliformis
TCTGCCTTCAGCAGCCTGCTGATTGCCAACCAACTCTTTGCCATGCGGGGTGGAAACATCCTCGTCTAGCCGCTGCTTGCCTGGGTCGCGATTGCTTCTGTTTCTTTGTGCGGCCCTCTACTGCTCACCATTGTTCTATGGCAGAGCTTCCGATGGGTCGTTTTCCTCAAATAAAGTGATGGTGACAGTGGCGGTGATAACAGGGCTATGCAGGGTGCTATGGAATCGAAATTGCGATATGTGGGGAGCGGGGTGAGGGGGAAAGGGAAAATTGGTTGTATGGACAGTAGCGTCCCTCCTTCCTGCACCTTGGAGCAGAGCTCGTCCTCTGCCACTGCGGGTATCAGGATACTAGCCAGAGAAGGAGCCATAAGGATTTGGGATGTCAGGAGAAGAGGAGGGGGAGGCAGAATCTGGGTTGGGCATTGCAGGAGGACAGATGCCTCCGCCACGAGTGCCCCCTCTCCTGCTACGCATTCGGTGGCGGATGCGAGCCATGGCAGGATTCAAAGCAAAGCTATCAGCGGGGAGATTGGCGGAATGACTGAGCAGAGAGGGAGCGAAGGAAGTCTGAGCGGGAGCTATGTGCAGAGCCCGGTGAGGGAGAAGTGAAACCCATTACCAAGGTCTATACAGCTGAGCAGCCAATAGCGGCTTCTTGTTATTGTGTGTGAGCAAGGCTCCGCGGCCTGAGGAGGGCAAATGCAGTGGAGCAGGGAAGGAGGAATAACGTTATGGTCTATGGAGGCCTTTACGAGGAGCATGATGGTGAAGTCTCAACCAGAGCACCCATTTAATGTCACCTGCAAGGCGCCATGAATGCCCTTCAGTTGGGCATGGGAGAAGATGTAGTCAGACATGTGGCCAGTCCTCCCGCCACCTGTCCGTCTAATCGCCATTAATGGCTTGGTTACCACCTGCATCCGGGTGTGCTTCTTCACCATGTACCATTTCAATCTGCACCAATTCATTGTAATCATTTAACTAGAGTGTAGTGGCAATAGTATTAAGCGTACCTGCATGTAGGGTCCATCCACTATCCACTCTTATGTTAGCTAAAAGATCAGCCACTTTGTTGCCATCCATACGAATGTGTTTGTAGGTGACTGCTCTGTGGGGGGAGAGCCAATGTTCAATGAGATCTAATCTTTCTGCCAATCTCCAACTGCTGACCACTTTGTATGACGGCATCCCCTGCAGAATCTGATTAACCATGTTAATGAGAATCTGAGAATCGCCTTCAATTAAAAGTGGGAAGAAACCATGGAGTTGAGCAAGGAGAAGCCCCTACCATAGCCCTTCTAATTCAGCCGAGTTATTCGTATCCCAACCAATTGAGCCTATGAAGGTTAGAAGAGGTATGCCTTTATGATCCCTGAAGACTCCTCCATATCCTGCTTTGCCCGGGTTGCCTTTAGAAGCTCCATCGAAGTTAAGTTGTATCATATGTTGGGGCGGAGGTAGCCATCTGTCTGGTATCTTGCTTTGTGAAGAAGTTTTACCATGATTTGCTTGCATCTAGTTCCACTGAAGATTCCAGTTTGCCCATATATTTTGTTCCTGTGGAATGGAAGGAAAGTCTTCTTCATACCAAGTTTGAAGCATTAAGGTTTCCCGAAGGTTTTGGCAAACATTGTTCCATAGGACTTCTAAAGGTGAGGATTGGTCCTTGAAGATGCGACGGTTTCTTTCTTTCCATATTGTCCACATGAGAAGACCTGGGATGAGTTTCCATAAAGTATTTAACAATTTGCTCTTATATGGATTGATTTCCTAATTGCGCACAGTGTTGGTGATATCCTCTTTCATTCGTCCGTCTTTTTGGCATCTGAAGCTAACTTTTTCCCAGAATCTGTTTGCCAATGGACAAGAGTTCATGAGGTGCACAGTGGTTTCTTCTTCCTGTTTGCAGTTGGGACACATGGAGGGCCCATGAAAACTTCTTTTCCGTAGGTTGTCCCGAGTGAGGATTTTATTTTGACAAAGCAACCAGAGAAAAGTAGATACTTTTGGCCAAATGGTGGGGCCCCAAACTTTGTTCCATAGAGAATCCTTGACTGTGTGATTCCTTATAATTATATTATATGCCTCGTGTGTAGTAAAGGTTCCTCTTGCCTTGTAACCCCATCTAATTATATCCTTCTTATCGAAATAGCGTATTTTCCTGTTAGAAAGTTTTGCTTTCAGATTTTCCTGAATGGACTCTGTACCTTCCCTAATGATGTGGTCTGAGCTTATCCATTGTCTGTATCCCTGTGTGAGATTGGGCCTCCAATGTTGATTGAATTTGACCATCAGTTGCCCTTCCTAATCCGGTATTTGGTGAGGTTTGATCAGGTCCTTCAGCTTCGTCTTTCGTGCCAAGAGTCTTTCCAAAACTGTGCATTATTACCCTCCCTAACTTCCCAGAAGCTGTGTTGTTGGATTAAATCCTTGTGTTGTTTAGTTGCGTTCCAGATTAGGGATCCTGGGCCAACCTATGTGAGTCGGATTAGATCGTCTGCTGGTCGGTTGTTGGCATATTTTGTTGTCCAGAGGATAGCCCAGGAAGTATGCATTGCCGAGATCCATTTCCACCAAATGCGTGCTCCCATGACAACATTATTGTGTTGAGGATCATGAAGCCCAGTACCTCCAGAGTTTTTCGGAAGGCATACTGTATCCCATTTCACTAGTGCCCATTTTCGATTTTGTCCCGAATTTCCACACATAAAGGTTCTCTGAAGTTGTTTCATTTCCTTGAGGACCCATTTTGGTGTTGCCAGAACTGAAAAAATATAAAGAGGCATGGATTGCAGGACAACTTTGATTGAGACTAGACGGCTTGCCATGTTGAGGGCTCTATAAGTCCAGGAGGAGAGACGAACTTCCAATTTTTCCAAGAGCAGTTGCCAAGATGAGTGCTTTAAAGCAGTATCAGTCATGGGAGCTCCCAGATATTTGGAGGGGAGAGCGGCTATCGAGAATCCAAGGATCCGAGCAATTGAATATTGAGTGATAGCAGGGGTATGAAAGAAAAAGATTTGGAATTTAGCCTTATTAATGTTAGCTCCAGAGGCATCCGAGAACTCTGTCAAAATGGATTTTAGTTTAAGATCTTCTTGGACCGAAGGATGGCCAAACAACATTTTATCATCCACGAATTGTTGGTGGGTAAAAGCAGGCATGTTGGGAAAGGAGAGGCCAGGCTCTTAATTGCTGGGTATGAAGAGCTTCTTTGATGTTTCTTCCAAGCCCTTCCCCCATTATGACAAACAGAAAAGGGGATAGTGGATCGCCTTGTCGGATTCCTCTGGAGGGGTGAAAGGGGGTGGAAGGGATTCCATTGACCAGAATGGAGAAGAAGGTGGACGTTATAAGACTCATGACCCATTTATCCCAAAGGGAGGAGAAGCCAAAGGCAATCAGCATCTTTTGAATATTCTTCTAGCTTAAACTATCAAAAGCTTAAGAGAGATCAATTTTTGGCCAGTGATCTGAGCCTGTGAGAGGTAAGATCAAATCCGAGAAGTCCCCTCCAAGATGGATTTCATTGTCGGAGAGAAAGAATCTATCCAATCGAGAGGCAATTTGATGTGTACCTGCTCATTTGTTATTCCAAGTGTAGATTCCATTGTTGAATGGCATATCGATGAGCCAATTGTTCTGGATGATTTTTTTTTTAATGGATGCTTTCATTATCCAGTTTGGTCCTGCCCCCTCTTTTTTCTTCCAGCTTTGTTATCATATTAAAATCTCCTCCTGTAATCTAGAGTGGATGAGTTCTATCAAAGTTGATCAAAGATAAAGTGTTCAATATGTCTATCTTATTCATTGCCTCCTAGGGAAAGTAGGCATTGGTTAGGTGACGATGCACATTTGTCTCTGTAATATGGAAAGTGGCTTGAATGAAGTGCTTAATCGCATGAATATTAGTAAGCATGATAGCTCGTTAATCCCAGACTATTGCTAGGCCTCCTGAGGCTCCTGAGGCATCCACTGCCACTGCTTTACTTCCTGGCCATGCTTTTGCAAGGATTTGATCCAGTGTTGTAGAGTTACATTTGGTTTCTTGCATGAAGAAGACTTGGGGTTTCCCTTGTTGAATCATGTTTTTTATCAATCTATATTTCACTGGGTTGTTGAGCCCTCTAATATTCCATGAAGTGAGCTTCATGATGCATTGTTGGGTAGGGGATTGTAATACTTTTTAAGCTTGGAATATCTTCCCGATTCCATCAGCATTTCCCCAATGCGGGTAGTTCTTTGAAGATCTGTTTTCCTTCCTCTTTTTTTATTGTCTTTAGGAATGTTTTTTCCATCCCATTGACTCCCAGGCTGAATGCCTAGGGTTCTTTGTTGTTGTGCTCTGGAGAGGATGACTTCTAAGTTTTCCAGCTGTCTTTCTAGGATCTTGTCATATTCTTTTGTCTTGCAAGCTTGTTCTAATCCAAGTATGTCCAGATCTCCAATGTCTATGCTTTCAGGCTCCTCTTCCATGTGCTGGGCTTCACTTCTTTCCTTTGTTGTTTCTGTTATAGTCGTGGTCTCTCGCTGCATGTTGTCGACATCCATGCCCTAAGCATGCCATTTCGGGATCATACTGGGTCAGGTGGAGGTGAGATCTATGGATTGCTTAGCCTTCTGGGCCTTCTTTGAGCCAGAGGGAATGAATTATGAAGTCATCTTGCGCATTTCCTCAGAATGAACAGGATTCTCAAAGTTATTTAGCTCCGGCTGGGCTAGGGTCTCAAAGCTATTGCTAGTGGATGGCATGGAAGAATTGGTGACAAGTTTTAAATGGGTTTTTCGTGGTTCTTTTTGCGGTTGCTAAGCTTGGTAAATCCATCCAAGTCAGGTTTGTCTCGAGAGGAAAAGTTCAAGGTTTTCAGATTTGAATGGCAGTCACGAAATAGATGGCCAAAGGCATGGCATTTTCTGCATCGAAATGGAACATGCTCATAATCTATTGACTGAATCCATTCAAAATCATCATGATATAGACTTACCGCATCCGGGAGAGCTTTGCTGAGATGCATATAGACGCAGATTCGGGCGTAGGAAGTATATCTTCTGAGTTTTGTCTCCTCTGCAATTTTGATGAATTCCCCTAAGCCATTTCTAATATTTTGCGGTGAGTCTTCATCCCAATACTCCAAAGGAAGGGAATAGAGGCGGATCCAAACTGGTGCCCAGCTTAAATATTCTTTGTCCAGATTGAATCTTTCAATCTAGTCTCTCAGATATAGGCCAGCTGCATTAAAAAAGTATGGTCCTCCATCGAGGACTCTGTTTTGATCTTTTATACAATTGAAAACTACCGTAAAGAAGCCCTTAGGCCCCAACTGCAGGGTAATGTGCCCTTTCGGTTTCCACTTGGCTACTATCCATCCATGCAAAGCTTTCTTTGTAGGCTAGAAGCCTATAAATTTTCCAATCAAGGCGTGATCCTTCATGTACTAGATTTGAGTGTTGATCTGGTGACTTGGGATCTCAATCTTAGGTATTTTAGTTGCTACAGGCTTACAGGTTGTCGAAGTCGCTTTGGGAGCCGCATTTCTATCTGTATTGTCTATCGGTATATCAGGTCCTGTTCCCGCATATTCCTGGGCCTTTTTCCTGATATCTTTCGCGTGCATCTGAATGTTTTCAGCATCATTGGGGGGAGGCACCATATCCTCCCCCTGGGGGGTGTCCATTGCTTGCGCGCTATTCCTTGTCATTTATTGTTTGTCGTATTACTGGAGAACGATGACAGAGTGTCCTGGTCTGTGCAATCTGTCATCGCTCTCCAGTAATAAGACAAACACCATACGATAAGACATAATACACAAGGGATGAAACCCCTCTAGGGGGAGGATATGGCGCCTCCCCCCAATGATGTTGAACACATTCCGATGCATAAAGAATATGTCAGGAAGGAACACCAGGAAGATGCAGGAGCAGAGCCTGAAACCCTGCCAGGAAATACGAACAGCACGAAGCTCCAAAATTGACGTCGGCAACCTGCAAGCCTGTGGCGACCGAACGACCTAAGATTGAGCTCCCAAGTCACCAGATTAACTCACAATTCTAGTACATGAAGGATCACGCCTTGATTGGAAAGTTCATAGGCTTCTGGCCCACAGAGAAGGCTTTTCATGGCTAGATAGCAACAAAGTGGAAACCAAAAGGGCACATTACCCTGCAGTTGGGGCCTAAAGGCTTCTTTACGGCGATCTTCAACTCTATAGAAGACCGGAACAGAGTTCTTGATGGAGGACCATACTTTTTCAATGCAGCAGGACTATATCTGAGAGACTGGATTGAAAGATTCAATCTGGACAAAGAAGATTTAAGATGGGAACCAGTCTGGATCTGCCTTTACTCCCTCCCTTTGGAGTACTGGGATGAAGACTCGCTGCAAGATATCGGGAACGACTTGGGAGAATTCATCAAAATCGTGGAGGAGATGAATCTCAGGCGATATACCTCCTATGCTCGAATATGTGTCGATATGCACCTCAACAAAGCTCTCCCGGACGCAGTAATTCTATATCATGATTATTTCGAATGGATACAGTCAATAGATTATGAGCACGTTCCATTCAGATGTAGAAAATGCCATGCCCTTGGCCATTTATTTCGTGACTGCCCTTCAAATCTGAATACCTCGAACTCTCCCACACTAGATAAACCTGACTTGGATGGGTTTACCAAAGTTTCTAGCCGCAAAAAGAACCACAAAAAACCCTCTACAAACCTTAAAAAACCTGTCGCCAATGCCTCCAAGCCATCCACCAGTAATAGCTTTGAAGCCTTGAATCAGCAGGAGCTAAATAACTCTGAAATCCCTGACCACTCAGTAGAAATTCCCAAGATAACTCCTCAATCTACTCCCTCGAGCTCAAAGAAGACCCAAAAATCTGTGCAATCCACAGATCTCAATTCCGCTTCGCCCAGTAAATCCCCGAATTGGAATTCTCAAGGCATGGATGTAGACAGTGTGCATCAGGAAACCATGACTATAATGAACACAATAGTAGAACAAAGTGAAGCCCAGCACATGGAAGAGGAGCCGAAAAATTTTGACATTGGAGACCTAGACATATTGGGATTAGAACAAGCTTGCAAGAAAAAAGAATACGACAAGATCCCAGAAAGCCAGCTAGAAAATCTAGAAGTACGCAACCTTAATTGCTCTCATCCCCAAGGAAGAACATTCTTAGACTCCGGACAAATTCCGGCCTATTGCTTTATGTAATGTCATCTACAAAATCATCTCCAAAGTTATTGCTTCGCGACTAAAACCTCTGCTTCCACTACTCATATCGCCAGAGCAATTAGGCGGAAAATCACGGATGGCATCATTCTCACTCACAAGATCATTCACTCCTTAAAGCAGTCCAAAAAACAGGTATGCTCCTAAAAATCAATCTCTCTAAAGCTTTAATAGCTTAAGCTAGAAGTATATTCAAAAAATATTGCTCGCCTTTGGTTTCTCCCCTCCTTGGGTTAGATGGGTCATGAGTCTGATAACGTCTACCTTCTTCTCCATTTTGGTCAATGGGATCCCTTCCACTCCCTTTCACCCCTCCAGAGGAATTCGACAAGGTGATCCCCTCTCCCCCTTTCTGTTCATCATTATGGCGGAAGGTCTTGGCAGAAGCATCAAAGAAGGTCTTCACTCCGAGCAATTGAGAGGGCTCACCTTTCCCAACACCCCTGCTTTCACACACCAACAGTTCGTGGATGATAACATGCTTTTTGGCCATCCCTTGGTCCAGGAAGCCCTTAAATTAAATTCATTTTTGACTAATTTCTCAGGCACCTATGGAACATGCATTAATAAGTCTAAATCCCAAATTTTTTCTTTCATACCCCTGCCATAACACAAACCTCAATTGCTAGGATCTTGGGTTTTACGATAGCCATTCTCCCATCCAAATACTTGGGCGCTCCTATGATGGATACTGGCTTAAAACACCCATCTTGGCAATTGCTCTTGGAAAAAATGGAAGCTCGTCTCTCTTCTTAGACTTACAGAACTCTAAACATGGCAAGCAGACTAGTCTTAATCAAAGTCGTGCTGCAATCCATGTCGCTTTATCTTTTTTCAATTCTGGCAGCGCCAAAGTGGGTACTCAAGAAAATCCAACATCTTCAAAGAGCCTTTCTGTGGGGAAACACGGGACAAAAGCGGAAATGGGCATTAGTAAAATTAGATACAGTATCCTTCCGAAAAACTCAGGAGGTACTGGGCTTCGTGATCCTCAACGCAGTAACGCAGTCATGGGTGCACGCATCTGGTGGAAATGGATCTCGAAACCCCTTACTCCTTGGGCTATTCTCTGGACTGCAAAATATGCCAATAATCGACCCGTGGACAACTTAATCCGACTCACATAGGTTGGCCCAGGATCCCTAATTTGGAATGAAGCTAAACAACATAAAGATTTAATTCAATAGCACAGCTTCTGGGAAATTAGGAATGGTAATAATGTGCGGTTCTGGGAAGATTCGTGGCAGTGAAGACCTAAATTGCAGGATTTGATCAAACCCCATCAAATATAGGACTGGGAAAGGCAATTGATGGTTAAGGTCAACCAACAGTGAAGACCCACTCAAACTCAAGGATACAGGCAATGGATAAGCTCAGACCACATCATCAGACAGGGCATACAGCTCATCAAGGAAAATCTGGAAACAAAGCTTTCAAACAGGAAAATACGCTACTCTGATAAGAAGGATATCATTAGATGGGGATACGAGGCGAGAGGAACCTTCACTTCACAAGAGGCCTATAATATAATTATAAGAAATCATACAGTCAAAGACACTCTATGGAACAAAGTATGGGCCCCCACCATATGGCAAAAAAAATCCACTTTTTTATGGTTGCTACGCCAAAATAAAATCCTCACTTGGGACAACCTTCGAAAAAGAAGCTTTTAGGGGCCCTTCTATATGTCCAAATTGCAAACAAGAGGAAGAAACCATTGAGAATCTCATAAACTCTTGCCCTCTAGCAAATAGACTCTGGGAAAAAGTAAGCTTCAAGTGCCAAAAATATGGACGCATTAAGGAGGATATCACCAACACTGTTCGCACCTGGGCAATAAATCCATACAAAAGCAAACTGTTAAATGCCTTATGGAAACTTATCATGGGCATTCTCATGTGGACTGTATGGAAATAAAGGAATCGTCGCATCTTCAAGGACCAATCCTCCCCTTTCGAAGTCCTATGGAATAATATATGCCAAAACCTTCGGGAAACCTTAATTCTTCAAACCTGGTATGAAGAAGACTTTCCCTCCATTCCACAGGAACATAATATATGGGCTAACTGGAATCTTCAATGGAACCAGTTGCAAGCAAATCAAAGTAAAACTTCATCACAAGGAAAAACACCAGACCGATGGATTCCTCCACCCCAACATATGCTACAACTTAACTTTGATGGAGCGTCTAAAGGCAATCGAGGCAACGCATGATATGGAGGAGTCTTCAGAGATCACAAAGGCATTCCTCTTCTAACCTACACAGGCTCAATTGGTTGGGATACCAATAATTCGGCTGAATTAGAGGGACTATGGCAAGGGCTTCTCCTTGCTCAACTCCAAGGCTTCTTCCACTTATAATTGAAGGGGATTCTCAGATCTTCATTAACATGGTTAATCAGATTCTGCAAGGGACTCCATCATACAAAGTTGGCAGCAGTTGGAGATTGGCAGAACGCTTAGAGCACATTGAGCAATGGCTCTCAACCCATAGGGCGGTTACCCTTAAACACATTCAAAGGGATGGCAACAAAGTAGCTGATCTGTTAGCAAATGTTGGCATAGACAGTGGAAGGACCCTACATGCAGGAACACTCAATGTTATCGCCACTACTCTTCAGTTACAAGAATACAATGACTTGGTGCAAAATGGTACAAGAAGAAGAAACGCACCCGGATGCAGGTGATTATCCAGGTAATTAATTCGATAAGATGGTCGGGCGGTGAATGGTTTGGCCACATGGCCGCCTGCGTCCTCCCACAAACCCACCTGAGGCACATTCAGGGCACCTTGCAGGAGCCATTAAATGCGTCCCAAGGCCGAGACTGCTCCATCTCTTTCATAGCTATGGAATTTTCAGAGCATTATGTTATCCCTCCCCCCTTGCTCCACTGTGTTTGCCCTCCACAAGCCTCTGAGCCATGCTCTCGCACTGTCACCACTTATCAAAACTTAAAACCAACAAAACAAGATCCAGGGCTGACAAGAAAACAGAATGCAAGCAATAAGAGTTATTTTGAACGGTATCTACCAAAAAATCCCTTGCAGAAAACTATTTAGAACAGCTTTCCCATTTCATAAATACTATGTTTCTTATTATGTAGCACAATAAATTAAACGACCATGGATGCATCTTAACCTTGGATAGATCCAAAGATTAAGTTGTTTTTGTACTAGTTAGAATATGCTTGTAAAACAGATCTCAGAACAACAAATTACCCCAACCCATTCCAAACAACTGTACTAGTTAGAATATGCTTGTAAAACAGATCTCAGAACAACAAATTACCCCAACCCATTCCAAACAACAATGATAAGCAAACACAAAAACGAACTTCTAAGAAAAAAAAGTGAAAACCTCCATTATTAGAGTTTGGCAAGATTAAAATGACAAAAATTTACCTAGCTTAGCCAAAATTTTATGTTGCCTAGAAAAGCAAAATACCAAGAACTATCATGAGCCAAACCTACAAAACCCTAAACCCTCAAAACCCCAAACCTACAAAACCCTAATCCCTCAAAACCCATAACCTGCAAAACCTTAAACCCTCAAAACCCCTAACCTGAAAAACCCTAAACCTACCTGAAACTCCAAGAGAAAAAATAACAAAAATTCCAATAGGAAAGTGAGGTGTTGAAAAACACAGAAGGTGAAGGTGAAGTGTTGAAAAACACCATGTTTAATGACTGGTAGGATTTTTCCTATCGGATAGAAGCCAAGTCAAATCGTCTTCCATGTCTAGAGCTCGCCAGACCTGCAACAAGTTGGAAATTAGCCAATGCAGAAACCAAAAAACCAAAAAAACCTGAAATTCCCTGTAAATTTGCCTTCAACCTCGAACTGGCTGAAATCGGTAGTGGCTCCTCCCCAAACAACAAGTCGCACGAATGAAACAACCACCAAGGAAACCCTAAACCTTCGGCGGTCTGAAATGAACAACAATTGCAGGTGGAATGAAACAACTCCAACATAAACCCTATTCGATTAACGGACGCATGCAAGCAAACAATGGCGGATAGCAGCGCAACAATGGCGAACGAGGCGCATAGGTAATGGAGTTGTCCCGCATCATCGTCGGTGGAGGGCTTTTCCCAAACACCGGACCCGAACAGAAAAACAAGGAGCAGAGCACACATAACAGCGAACAGGTGGAAACCACTGTGCGTCGACTCGAAAAACACGTTTTCAAGCTTTGACACCCACCACAACATGTGGCAGTCCACGTCGGGCAGGTGTTGTACATGCAATGGCGATGTCCACATGGGTTTAGGTGAGGTGGAGGGGAGGGCGCACAGGTAATGACGTCCCTCCCCTAGTGATTCACAAATTTTAGCAAAGTTTAAATTTTGGTGTTCATTTTAATTTTAACACCAAGAATATTCAATGCGTAATATAAAATCTATAATGGTTTAAGTATTAGAATAATTGTATAGTAATTGGCCTAAGTTGCAGCGTTGCATATACACAATGTGCTTAAAATTATATAAAGTGTAATGATACAGATAATGTGAACAATTTTATAATAGTTTTAAATTAAGGATATGTTTTTTAAATGTGGGAGAGAAGGGCAAAAGAAGTGTGTAAACTTGAAAAGTGAAGGACACAATTAAAGAGAGTTATATAGATTGATTTTATAAGTGTTGTCTAGGTCATAATTCCTCTGGATAGGAGTTTTTCTGTTTAAATTTGGTTAAAATAAATAAATAATTTTTTTTTAGTAAAGTTTAAATTTTCACAAATTTTAGCAAAGTTTAAATTTTAACACCAAGAATATTCAATGTGTGATATACTATCTATAATGGTTTAAGTATTAGAATACTTTTATAGTAATTGGCCTAAGTTGCAGTGTTGCATATATTTGACGTTTATTATATGATTACACAATGTGCTTAAAATAAAATGTAATGATACAGATAATGTGAACAGTTTTATAATACTTTTAAATTAGGGATGTGGTTTTTTTAATTTTATAATACTTTTAAATTAAGGATATGTTTTTTAAATGTTAGAGAGAAGCGCAAAAGAAGTATGTAAATTTGAAAAGTGAATGACACAATTAAAGAGTGTTATATCGATTGATTTTTATAAACGTTGTCTATGTCACAAATTTGTTTGGTAGAGTTTTTTTGTTTCGAAATTTGGTTTTAAAAAAATTAAAAATGTTTGAATATTTGAATTGTTTTTTTAATGATGGAAATGGATTCAGCACTAAGAATTCTGGAGTGTCCAAAATCCAAGTTTGACATCGGTAATCCAAATTTTCAAAAAAAAAAGTACCAGATTTTATTATAATCTCTAATTTGTGAGGTTTTTTTAGACTACCTATTTTTATATATGAGAATAAATAATATTGAAAAATAAAGTTCATAATCTTTATATATATATATATATAACATTCAAAAATAGAGTCCAAAATATCTAGAAAAATAAAAAATTAGGTAGAATTTTTAGTGAAATTTCATTATTAGTATAATGGAATATATTATTTTAAATGATAATAAAAAGGTTAAAGTATTTTTAAGCAAAAAAAATAATATAAAAGAATAAAGAATAAGAAGAAAATAATTCAGAAGACAAGTTGGAGAATAATAAAAATTCTCAAGGAAGAGGTTATATCACCTAAATATGTTGTTTTAGAAAAGCACTCTTAACATTCAATGTGATAAAGAAATATGTGGTGGGTGAGAGGCCTTTGTAGCCAATAGGTCTATGACATCTAGCACATCTATCATGTGAGTTTGGAGTTGGCCATAACACCTCTTCTTATTAGTTTTAAAAGGTTGGAGGTAAAGACTAGTCAACTTGGTGAATGTATTTTTGGGGAACTAACCTCTAATGAGTCATAGGTGAATGTGTGATAGGAAGAAACAAAGCATTTCTAGTCTTTATAAGCCATGAGTGTCAAAGAGATTAAAGTGAATATGTGAAGAGACAAAGAGGGACATCTAATCTTGTAATATAGAGAGCATTGAAATACAAAGTCCTCAAATATGGAAAATATGATATTCTCAAGGAATAGATGATTTGTGTATATGTGAATTTGTTGGGAGAAAACTCTTGATTCCCAGGAAATCATTGATTCCCACCCAAAGGTCTTCATCAATGAAAGGCTTGGAGCAAGTACACAATAAGTACATGCATTTCCAGGCCACTTCTGCGTAAGAGGTTCCCATTACCTATCACCATCAGTCCCCTTTTACCAGGTGTTGGCATCACCTATCACCGCCAGTGCCCATTTTACCATCACAAAGAACCAACCAGATGCGGACTATACTGAAAATATTTGTTGCTGCGGAGTCCAAGCTAAGAGTCCCCTTTTTCCCATCACAAAGAACCAACCAGATGCGGACTATAGTGAAAATATTTGTTGCTGCGGAGTCCAAGCTAAGGAGTTCTCAAGGTAAAGCCAACAAATGTCGAGACGACATTGGTAAAATCGGTGCCCAGGCGTGTCCTTTTCTGGACTTCCATAGATTTATTCACCTTCCAAGTTAGTGCCATTAAAAGCTAACTCACCCATTACAAACTCAAAGTCTCCCATAGTATGAGTATTTGGAGCCTTCCTTGACTGCGAGCTGTAATCCGTGTATCAGGGCTTCATACTTTGCTGCATTGCAAATATAGAGAAACTGCAATCAGGGTCGTCCAAATAAAGCTCCATTTGTGTCATAAGGGTTGCATTTTAGGCGAAATCGAAAATAAATGACACAATCAACTAACCATCCGATTGTATATGGATGGCAGGGGAAGTATCGTTAGTAGCTTTTCGACCTCTGCCTCTCTTCTGGCTGCCTCTTTGAAAATTGAGTTTCTTCACCCACATCTGCGAGTGGAAGAGGCAGGCGCTCACTCTTCTTGGACTCCTCTGGATGGCCCTGCTTCCCACCAATAAAAAATGTCTAGTGATGCAATAGGGATATTAAATGATGCACTAGAGTAACTGGCATTTTCCAATGTTGAATAACTGAATCTTTGTCTGAATCTTCAACTAATAGATATGTTTCACAAGAATCGGGTGCATTTTTGGGGGCAACTGGGGATATGTTTGCCAATTAACATGAATTGAGTAGTTTCTAATGAACTAACCACCATTGTAGGTGGATCAGGGTTGCTGGTGGAACTGTTGCTTTCTCTGCCCCGGGTGAATATGCCTCTGCGACCTTTGCCTCGGCGTTTATCTATTTTCTCGGCAGAGGTGGTATTCTGCCACGTAATCCTCACATGAAATACAACTATTTTCGTATCATGGTATTTATGGCCAATTTCTGTAAACATCAGTTCCCGTGGTTATGGCATGAGAACTTCAGGTCCACAATGTGTTGGTGGCTGAAAGTTGCTTGAGGGCGTATATAATTTTAATTCTGAACATATATAAATTATTTTTATTTATCAAATAATTATATAAAAATACATAATATATAATTTTCTAATTATTAAACAAATTCCAAGTCATATATTAAATTTGATTATTTATAAATTTAATCTATATGTTCAAAGTGAAAATTAAATAAATTACAATATTTTAATAATTATTTAATATAAAATAGGATAAAAAATTATTATTAATAATAAGAAATATTATTTAATTTTACCTATTTTTAATAAAAATGGAAAAATAAAATAATATTGAATATCTTAAAAATTTATATTTGAAATTATATTAATTCATTTATAATTATATAAATTAAAATTAAATAATTATAATATTTATTTATTTATGGAAATTTTAAAATAATGAGGAGTTGTGTTAGTGCGATTTTTTTACTCTCTGGTGTCTAAAATCGCGAAAAAAAATTTTGACTTTCCGGTGCCGAAAAATTTGAGGTGAAATCTTGATTTGTGTTATTTAAATTAGTTTTTTAACAACATATTTGGATTCAGCGCCATGAAAAACCCCTAGGACACTTTGATTGTGCAGGGATTATCCATCAAGCTTGTGATTTCAATAAATTGCTGTGAGAAATTTAACGAGAAAAACTTCCAAAAAATCGTACTAAATACAACTCCATTTAAGAATACATCTTTTCATCATTTATTTAAAACTCTACAAACAATTATATAATATTTATTAAAAATAAATTTAAATTTAAAAAACATATAAAATATAAAATTTTATATAATATTTATTAGAATTCCCAAGATAACTCCTCAATCTACTCCCTCGAGCTCAAAGAAGACCCAAAAATATGTGCAATCCACAGATCTCAATTCCGCTTCGCCCAGTAAATCCCCGAATTGGAATTCTCAAGGCATGGATGTAGACAGTGTGCATCAGGAAACCATGACTGTAATGAACACAACAGTAGAACAAAGTGAAGCCCATCACATGGAAGAGTAGCCGAAAAGTTTTGACATTGGAGACCTAGACATATTGGGATTAGAACAAGCTTGCAAGAAAAAAGAATACGACAAGATCCCAGAAAGCCAGCTAGAAAATCTAGAAGTACGCAACCTTAATTGCTCTCATCCCCAAGGAAGAACATTCTTACACTCCGGACAAATTCCGGCCTATTGCTTTATGTAATGTCATCTACAAAATCATCTCCAAAGTTATTGCTTCACGACTAAAACCTCTGATTCCACTACTCATATCGCCAAAGCAATTAGGCTATGTGGAAGGAAGGAAAATCACGGATGGCATCATTCTCACTCACAAGATCATTCACTCCTTAAAGCAGTCCAAAAAAACAGGTATGCTCCTAAAAATCAATCTCTCTAAAGCTTTAATAGCTTAAGCTGGAAGTATATTCAAAAAATATTGCTCGCCTTTGGTTTCTCCCCTCCTTGGGTTAGATGGGTTATGAGTCTGATAACGTCTACCTTCTTCTCCATTTTGGTCAATGAGATCCCTTCCACTCCCTTTCACCCCTCCAGAGGAATTCGACAAGGTGATCCCCTCTCCCCCTTTCTGTTCGTCATTATGGCGGAAGGTCTTGGCGGAAGCATCAAAGAAGCTCTTCACTCTGAGCAATTGAGAGGGCTCACCTTTCCCAACACCCCTGCTTTCACCCACCAACAGTTCGTGGATGATAACATGCTTTTTGGCCATCCCTTGGTCCAGGAAGCCCTTAAATTAAATTCATTTTTGACTAATTTCTCAAGCACCTATGGAACATGCATTAATAAGGCTAAATCCCAAATTTTTTCTTTCATACCCCTACCATAACACAAATGTCAATTGCTAGGATCCTCGGTTTTACGATAGCCATTCTACCATCCAAATACTTGGGCGCTCCTATGATGGATACTGGCTTAAAACACCCATCTTGGCAATTTCTCTTGGAAAAAATGGAAGCTCGTCTCTCTTCCTAGACTTACAAAACTCTAAACATGGCAAGCAGACTAGTCTTAATCAAAGTCGTGCTGCAATCCATGTCGCCTTATCTTTTTTCAATTCTGGCAGCGCCAAAGTGGGTAGTCAAGAAAATCAAACATCTTCAAAGAGCCTTTCTGTGGGGAAACACGGGACAAAAGCGGAAATGGGCATTAGTAAAATTAGATACAGTATCCTTCCGAAAAACTCAGGAGGTACTGGGCTTCGTGATCCTCAACGCAGTAACGCAGTCATGGGTGCACGCATATGGTGGAAATGGATCTCGAAACCCCTTACTCCTTGGGCTATTCTCTGGACTGCAAAATATGCCAATAATCAACCCGTGGACAACTTAATCCGACTCGCATAGGTTGGCCCAGGATCCCTAATTTGGAATGAAGCTAAACAACATAAAGATTTAATTCAATAGCACAGCTTCTGGGAAATTAGGGATGGTAATAATGTGCGGTTCTGGGAAGATTCGTGGCAGTGAAGACCTAAATTGCGGGATTTGATCTAACCCCATCAAATATAGGACTGGGAAAGGCAATTGATGGTCAAGGTCAACCAACAGTGAAGACCCACTCAAACTCAAGGATACAGGCAATGGATAAGCTCAGACCACATCATCAGACAGGGCATACAACTCATCAAGGAAAATCTGGAAACAAAGCTTTCAAACAGGAAAATACGCTACTATGATAAGAAGGATACCATGAGATGGGGATACGAGGCGAGAGGAACCTTCACTTCACAAGAGGCCTATAATATAATTATAAGAAATCATACAGTCAAAGACACTCTATGGAACAAAGTATGGGCCCCCACCATATGGCAAAAAATATCCACTTTTTTATGGTTGCTACGCCAAAATAAAATCCTCACTTGGGACAACCTTCGAAAAAGAATCTTTTAGGGGCCCTTCTATATGTCCAAATTGCAAACAAGAGGAAGAAACCATTGAGCATCTCATAAACTCTTGCCCTCTAGCAAATAGACTCTGGGAAAAAGTAAGCTTCAGGTGCCAAAAAGATGGACGCATTAAGGAGGATATCACCAACACTGTTCGCACCTGGGCAATCAATCCATACAAAAGCAAATTGTTAAATGCCTTATGGAAACTTATCCTGGGCATTCTCATGTGGACTGTATGGAAATTAAGGAATCGTCGCATCTTCAAGGACCAATCCTCCCCTTTCGAAGTCCTATGGAATAATATATGCCAAAACCTTCGGGAAACCTTAATGCTTCAAACCTGGTATGAAGAAGACTTTCCCTCCATTCCACAGGAACATAATATATGGGCTAACTGGAATCTTCAATGGAACCAGTTGCAAGAAAATCATAGTAAAACTTCATCACAAGGAAAAACACCAGACCGATGGATTCCTCCACCCCAACATATGCTACAACTTAACTTTGATGGAGTGTCTAAAGACAATCGAGGCAACGCAGGATATGGAGGAGTCTTCAAAGATCACAAAGGCATTCCTCTTCTAACCTACACAGGCTCAATTGATTGGGATACCAATAATTCGGCTGAATTAGAGGGACTATGGCAAGGGCTTCTCCTTGCTCAACTCCAAGGCTTCTTCCACTTATAATTGAAGGGGTTTCTCAGATCTTCATTAACATGGTTAATCAGATTCTGCAAGGGACTCCATCATACAAAGTTGGCAGCAGTTGGAGATTGGCAGAACGCTTAGAGCACATTGAGCAATGGCTCTCAACCCATAGGGCGGTTACCCTTAAACACATTCAAAGGGATGGCAACAAAGTAGCTGATCTGTTAGCAAATGTTGGCATAGACAGTGGAAGGACCCTACATGCAGGAACACTCAATTTTATCGCCACTACTCTTCAGTTACAGGAATACAATGACTTGGTGCAAATTGAAATGGTACAAGAAGAAAAAACGCACCCGGATGCGGGTGATTATCCAGGTAATTAATTCGATAAGATGGTCGGGCGGCGAATGGGTTGGCCACATGGCCGCCTGCGTCCTCCAACAAACCCACCTGAGGCACATTCAAGGCACCTTGCAGGAGCCATTAAATGCGTCCCAAGGCCAAGACTGCTCCACCTCTTTCATAGCTACAGAATTTGCAGAGCATTATGTTATCCCTCCCCCCTTGCTCCACTGTGTTTGCCCTCTGCAAGCCTCTGAGCCATGCTCTCGCACTGTCATTGGCTACTAAGCTGCATTAACCTGGGTAATGGATTTCATTACTCTCAAACCAGGCTCTGTAACTTAGCTCTGGCTCAGCCCTCCTCGATCCATCCTCTGCACAATTATTCCACCACCACCCCTGCTGCTAGCCTTGCCTACAATCCTGCCATGGTTCGTCATCGAATGCGAAGCAGGAGGGGAGGCACGCGCGGCGGAAGCATCCGCCCTCCTATAACTCCCAACCCTGACTTTGCTTCCCCTGCTTCTTCAGCAGACAATCCCAATTCATTCGGCTCTTTCCATGGCCGATATCCAGACACCCAAAGCGGAAGGGGAAGAACTCATTTTCAAGGTTCTAAACGGCGGGACGCTGCAGTTCATATAGCAAACTTCCCCCTCCCCCCGCATCCAACACCCCATACCACTCAATTTCGTTTTCGCAGCACTCTGAACCGGCCCGTCATCACTGCTACTGTTACTATTACATTTACTTAAGAAATGGACCCGTTGACACCTCTGCATGCACACAACAAAGAGCTGAATAGGGCAGCTCCAAGCAACAGAGGTGTTCGCAGCCCAAGCGAACAACAACCCGACGTTGATAGAGCCACCCTGCGTGGCAAAGCACCAGCTGGAAATCAGCAAGCTGTGGGGAGCAATCTTGGTGACACTCAGGCTTCTGGCAGCCGACGAGGCGACATGTCTAGCCTGCATGCAGGCACAGGGAACACTAAAACCGTCCACCCAACTCAGGGCGAGGACACATCAGCTGAAGAAGATGATTGGGACAAATATGCGTGCAGGATTGAAGAAGTACCAGCCCCGGACAACCTCTAGCCCTGACACTTGGCAGCGAGGTGTCGTTTTTTTTGCCATGTGGATGCTTCTCATGCTGACTAGGAGTCTACGGTTAAATTTATGTTTTATGATTAGATCTATGCAATGTCTGATATGTCATTTTGTCTTTTGGTCAAAACTGTTAACCCATATGTGGGTACTTTTGATTTCCTGGACTGGTTTCCCCTCTGTTGGGGCAGTCACCGCTAGACCGAATTATTTTGTGATGGTTGTTGCTCAGTACTTTGAAGGCCAAGCCTCTCTGTAATTAATTTTTTTTGTATCATATTAATAGATTAATCATACTCACAAAAAAAAGGAGGAAATTTGAACTTTAAATTTCATAATTTACATCGTACTTCATAACACTATAATTACCAATTAAATTATCTCGTAAATAAAAAACTCACTAAAAAATTATATAATTAATCAAAAAATATTTAAATTTTTGAAAATATATAAAATTATAATGTATTAAAAATTATGTTTCATATAATAATAATAATAAAAAAACGGCATTATAAAATTTATTATTAAACAAAAAATAATAAAACTCTAATAATCATTCAACATTTAAAAACATAGTATTAAAAAAATTATAATGATTTTTCCTTCTAAATTTTATTTGATTTTAATTTTTAATTTAAATTAATCATACACTAAATTAATTTTAATAATATTTTAAATTTACACCAGATTAAAAATAATGTAATTTCCCATCTAAATTAACAATACTTTATTTTAACACTAAATCTAAAAATAATATTATTACACCATCCTCACAGTGAATGTGAATGCGATTCCTACTTTATTTTAACACTAATTTTAAAATATTACACTATACTTTATTTTAACACTAAATTTAAAAATAATAATATTACACCAATCCTCATAGTAAGACTTTATCTGATACAACCAGACAATAGGATTCAGACTTCTCCCTGATATTGCGAGCTTACTAGTTATGAGAATATTACTCGATTTGTGTGAAACTTGTCAATTTAGCTTCCCAAGAAATTTTAGTCTACGAGCAATTAAGTTATGAGAATTTCTATGCAAGGCAACTTCGGTTACGTGTAATTTTTAATATTTCGCATTGCACAGAGAGCTAGATTGTGTACTGACCTGACCAAAATTGCCTTGAATGCCTCTGAAAACTGTAGAGGCACTAAAATGGTGTACGAAGAATCTATCTCTTAAAACTGGTTGCATCTTCAATATCATCTTAACTGTAGAAATCACATACAATAATATATCACAATGCGTTTTAATTTCAATGTTACAGGAACCCTCAATGAATAAACAAGAGAAAACCACATACAATAATATATCACAATGTGTTTTAATTTCAATGTTACAGGAGCCCTCAATCAATTAACAAGAAAAACCCCAAAGATTTTCGTGAAGATAAAAATGAGATGTGACTCTTACTGAATTGCGGCATAGACGAGAATCACCAAATATGAAAAAGAGGGTTTTCTCAATTGCCTCTTGTTGGAACTACTACACACCTACATGCGGACTCTTAGTTAGAGCTTGGGACTATATGCAAGATTCCTTCTGCATGATTTACTCCTTGATTTGCTCCTTCTTTAACTCTGCAACTCGTTAGTTCTTCTGCATGATTTACTCCCTGATTTGCTCTTTCTTTATCTCCGCAACTGGTTAGTTCTTCTGCATGATTTACTCCCTGATTTTCTCTTCCTTTCACTCCGCAGCTGGCTAGTTCTCCGGAACTTGTTGTAGGTGTTGAGTCTTCTCATTGATCACCATTATGGTGCATTACCTTGGGATCTTCACCCAGTAATGCTATATCATGAGCATTGTAACCTATTTTCTAATGAATCATTCTTTTGTTCTTTCGATTTTCTTTCAGTGTTTTTGCTCTGCAAAGCTGTGTGTTCAACCTTTACTAGCTAGATCTAACACATTTACATGGTATCAGAGCCCACAGGTTGCTAGATAAAAGGCGCACCAGTACATTATTTTGCAGGTATTACAACTTGGAGATCAAAGATCGACAGAAAAATGGAGTTTCCTAAAGCATCGATCCTAACACCATACAACTATCACGAATGGAAGGATTAAATGGTTTGGTACCTTCGTCAAAAAGGGTTGTACAGGATTACCATGGTTGCAGAAGTGGAACCTACTTCATCCATAGAGAAATCCAAGTACCTCAACCATATGGATGAGGCCCACGGATCCATATGCATGTGCATCTCTCTAGAGTTGTAGTTTCATCTATCTGCATGCAATACTCCCAATGAGATTTGGAAAAAGGTTGAAGAACTCTACGGGAAACATGATGAGATGAAAAGACATCTGCTCGAAGTGGAGCTGCTGTCATTGGATCCACGGAACTATGACAGAATTCAAGACTTCTTCACCAAATATACTGATCTATTTTTGCAACTCAAGGGTTGTGGAATTGACAAATCCAAGGAGGAGTGTCGCCAAGTTCTCTCTATTATGTCAAAGCTCGGACCGGAATACTCCGTCTTTGTGTCTACATTTCATTCAGTAAGGCTTGCAACAGGTAAATCCTACACTATGCCTTCTCTCAAAGAGTTCATGGAGTCTCTTACTTTTGAGCAAGATAAACTCATTAGCATGGGGAAAATCAAACCTCCAAAAGCGCATGCACTTGATTTGCATGATGGCAGCCACAATAAAAATCACAGATCTGATTCAAATCAGAAAAATCAGCAGCAAAAAGACAAGGGAAAAGCGCATTCCCATCCAAAGAAGGAAGGGTACACCAAGCACTTCAATGACTCCGGCTCGAGAAATGAGAAAGGGAAGAAAGGAAACAGATGTACCTACTGTCAAAGAGAATTCCATCCAGAATCCTCTTGCATGAAGAAACAAATTGACCAAATGGCAGAAATCCTTCAGAAGCACAATCTTGGGGACCACATCCCTCAAGGCGCTAAGAAGAAAACTAAGGATCCGCCACACGGGAAAGGTAACAATTTTCATGCTTTAGTTGCAATTAATTCTTCCCCTGATGCATCAATTATAGATTCTGGTGCATCACATCATATGGCCGTTGCAAATGAAGTCTATTCCTCTTTGGATGCATGCAAAGGACCTCCCATCCTCATGGGAGATAACTCACCTATTGAGGTCACCGGAAAAGGTAGAGTGGAGCTTTTACACAGAAGCTTTGAAGATGTGCTTCATGTTCCAAAACCTTCGGTAAACCTGCTTTCAGTTTATCAGATCACTCATTCTGGCACCAGAAAGAGAGTGGAATTCACTCCAGATGCAGTGAACATATATGACCTACATAGCAGCTCCAAAATTGCAACCGGTGAGGTAAACAATGGAGCTAGACTGTATACATTTTCTGAATTTATTGAATCTGAATCCTCCTTATTGCTTACACATGCTGATGATAGTAGTAGGCTTTGGCATGAGAGATTTGGTCACTTAAATTACAGGTATATGCAGCAGCTAAGCAAGCATGAGATGGTGGAAGGCTTGCCAAATATCAGTTTCTCCAAAGGAGTTTGTGAAGGGTGTGTCCTTGGCAAACATCCTAGAGAAAAGTTTGACACTGGCAAGACTCACAGAGCATCCTCTCCTCTAGATCTGATCCATAGTGATCTCATGGGGCCTTTTCCTCATCCTTCCATCAACAAAGCAAGGTATGTGCTTACATTTATTGATGATTTCTCATGGTATACTTAGGTGTATCTTCTCAGGAACAAATCTGAAGTTTTTGCGCACTTTGAAGATTTCAAAGCACTAGTTGAGACACAGTCAGAGAGAAAGATCAAAGCCCTCCGTACAGACAATGGGGGGGAATATGTTAACACAACACTTTAGAACCTTTGCCTTGAGTCTGGCATACAGTTGCAGTACACAGTTCCATACTCCGCAGCAGAACGGAGTTGCTGAGAGAAAGAATTGATCTCTCAAAGAGATGGCTTCCTGCATGTTGCATGCTAAGTCACTGCCTCATAAGCTATGGGCTGAAGCACTTAATTGTGCTAACTACATCCAAAACAGATCTCCTCATAGGTCTGTCAAGGATCAGACCCCCTTTGAGGCTTGGAGTGGCACTAAACCAGAGGTCACCCATTTCCGTGTTTTCGGCTCCCGAGCATGGGCCAGGATCCCCTCTAAAAAGAGAGAAGCTCTTGATCCACAGAGCATTGAGTGCATCTTTGTTGGATACCCTAATGGTGTGAAGTGTGAAGGGATACCGACTCCTGATTTCCTCTACGGACAAGATCATCATTGAGCGAAGTGTCAAATTTGAGGAAAATCTCTCGCATGCACCTCAATTGCCGCATGCAGACACCTTTTATCTACCTCATGTCCGAGATGATGACTCAGTACACTCAGATGCAGATCAAGAGCATGCAGATGCCGCGGTAGAGCATGGAGATTCCGCGACAGAGTCTTCAGATACAAATCCAGTGCATGCATATGATGATCCACATCCAAGCCCAGATCGGGCTTCCAGCAGTGAATCATATTCCCCTGTAATAAATCAGAGAACAAGGAGCTTACGTGAGATATATGCACAAGACCACCCAACTGCTAGAAATCGTCTTGTGGGGGATAATTATGATCTGTAGAGGACTAACTCATAGTTTATTGAGCCTCCTCTTGTCCTCACTCCCACTGAACCATCGCCATCCTGGCATTGTCATTTGGTTGAGTCTTTTGATCCACAGTCTTATGCTGAGGCTGTTGGGCATCCATCTTGGGAGTCCGCCATGGAGGAGGAGTATAACTCCCTCCTCGAGAACCAGACCTGGGATCTGGTCCCCCTTCCTTCAGGAAGGAAACTTGTCCGATGCAAATGGGTCTACAGGACCAAGAGTGTTGTAAATGGGCAAATCACCAGACGGAGAGCGAGGCTAGTAGCTAAAGGCTTCCAACAAATGCATGGCATTGATTATGACGATACCTTTGCTCCAGTAGCAAAGATGGATTCCATACACCTTACACTTGCCATTGCGGCTGCCCAGGGATGGGAAGTACATCAGATGGATGTGAAGAATGCCTTTCTTCATGGAGACCTATCAGAGGAGATTTACATGGAGCAACCACATGGTTTCATTCAGGATTCATCTTTGGTCTGCAGACTGAAGAAATCTCTTTATGGCCTTAAGCAGACCCCGAGAGCTTGGTATGTGAAGATGGATTCTTTTCTCTTATCACAAAACTTCGAAAGATGTAAGTCTGATCCGAATATTTACATGCTTAGGACACATGATTCTCTTCTTATCTTAGTTTTGTATGTAGATGATCTCTTGATCACCGGCAGCTCGGTTTCAGCCATTGCTGCAGTCAAGAGGGCCTTTCATGATAGGTTCTTGATGACGGACATGGGTCCATTACACTTCTTTCTTGGTCTTGAGATCTGCCAGGATGCCACAGGCATCAAACTCTCTCAAGCTAAGTATGCACGGGATCTCCTCGAGAGATTTCGCATGGCCGACTGCAAGCCAGCACCGACTCCTTTTCTATCTAGGGTCCGCCTTGAGGATGGAGGTGACACTCCATTAGTTGACAACACTCTCTACCGACAGCTAGTGGGGAGCTTATTGTACCTCACCCACTCCAGACCAGATCTCTCATATGCAGTAGGGGCAATTTCCAGATACGTGTAGGAGCTGCATGAGCTACACTGGAATGCTGCCAAGTGCATCCTTCGATATGTGCAGGGCACCATCACCTTCGGGATTCACTATGCAGCAGGCACTGCATTGAATCTCCTTGGCTTCACAGATTTTGATTGGGCGAGAGACAACATTGATCGCAAGTCCACCTCCGGATATTCACTCAGTCTAGGATCTGGCCCTATGTATTGGTCGAGCAAGAAGCAGGCTGCTATTTCTCTCTCTTCAGCTGAGGCCGAGTACAGAGGAGTAGTCAACATCACCATCAGGCTTTGTGGCTACAACACTTCCTCACTGAGTTGGGCGTCCAGTTCCACTAGCCCATTGTCATCTGGTGTGACAACTAGAGCACTCTCAAATTTTGTAGGGATCCAGTACAGCGGCAGTAGACGAAGCACATAAAGATCCATATGCACTACATCAGAGACTTAGTACATGATCAGGTCATTGATTTGCAGTTTTCTCCTTCAAAAGAACAGACTGCAAACATCTTCACCAAGACATTCACTGAGCAGAAGTTTCGCTCTCTGCGCGATCGTCTTGGAGTGAAGGACACAGTTGCTTAGCAACTGTCTTTTCTTCCTATTTTCTTTTGATTACATTGTATTTTGAGGGGGGGTTTCCCACAAGGTTTTCCCTCTTTCCTCAATTTTATTTCAAGTTGCACTGTATTTTGGGTGACCTTTGGCCTTAGTTGCGAGGGCCCATTTTCTATTTTTCCCCATAGTGGTGTTCAGGGGGGGTGTTGGAACTACTACACACCTACATGCGAATTCTTAGTTAGAGCATGGGACTACATGCAAGATTTCTTTTGCATGATTTACTCCTTGATTTGCTCTTTCTTTAACTCCACAACTAGTTAGTTCTTCTGCATGATTTACTCCCTGATTTTCTCCTTCTTTAACTCCGCAACTGGTTAGTTCTTATGCATGATTTATTCCCTGATTTGCTCCTTCTTTCACTCCGCAACTGGCTAGTTCTCTCCGGAACTTGTTGTAGGTGTTGAGTCTTCTCATTGATCACCACTATGGTGCATTACCTTGGGACCTTCACCCAGTAATGCTATATCATGAGCATTGTAACCTATTTTCAAATGAATCATTATTTTGTTCTTTCGATTTTCTTTTAGTGTTTTTGCTCTGCAAAGTTGTGTATTCAACCTTTACTAGCTAGATTCATCTGTGCAGGTTTTCTAACACATTTACACCTCTTCAACTGTTTTTTGTGTCACGAATCAACCTCAAAAAATTTTCATTCAAGATTATTTTTCATTTTAAAACTGAAAATTTTGATTCATGTTTATTTTTCATTTTATAACTAATTTTGTGTTTATTAAAAAAAATATTCAAATAAAAATGAAAAATACCCGGCCAAAATGGATGGATCAGAGGGATATCACCCCATTGATTTGAGACGAGAAAGCAAGACAAAGTGTCTCTCCGTTTAAGAATCTCATAAAATATCGCACAAAATCTTTCCACTATACGATAAAGAGAATGGAGAACCTGACATTAATCACATACCTGCAATACTCTTGGCAGAAGAAAAAAGTTAAAAACCAACCCATTAAAAAATTCCTAAATAAGAAAATATCATATATTGATTTTATGTCTTGTCAGAATGTACCAGGGAAATAAAAAGATGCACAGAGATTAGAAAAACATTGAGAATTTTCCCTTAGTAAGATTTTCAAATCCAAGCCAATCGCCTTGCTTCCAATGTTGAATGTTACCCTTAGATAGATAAAAAGATGCATAGAAAACAATTGTGAAGGCTGACCCAGGAAATCATCGATTCCCACCCAAAGGTCTTCATCAATGAAAGGCTTGGAGCAAGTACACAATAAGTACATGCATTTCCAGGCCACTTCTGCGTAAGAGGTTCCCATTACCTATCACCGTCAATCCCCTTTTACTAGGGGTTGGCATCACCTATCACCGCCAGTCCCCTTTTTTACCATCACAAAGAACCAACCAGATGCGGACTATACTGAAAATATTTGTTGTTGCAGAGTCCAAGCTGAGAGTCCCCTTTTTCCCATCACAAAGAACCAACCAGATGCGGACTATAGTGAAAATATTTGTTGCCGCGGAGTCCAAGCTAAGGAGTTCTCAAGGTAAAGCCAGCGAATGTCGAGACCACATTGGTAAAATCAGTGCCCAGGCGTGTCCTTTTCAGTGCCCAGGCGTGTGCCATTAAAAGCTAACTCACCCATTACAAACTCAAAGTCTCCATGGTATGAGTATTTGGAGCCTTCCTTGACTGCGAACTGTAATCCGTGTATCAGGGCTTCATACTTTGCTGCATTGCAAGTATAGAGAAACTGCAATGACGCTCGTCCAAATAAAGCTCCATTGTTAGTAGCTTTTCGACCTCTGCCTCTCTTCTGGCTGCCTCCTTGAAAATTGAGTTTCTTCACCCTTCTCGGACTCCTCTGGATGGCCCTGCTTCCCACCAATAAATAATGTCTAGTGATGCAATAGGGATATTAAATGATGCACTAGAGTAACTGGAACTGAATCTCTGTCTGAATCTTGAACTAATAGATACGTTTCACAAGAATCGGGTACGTTTTTGGGGGCAACTGGGGATATGTTTCCCAATTAACATGAATTGAGTAGTTTCTAAGAACTAACCAACATTGTCGGTGGATCAGGGTTGCTGGTGGAACTGTTGCTTTCTCTGCCCCGGGTGAATATGCCTCTGCGACCTCTGCCTCGGCTTTTACCTAGAATGGTTACCCTCGATCAACTGCATATATAATGTATAACTCTTGGTGGTAGAGGTGGTATTCTGCCACGTAATCCCCACATGAAACATCACTTCCCGTGGTTGTCGCGTATATAATTTTAATTCTGAAGATATATAAATTATTTTTATTTATCAAATAATTATATAAAAAGACATAATATATAATTTTTTAATTATTAAACAAATTCCAAGTCATATATTAAATTTGATTATTTATAAATTTAATCTATGTGTTCAAAGTGAAAATTAAATAAATTACAATATTATAATAATTATTTAATATAAAATATGATAAAAAAATTTATTATTAATAATAAGAAATATTAATTAATTTTACCCAATTTTAATAAAAATGGAAAAATAAAATAATATTGAATATCTTAAAAATTTATATTTATAATTATTTTAAATTATATTAATTCATTTATAATTATATAAATTTAAATTAAGTAATTATAATTTATTTATTTTTGGAAATTTTAAAATAATGAGGAGTTGTGTTAGTGCGATTTTTTTACTCTCTGGTGTCTAAAATCGCGGAATTTTTTTTTGACTTTCCGGTGTCGAAAACCGCCGAAAATTTTGAGGTGAAATCTTGATTTGTGTTATTTAAATTAGTTTTTTAACAACATATTTGGATTCAGAGCCATGAAAAACCCCTAGGACACTTTGATTGTGCAGGGATTATCCATCAAGCTTGTGATTTCAATAAATTGCTGTGAGAAATTTAACGAGAAAAACTTCCAAAAAATCGTACTAAATACAACTCCATTTAAGAATACATCTTTTCATCATTTATTTAAAACTCTACAAACAATTATATAATATTTATTAAAAATAAATTTAAATTTAAAAAACATATAAAATATAAAATTTTATATAATATTTATTAGAATTCCCAAGATAACTCCTCAATCTACTCCCTCGAGCTCAAAGAAGACCCAAAAATATGTGCAATCCACAGATCTCAATTCCGCTTCGCCCAGTAAATCCCCGAATTGGAATTCTCAAGGCATGGATGTAGACAGTGTGCATCAGGAAACCATGACTGTAATGAACACAACAGTAGAACAAAGTGAAGCCCAGCACATGGAAGAGTAGCTGAAAAGTTTTGACATTGGATACCTAGACATATTGGGATTAGAACAAGCTTGCAAGAAAAAAGAATATGACAAGATCCCAGAAAGCCAGCTAGAAAATCTAGAAGTACGCAACCTTAATTGCTCTCATCCCCAAGGAAGAACATTCTTACACTCCGGACAAATTCCGGCCTATTGCTTTATGTAATGTCATCTACAAAATCATCTCCAAAGTTATTGCTTCGCGACTAAAACCTCTGATTCCACTACTCATATCGCCAGAGCAATTAGGCTATGTGGAAGGAAGGAAAATCACGGATGGCATCATTCTCACTCACAAGATCATTCACTCCTTAAAGCAGTCCAAAAAAACAGGTATGCTCCTAAAAATCAATCTCTCTAAAGCTTTAATAGCTTAAGATGGAAGTATATTCAAAAAATATTGCTCGCCTTTGGTTTCTCCCCTCCTTGGGTTAGATGGGTTATGAGTCTGATAACGTCTACCTTCTTCTCCATTTTGGTCAATGAGATCCCTTCCACTCCCTTTCACCCCTCCAGAGGAATTCAACAAGGTGATCCCCTCTCCCCCTTTATGTTCGTCATTATGGCGGAAGGTCTTGGCGGAAGCATCAAAGAAGCTCTTCACTTTGAGCAATTGAGAGGGCTCACCTTTCCCAACACCCCTGCTTTCACCCACCAACAGTTCGTGGATGATAACATGCTTTTTGGCCATCCCTTGGTCCAGGAAGCCCTTAAATTAAATTCATTTTTGACTAATTTCTCAAGCACCTATGGAACATGCATTAATAAGGCTAAATCCCAAATTTTTTCTTTCATACCCCTACCATAACACAAACCTCAATTGCTAGGATCCTCGGTTTTACGATAGCCATTCTCCCATCCAAATACTTGGGCGCTCCTATGATGGATACTGGCTTAAAACACCCATCTTGGCAATTGCTCTTGGAAAAAATGGAAGCTCGTCTCTCTTCCTAGACTTACAGAACTCTAAACATGGCAAGCAGACTAGTCTTAATCAAAGTCGTGCTGCAATCCATGCCGCTTTATCTTTTTTCAATTCTGGCAGCGCCAAAGTGGGTACTCAAGAAAATCAAACATCTTCAAAGAGCCTTTCTGTGGGGAAACACGGGACAAAAGCGGAAATGGGCATTAGTAAAATTAGATACAGTATCCTTCCGAAAAACTCAGGAGGTACTGGGCTTCGTGATCCTCAACGCAGTAACGCAGTCATGGGTGCATGCATCTGGTGGAAATGGATCTCGAAACCCCTTACTCCTTGGGCTATTCTCTGGACTGCAAAATATGCCAATAATCAACCCGTGGACAACTTAATCCGACTCGCATAGGTTGGCCCAGGATCCCTAATTTGGAATGAAGCTAAACAACATAAAGATTTAATTCAATAGCACAGCTTCTGGGAAATTAGGGATGGTAATAATGTGCGGTTCTGGGAAGATTCGTGGCAGTGAAGACCTAAATTGCGGGATTTGATCTAACCCCATCAAATATAGGACTGGGAAAGGCAATTGATGGTCAAGGTCAACCAACAGTGAAGACCCACTCAAACTCAAGGATACAGGCAATGGATAAGCTCAGACCACATCATCGGATAGGGCATACAGCTCATCAAGGAAAATCTGGAAACAAAGCTTTCAAACAGGAAAATACGCTACTCTGATAAGAAGGATACCATGAGATGGGGATACGAGGTGAGAGGAACCTTCACTTCACAAGAAGCCTATAATATAATTATAAGAAATCATACAGTCAAAGACACTCTATGGAACAAAGTATGGGCCCCCACCATATGGCAAAAAATATCCACTTTTTTATGGTTGCTACGCCAAAATAAAATCCTCACTTGGGACAACCTTCGAAAAAGAATCTTTTAGGGGCCCTTCTATATGTCCAAATTGCAAACAAGAGGAAGAAACCATTGAGCATCTCATAAACTCTTGCCCTCTAGCAAATAGACTCTGGGAAAAAGTAAGCTTCAGGTGCCAAAAAGATGGACGCATTAAGGAGGATATCACCAACACTGTTCGCACCTGGGCAATCAATCCATACAAAAGCAAACTGTTAAATGCCTTATGGAAACTTATCCTGGGCATTCTCATGTGGACTGTATGGAAATTAAGGAATCGTCACATCTTCAAGGACCAATCCTCCCCTTTCGAAGTCCTATGGAATAATATATGCCAAAACCTTCGGGAAACCTTAATGCTTCAAACCTGGTATGAAGAAGACTTTCCCTCCATTCCACAGGAACAGAATATATGGGCTAACTGGAATATTCAATGGAACCAGTTGCAAGAAAATCAGAGTAAAACTTCATCACAAGGAAAAACACCAGACCGATGGATTCCTCCACCCCAACATATGCTACAACTTAACTTTGATGGAGCGTCTAAAGACAATCGAGGCAACGCAGGATATGGAGGAGTCTTCGGAGATCACAAAGGCATTCCTCTTCTAACCTACACAGGCTCAATTGATTGGGATACCAATAATTCGGCTGAATTAGAGGGACTATGGCAAGGGCTTCTCCTTGCTCAACTCCAAGGCTTCTTCCACTTATAATTGAAGGGGTTTCTCAGATCTTCATTAACATGGTTAATCAGATTCTGCAAGGGACTCCATCATACAAATTTGGCAGCAGTTGGAGATTGGCAGAACGCTTAGAGCACATTGAGCAATGGCTCTCAACCCATAGGGTGGTTACCCTTAAACACATTCAAAGGGATGGCAACAAAGTAGCTGATCTGTTAGCAAATGTTGGCATAGACAGTGGAAGGACCCTACATGCAGGAACACTCAATTTTATCGCCACTACTCTTCAGTTACAGGAATACAATGACTTGGTGCAAATTGAAATGGTACAAGAAGAAGAAACGCACCCGGATGTGAGTGATTATCCAGGTAATTAATTCGATAAGATGGTCGGGCGGCGAATGGATTGGCCACATGGCCGCCTGCGTCCTCCCACAAACCCACCTCAGGCACATTCAAGGCACCTTGCAGGAGCCATTAAATGCGTCCCAAGGCCGAGACTGCTCCACCTCTTTCATAGCTACAGAATTTGCAGAGCATTATGTTATCCCTCCCCCCTTGCTCCACTGTGTTTGCCCTCCGTAAGCCTCTGAGCCATGCTCTCGCACTGTCACTGGCTACTAAGCTGCATTAACCTGGGTAATGGATTTCATTACTCTCAAACCAGGCTCTGTAACTTAGCTCTGGCTCAGCCCTCCTCGATCCATCCTCTGCACAATTATTCCACCACCACCCTTGCTGCTAGCCTTGCCTACAATCCTGCCATGGTTCGTCATCGAATGCGAAGCAGGAGGGGAGGCACGCGCGGCGGAAGCATCCGCCCTCCTATAACTCCCAACCCTGACTCTGCTTCCCCTGCTTCTTCAGCAGACAATCCAATTCATTCGGCTCTTTCCATGGCCGATATCCAGACACCCAAAGCGGAAGGGGAAGAACTCGTTTTCAAGGTTCTAAACAGCGGGACGCTGCAGTTCATATAGCAAACTTCCCCCTCCCCCCGCATCCAACACCCCATACCACTCAATTTCGTTTTCGCAGCACTCTGAACCGGCCCGTCATCACCGCTACTGTTACTATTACATTTACTGAAGAAATGGACCCGTCGGCACCTCTGCATGCACACAACGAAGAGCTGAACAGGGCAGCTCCAAGCAACAGAGGTGTTTGCAGCCCAGGCGAACAGCAACCCGACGTTGATAGAGCCACCCTGCATGGCAAAGCACCGGCTGGCAATCAGCAAGCTGTGGGGAGCAATCTTGGTGACACTCAGGCTTCTGGCAGCCGACGAGGCGACATGTCTAGCCTGCATGCAGGCACAGGGAACACTGAAACCGTCCACCCAACTCAAGGCGAGGACACGTCAGCTGAAGAGGATGATTGGTACAAATATGCGTGCAGGATTGAAGAAGAACCAGCCCCGGACAACCTCTAGCCCTGACACTTGGCAGCCAGGTGTCGTTTTTTTTGCCAGGTGGATGCTTCTCATGCTGACTGGGAGTTTACGGTTAAATTTATGTTTTATGATTAGATCTATGCAATGTCTGAGATGTCATTTTGTTTTTTGGTCAAAACTGTTAACCCATATGTGGGTATTTTTGATTTCCTGGACTGGTTTCCCCTCTGTTGGGGCAGTCACAGCTAGACCGAATTATTTTGTGATGGTTGTTGCTCAGTACTTTGGAGGCCAAGCCTCTCTGTAATTACCTTTTTTGTATCATATTAATAGATTAATCTTACTTAGAAAAAAAAAAAGGAGGAAATTTGAACTTTGAATTTCATAATTTACATCGTACTTCATAACACTATAATTACCAATTAAATTATCTCGTAAATAAAAAACTCACTAAAAAATTATATAATTAATAAAAAAATATTTAAATTTTTGAAAATATATAAAATTATAATGTATTAAAAATTATGTTTCATATAATAATAATAATAAAAAAACGGCATTATAAAATTTATTATTAAACAAAAAATAATAAAACTCTAATAATCATTCAACATTTAAAAACATAGTATTAAAAAAATTATAATGATTTTTCCTTCTAAATTTTATTTGATTTTAATTTTTAATTTAAATTAATCATACACTAAATTAATTTTAATAATATTTTAAATTTACACCAGATTAAAAATAATGTAATTTCCCATCTAAATTAACAATACTTTATTTTAACACTAAATCTAAAAATAATATTATTACACCATCCTCACAGTGAATGTGAATGCGATTCCTACTTTATTTTAACACTAATTTTAAAATATTACACTATACTTTATTTTAACACTAAATTTAAAAATAATAATATTACACCAATCCTCATAGTAAGACTTTATCTGATACAACCAAACAATAGGATTCAGACTTCTCCCTGATATTGCGAGCTTACTAGTTATGAGAATATTACTCGATTTGTGTGAAACTTGTCAATTTAGCTTCCCAAGAAATTTTAGTCTACGAGCAATTAAGTTATGAGAATTTCTATGCAAGGCAACTTCGGTTACGTGTAATTTTTAATATTTCGCATTGCACAGAGAGCTAGATGTGTACTGCCTTGACCAAAATTGCCTTGAATGCCTCTGAAAACTGTAGAGGCACTAAAATGGTGTACGAAGAATCTATCTCTTAAAATTGGTTGCATCTTCAATATCATCTTAACTGTAGAAATCACATACAATAATAGATCACAATGCGTTTTAATTTCAATGTTACAGGAACCCTCAATGAATAAACAAGAGAAAACCACATACAATAATATATCACAATGTGTTTTAATTTCAATGTTACAGGAGCCTTCAATCAATTAACAAGAAAAACCCCAAAGATTTTCGTGAAGATAAAAATGAGATGTGACTCTTACTGAATTGCGGCATAGACGAGAATCACCAAATATGAAAAAGAGGGTTTTCTCAATTGCCTCTTGTTGGAACTACTACACACCTACATGTGGACTCTTAGTTAGAGCTTGGGACTATATGCAAGATTCCTTCTGCATGATTTACTCCTTGATTTGCTCCTTCTTTAACTCTGCAACTCGTTAGTTCTTCTGCATGATTTACTCTCTGATTTGCTCTTTCTTTATCTCCGCAACTGGTTAGTTCTTCTGCATGATTTACTCCCTGATTTTCTCTTCCTTTCACTCCGCAGCTGGCTAGTTCTCTCCGGAACTTGTTGTAGGTGTTGAGTCTTCTCATTGATCACCATTATGGTGCATTACCTTGGGATCTTCACCCAGTAATGCTATATCATGAGCATTGTAACCTATTTTCTAATGAATCATTCTTTTGTTCTTTCGATTTTCTTTCAGTGTTTTTGCTCTGCAAAGCTGTGTGTTCAACCTTTACTAGCTAGATCTAACACATTTACATGGTATCAGAGCCCACAGGTTGCTAGATAAAAGGCGCACTAGTACATTATTTTGCAGGTATTACAGCTTGGAGATCAAAGATCGACAGAAAAATGGAGTTTCCTAAAGCATCGATCCTAACACCCTACAACTATCACGAATGGAAGGACTAAATGGTTTGGTACCTTCGTCAAAAAGGGTTGTACAGGATTACCATGGTTGCAGAAGTGGAACCTACTTCATCCATAGAGAAATCCAACTACCTCAACCGTATGGATGAGGCCCACGGATCCATATGCATGTGCATCTCTCTAGAGTTGTAGTTTCATCTATCTGCCTGCAATACTCCCAATGAGATTTGGAAAAAGGTTGAAGAACTCTACGGGAAACATAATGAGATGAAAGGACATCTGCTCGAAGTGGAGCTGCTGTCATTGGATCCACGGAACTATGACAAAATTCAAGACTTCTTCACCAAATATACTGATCTATTGTTGCAACTCAAGGGTTGTGGAATTGACAAATCCAAGGAGGAGAGTCGCCAAGTTCTCTCTATTATGTCAAAGCTCGGACCGGAATACTCCGTCTTTGTGTCTACATTTCATTCAGTAAGGCTCGCAACAGGTAAATCCTACACTATGCCTTCTCTCAAAGAGTTCATGGAGTCCCTTACTTTTGAGCAAGATAAAATCATTGGCATGGGGAAAATCAAACATCCAAAAGCGCATGCACTTGATTTGCATGATGGCAGCCACAATAAAAATCACAGATCTGATTCAAATCAGAAAAATCAGCAGCAAAAAGACAAGGGAAAAGCGCATTCCCATCCAAAGAAGGAAGGGTACACCAAGCACTTCAATGACTCCGGCTCGAGAAATGAGAAAGGGAAGAAAGGAAACAGATGTACCTACTGTCAAAGAGAATTCCATCTAGAATCCTCTTGCATGAAGAAACAAATTGACCAAATGGCAAAAATCCTTCAGAAGCACAATCTTGGGGACCACATCCCTCAAGGCGCTAAGAAGAAAACTAAGGATCCGCCACACGGGAAAGGTAACAATTTTCATGCTTTTGTTGCAATTAATTCTTCCCCTGATGCATCAATTATAGATTATGGTGCATCACATCATATGGCCGTTGCAAATGAAGTCTATTCCTCTTTGGATGCATGCAAAGGACCTCCCATCCTCATGGGAGATGACTCACCTATTGAGGTCACCGGAAAAGGTAGAGTGGAACTTTTACACGGAAGCTTTGAAGATGTGCTTCATGTTCCAAAACTTTCGGTAAACCTGCTTTCAGTTTATCAGATCACTCATTCCGGCACCAGAAAGAGAGTGGAATTCACTCCAGATGCAGTGAACATATATGACCTACATAGCAGCTCCAAAATTGCAACCGGTGAGGTAAACAATGGAGCTAGACTGTATACATTTTCTGAATTTATTGAATCTGAATCCTCCTTATTGCTTACACATGCTGATGATAGTAGTAGGCTTTGGCACGAGAGGTTTGGTCACTTAAATTACAGGTATATGCAGCAGCTAAGCAAGCATGAGATGGTGGAAGGCTTGCCAAATATCAGTTTCTCCAAAGGAGTTTGTGAAGGGTGTGTCCTTGGCAAACATCCTAGAGAAAAGTTTGACACTGGCAAGACTCACAGAGCATCCTCTCCTCTAGATCTGATCCATAGTGATCTCATGGGGCCTTTTCCTCATCCTTCCATCAACAAAGCAAGGTATGTGCTTACATTTATTGATGATTTCTCACGGTATACTTGGGTGTATCTTCTTAGGAACAAATTTGAAGTTTTTGCGCACTTTGAAGATTTCAAAGCACTAGTTGAGACACAGTCAGAGAGAAAGATCAAAGCCCTCCGTACAGACAATGGGGGGGAATATGTTAACACAGCACTTTAGAACCTTTGCCTTGAGTCTGGCATACAGTTGCAGTACACAGTTCCATACACTCCGCAGCAGAACGAAGTTGCTGAGAGAAAGAATTGATCTCTCAAAGAGATGGCTTCCTGCATGTTGCATGCTAAGTCACTGCCTCATAAGCTATGGGCTGAAGCACTTAATTGTGCTAACTACATCCAAAACAGATCTCCTCATAGGTCTGTCAAGGATCAGACCCCCTTTGAGGCTTGGAGTGGCACTAAACCAGAGGTCACCCACTTCCGTGTTTTTGGCTCCCGAGCATGGGCCAGGATCCCCTCTAAAAAGAGAAAAGCTCTTGATCCACAGAGCATTGAGTGCATCTTTGTTGGATACCCTAATGGTGTGAAGTGTGAAGGGATACCGACTCCTGATTTCCTCTACGGACAAGATCATCATTGAGCGAATTGTCAAATTTGAGGAAAATCTCTCGCATGCACCTCAATTGCCGCATGCAGACACCTTTTATCTACCTCATGTCCGAGATGATGACTCGGTACACTCAGATGCAGATCAAGAGCATGCAGATGTCGCGGTAGAGCATGGAGATTCCGCGACAGAGTCTTCAGATACAAATCCAGTGCATGCATATGATGATCCACATCCAAGCCCAGATCGGGCTTCCAGCAGTGAATCATATTCCCCTGTCATAAATCAGAGAACAGGGAGCTTACGTGAGATATATGCACAAGACCACCCAACTGCTAGAAATCGTCTTGTGGGGGATAATTATGATCTGTAGAGGACTAACTCATAGTTTATTGAGCCTCCTCTTGTCCTCACTCCCACTGAACCATCGCCATCCTGGCATTGTCATTTGGTTGAGTCTTCTGATCCACAGTCTTATGCTGAGGCTGTTGGGCATCCATCTTGGGAGTCCGCCATGAAGGAGGAGTATAACTCCCTCCTCGAGAACCAGACCTGGGATTTGGTCCCCCTTCCTTCAAGAAGGAAACTTGTCCGATGCAAATGGGTCTACAGGACCAAGAGTGTTGTAGATGGGCAAATCACCAGACGGAAAGCAAGGCTAGTAGCTAAAGGCTTCCAACAAATGCATGGCATTGATTATGACGATACCTTTGCTCCAGTAGCAAAGAAGGATTCCATACACCTTACACTTGCCATTGCGGCTGCCCAGGGATGGGAAGTACATCAGATGGATGTGAAGAATGCCTTTCTTCATGGAGACTTATCAGAGGAGATTTATATGGAGCAACCACATGGTTTCATTCAGGATTCATCTTTGGTTTGCAGACTGAAGAAATCTCTTTATGGCCTTCAGCAGGCCCCGAGAGCTTGGTATGCAAAGATGGATTCTTTTCTCTTATCACAAAACTTCGAAAGATGTAAGTCTGATCCGAATATTTACATGCTTAGGACACATGATTCTCTTCTTATCTTAGTTTTGTATGTAGATGATCTCTTGATCACCGGCAGCTCGGTTTCAGCCATTGCTGCAGTCAAGAGGGCCTTTCATGATAGGTTCTTGATGATGGACATGGGTCCATTACACTTCTTTCTTGGTCTTGAGATCTGCCAGGATGCCACACGCATCAAACTCTCTCAGGCTAAGTATGCACGGGATCTCCTCGAGAGATTTCGCATGGCCGACTGCAAGCCAGCACCGACTCCTTTTCTATCTAGGGTCCGCCTTGAGGATGGAGGTGACACTCCATTAGTTGACAGCACTCTCTACCAACAGCTAGTGGGGAGCTTATTGTACCTCACCCACTCCAGACCAGATCTCTCATATGCAGTAGGGGCAATTTCCAGATACGTGTAGGAGCCGCATGAGCTACACTCGAATGCTGACAAGCGCATCCTTCGATATGTGCAGGGCACCATCACCTTCGTGATTCACTATGCAGCAGGCACTGCATTGAATCTCCTTGGCTTCACAGATTTTGATTGGGCGAGAGACAACATTGATCGCAAGTCCACCTGCGGATATTCACTCAGTCTAGGATCTGGCCCTATGTATTGGTCGAGCAAGAAGCAGGCTGCTATTTCTCTCTCTTCAGCTGAGGCCGAGTACAGAGGAGTAGTCAACATCACCATTCAGGCTTTGTGGCTACAACACTTCCTCACTGAGTTGGGCGTCCAGTTCCACTAGCCCATTGTCATCTGGTGTGACAACCAGAGCACTCTCAAATTTTGCAGGGATCCAGTACAGCGGCAACAGACGAAGCACATAAAGATCCATATGCACTACATCAGAGACTTAGTACATGATCAGGTCATTGATTTGCAGTTTTGTCCTTCAGCAGAACAAACTGCAAACATCTTCACCAAGACATTCACTGAGCAGAAGTTTCGCTCTCTGCGCGATCGTCTTGGAGTGAAGGACACAGTTGCTTAGTAACTGTCTTTTCTTCCTATTTTCTTTTGATTACATTGTATTTTGAGGGGGGTTTTCCCACAAGGTTTTCCCTCTTTCCTCAATTTTATTTCAAGTTGCACTTTATTTTGGGTGACCTTTGGCCTTAGTTGCGAGGGCCCATTTTCTATTTTTCCCCATAGTGGTGTTCAGGGGGGGTGTTGGAACTACTACACACCTACATGCGAACTCTTAGTTAGAGCATGGGACTACATGCAAGATTCCTTTTGCATGATTTACTCCTTGATTTGCTCCTTCTTTAACTCCGCAACTGGTTAGTTCTTCTGCATGATTTACTCCCTGATTTGCTCCTTCTTTAACTCCGCAACTGGTTAGTTCTTCTGCATGATTTATTCCCTGATTTGCTCCTTCTTTCACTCCGCAACTGGCTAGTTCTCTCCGGAACTTGTTGTAGGTGTTGAGTCTTCTCATTGATCACCACTATGGTGCATTACCTTGGGATCTTCACCCAGTAATGCTATATCATGAGCATTGTAACATATTTTCAAATGAATCATTCTTTTGTTCTTTCGATTTTCTTTTAGTGTTTTTGCTCTGCAAAGTTGTGTGTTCAACCTTTACTAGCTAGATTCATCTGTGCAGGTTTTCTAACACATTTACATCTCTTCAACTGTTTTTTGTGTCACAGATCAACTTCAAAAAAAATTTCATTCAGGATTATTTTTCATTTTAAAACTGAAAATTTTGATTCATGTTTATTTTTCATTTTATAACTAATTTTGTGTTTATTAAAAAAAATATTCAAATAAAAATGAAAAATAACCGGCCAAAATGGATGGATCAAAGGGATATCACCCCATTGATTTGAGACGAGAAGGCAAGACAAAGTGTCTCTCCGTTTAAGAATCTCATAAAATATCGCACAAAATCTTTCCACTATACGATAAAGAGAATGGAGAACCTGACATTAATCACATACCTGCAATACTCTTGGCAGAAGAAAAAAGTTAAAAACCAACCCATTAAAAAATTCTAAATAAGAAAATATCATATATTGATTTTATGTCTTGTCAGAATGTACCATGTACCAGGGAAATAAAAAGATGCACAGAGATTAGAAAAACATTGAGAATTTTCCCTTAGTAATATTTTCAAATCCAAGCCAATCGCCTTGCTTTCAATGTTGAATGTTACCCTTAGATAGATAAAAAGATGCATAGAAAACAATTGTGAAGGCTGACCCAGGAAATCATCGATTCCCACCCAAAGGTCTTCATCAATGAAAGGCTTGGAGCAAGTACACAAGAAGTACATGCATTTCCAGGCCACTTCTGCGTAAGAGGTTCCCATTACCTATCACCGCCAGTCCCCTTTTACCAGGGGTTGGCATCACCTATCACCACCAGTCCCCTTTTTACCATCACAAAGAACCAACCAGATGCGGACTATACTGAAAATATTTGTTGTTGCAGAGTCCAAGCTGAGAGTCCCCTTTTCCCCATCACAAAGAACCAACCAGATGCGAACTATAGTGAAAATATTTGTTGTTGCGGAGTCCAAGCTGAGTTCTCAAGGTAAAGCCAGCGAATGTCGAGACCACATTGGTAAAATCAGTGCCCACGCGTGTCCTTTTCTGGACTTCCATAGATTTATTGACCTTCCAAGTTAGTGCCATTAAAAGCTAACTCACCCATTACAAACTCAAAGTCTCCATGGTATGAGTATTTGGAGCCTTCCTTGACTGCGAACTGTAATCCGTGTATCAGGGCTTCATACTTTGTTGCATTGCAAGTATAGAGAAACTGCAATGACGCTCGTCCAAATAAAGCTCCATTGTTAGTAGCTTTTCGACCTCTGCCTCTCTTCTGGCTGCCTCTTTGAAAATTGAGTTTCTTCACCCTGAAATCTGCGAGTGGAAGAGGCAGGCGCTCACCCTTCTCGGACTACTCTTGGCGGTAGAGGTGGTATTTTGCCACGTAATCCTCACATGAAACACAACTATTTTCATATCATGGTATTTATGGCGATTTTCAACTTTCAGGTCCACAATGTGTTGGCGGCGGAAAGTTGCTTGAGGGCGTATATAATTTTAATTCTGAAGATATATAAACTAGCAATTGTCCCAAAAGGTACAAAGAGAGGCCGATAGGATTATTAATTTGGAATTGTAAAATTTAGTAGCAAATATTGCAGAGGGAAATCTCATGATATTACAGAATGAAATCCCATCCTATTACAAGTAAAACTGAGAAATTTCATATACCACAATACAAGTAAAACTGAAACCAATCTTGTAGAGTGAAATCCCATCATATTACAAAATGAAATCTCATTATATAGGATTTATTAGGGTGATTACAGAGAAAATTAACATAAGTGGAGAGCTGATTCAGAAGGTATGACATGGACTCTGTAGAGTGAATCCCCTAATCTTGTAGAGTGAATCTCATCATACTACAGAATGAAATAGAAGTCTAAAGGATTTATCAGAGACATTACAAAGAACGCTATCACAGTGGAGAGCTGCTTCACAAGGCAGGACATGGATTCTGCTTATTCACCACAGAAACTCTTGTTGTTGAAGATGAGAAGCAGCACAAAAGTAAGTCATTCCACAACTACTACAAACTTACAACAATATTAACATCCTGCAAATATTCTCATCTATGAGGAGCTTTGGGGGCCTATAGATTACAAGAGAATAGTAGAAATTCTTCACTAAACATGTTAGTAGCGTACTGATCATCTTGGCGGTTGGAGACAGAACTGGTGTTGAAGCTCTCTTTCCTCACAAACCCAGCAGGGGCTTTCTTGTCATGATTTTGAGTACAAAATTTGACTGTCATTTTCTACATCTTTCTATTTATATACATTGTTTGAACTCCTGTACAAAATTTCCCACAGAATAGAAACAAAAGATATTACAAGTGACTTAAGCTATTTGGCTAGCCAGAAAGGAAAAGAATTCAAAACAAAGATGTTATTACTAATCAAGTTTGACACCAGAATAGATATGCATATTAAGGGACACAGCCACCTTTAAAGGAAAAGAAACAAATAATACTAAGATCCCCAGATATATATATATAACAATAGTGTGGAGTTATTTCAACGAGGCTTGTCAAGGTAATCCCAGCTATTGTGGATCATGAGTCATTACTTTAAGAGACAATTACGAGATCAGTTTCAAAGCAGAGCTGTAGGAGATGGATCAAATAACAGAGCAGAACTTTATGCTTTTTGGTAGATTCTGAAAATAGCAATAGAGAAAGGTTTAAATTGTCTACAGGTGATAAGAGATTCCAAACACATTGCAGAGAGGTCGATTCCAAACACATTGCAGAGAGGTCAAATGGAAATTTCAATCAGGAAAATTTGCAGCTGGCCCATCATTGGACGGAATCAGAGAAGCAAGGAAAAATTCCATGTCATTATCTTTTCAGCATGTCTGCAAGGGATAAATATGAAGGCTGATATATTGTTCAAGTAAGCACTGAGGATGCAGAACAGATGGATGGAGATGATTGAATACCCCATCTGGACCTTCTCATTCAATCTATTTCTAATCAAGCTATTATAGTAATGACCTTTTGGATGGCTGTTTTGGAAGCAGTGTCAAAACTTAAACATCATACTTACCCTAAAATTATTATAACTGTTTACACGCTTTCCAGGACTTTAATTGCATACCATAGTTACACATAAAAGCCACGACATTAATCACATAACAGTTTGAAATAGTTCAGCATGCCTTCATAACATTGGAGATATTCCAACTGTGTTCATATTTTTCACTAATCTTGGATGACTTTAATTACAGTTCTCAGACCCTCTCCTTTAAGCATGTGATCAAATGCCTTGTTGATGTCAGCAAAAGAAACCTTGTCTGTAACAAATTTATCCAGTTGAAGCTCCTGCAAATTTAACAATCAAGGAAGGAAAGATTAAAACCATAATTATAACTCTAATTAGATATGATAAGCATAGATTGCTCCCGTCATGGTACGGACAAAAAAAAACAACTGGGAAATATGACCACACAGTATTATCTACAATTATGGTTTAAATAAGCTGTTACAACTATGTTATGAAGTCTTACCCCATTCAAATACATCTCTACAAGGCCTGGCAAATCAGTACGAGGCTTATAATTTCCAAAGAAGGTTCCTTTCAACGTTTTCTCGCTCAGAAAGTTTACAGGATTCGTTTTAAAGACTGCGTCTGAACGAGGGACCCCTGTTAAAACGGCTACACCCCAACCCTGCAAAAACAGAACTCTGATATCAAACATATGCATTGCCTGCATTTTCTTAATTAAATCGAAGCAATCAGTTTAAACTTTAAAGCTACAGCTTAGAATTGAAATGATTGATGTATCTTAAACCAAAGGAAACCAAGAGCTAGTACATCATGGCAGCATTCCAAAGCTTGAACCATGGCCTCAATACTCCCTGTGCATTCGACGCTGCAGTCCACCCCTCTATCAGTTTTTTTCCGCAATTACCTGTAAACATTTTTTATAAGTGTTTGGAAATTAAGAGTCTACACTGCTTTGAATGGATGGTGAATGAGTGCACTCCATGCGAAAACTTAAAATCTCCCCCACCTAAGTACTAAAGTACCACACTAGTCAAAAGCAACCAATACTCTGACCTGGGAGAGAGTTTGGTGATCATTTTGGGCAGCTCAACGTACCTGCTGAATAGGTTTTTCTTACTCTTTAGGGTTTATAAATTCCGTTACTCCAAATTGTTTTGCTGAGAAAGGAAAGATTACAAGAAACGGTTAAAAAGGCAATTCTACAAGTCAACATATCAACATATGTACACAGATTTTCCACATAATTCATAGGAGTAAAGTATGAATACCTTTGTAAACTAAGTAGTCAAATAACGGCATACAAGAAGCCTCTCGCTCCACAAACACAAAATTGTAAACTAAGTAGTCAAATAACTGCATACAAGAAGCCTCTTGCTCCACAAACACAAAAGAAAAAATTCTCTTACACCTTAATATTGAAAGATAAAATTATTATTTATAAATATTTTAACATATACAATTTGGTGCTTGGTGCTTTTTTCTGTTCTTCTCAATACAACAAGATTCAGTGCTACTTCAAATTCAATTTGCCACAAATATTCTGCACTGCCTATTATTCACTTTTCAACATAATATATGGACACTCTCTCAAGGAGGTAGCAGAATTTTGACCTACACCATTTGATGCTCATGTTTCACATTTCAGCTCGCACAGATGATAGGGTTCTTTAAGCAAATTAAGAGAAACATTGAAATTGCAAAATTCTGCGTAGAACAATAACTTGTCAAGAGCTTGAAACATAAAACTTGGAAAAAAAAATTAAATAGAGAAAAATCACTTAGCAAAGGGCCAATAAATCAAATAACTGAACATTTGAAAAAAAATATATCTTATATTGATTCAGTACCAATAAATCAAATGATTGAACAAGCTTATTGAAGCCTACAAGGATAGAACTATTATGAAGAAAACAGAAAAACAGTATCCAAATGGCCATATGGTGATGGTCCTTTTATGGCACAATCGGTTATAACAAATTAAAAATGAAAGGAATTCAGCTATACTAAGTTACAGAAACCTTGTTAATTTAAGCAATAAGTTCAAGGATTGTTCGAGAGCTTCCAATTTAATACAATCTGTTAAACGATATTTTACTTTAAAAATGTGCAGAACAATTAGGTTCCAGAATCCCCAAAATTTACCATGATGATAGACTTGCATTACATCACTCGGATGAATGAGGTCCTCATTAAAGTTTCCCATAATGTAGAGATATCCATGAAAGTAACACCATGAATTATGTGCAAATTCCTCAAATTTACAATAACATGATGTTCCATGCGGTTCAGCCTCAAATTTTGCTGGATACTCTCTCAAGGAGATTACAGAATTTCAACATACGGTATTAGATGCTCATGTTTGACATGTCTGCTCACACGGAAGATAGGGTTCTTGATGTAAATTAAGAGAAAAATTCAAACTGCAAAATTTGTGTAGAACAATAACTCATCAAGGGCTTGAAATATAAAACTTGAACAAGCAATTTAAAAGGGGATTAAAAAATCACTTCGAAAAGGACCAAAACACACAGGGCAATTGGGAAAAAAAATCTTCTTTTGATTCACTACCGACAAATCAAATGATTGGCCAGCTTATTGAAGCCAACGAGGATAGAGCCATTATGAAGAAAACAAAAAAGCGGTATCCAGTTGGAGATATGGTTATAGTCTAATTATGGAATGATCAGTTATAATACATTAAAAAGAATGGAATTCTCAGCTATGGCACGTAACAGAAACCTTGATAGTTTGGTCAATAAGTTCAAGAATTGTTCGAGAGCTGATGTGCTAAACGATATTTTACTTCAAAAATTGCAGACCAATTAGCTTCCAAGATCCTTAGAATTTAGGATCATGATAGATTTGCATTACAGCGCTCGAATGAATGAGGTCCTCATTAAAGTTCCCCGTCATGTAAAGATATCCACGAAAGCAACAGCATGAATTATGTGCACAGAATAGTCCCTAGAAAAAGGTTTGAGGACTTTAAAACTGCAACATATACTAATATGCATACAGTGGAACATAAAGAGGGCACTTGTTATTAGTACTTACAGCAAGCCCAACAGCCCCCAGGCCAAACACTGCTACTATCGAACCCTTCTTGGGTTTGCCTGCGTTCAAAGTAGCACCCATCCCTGATTCCACAACAGAGAAGAATTTTACACAACAATTCCAGTCAAAGAAACCATTATGAATGATTTTATAATTATTAACAGTACAGCGAGCGAAAGTCCTCGCAATTGACATGCCCACTTTGTAAAACACTATACATTGTCAACGAGGTCAATTATTTCATTTCTTCAGTCAAACTTAATATATTATCATCTCAAAATTACTTATAAAATCTTCTACAATTCAGGAAAGTAGTTTTTGCATAAATGGCAGGCTGCATCCAGACTTGGAGTCGCTCTGCATTGAGTAAATTTTGTTTTGATAGGAGATCCAAGGGCAATATAGGCCTTGCGGGGCAGGGGGTGTTTAGAGATGAGCATGGTAACATTCCAGGGAGGTTAGACAAGTTTTGGAATAGAATACCTAACAGGTAAGCAGAGATAACTTGTAAAATCTTCTACTATTCAGGAAAGTAGTTTTCGCATTAATGGCACGCTGGATTCAGACTTGGAGTCCCTCTGCATTGAGTAAATTCTGTTTTGATAGGAGATCCAAAGGCAATATAGGCCTTGCGGGGCAGGGGGTGTTTAGAGATGATCATGGTAACATTCCAGGGAGGTTAGACAAGTTTTGGGCACAACACACACACATATATATGAGAGCACTGGATTTATCAGAGGGTTGGTGGATGGGAGATTGCTGAAGAAGCTGTGGTCTCTTTCCCAATTTCCCTGTGATCCCAGTTTCTGTGGGAAAACTCTCAACATCCAATAAAGGTTGCCAACTACACTCAAGGGAATCAAGTTTTTCTTAAACTCTCAATGAAATTTTGTTTTTTCCTTCTAGCAGAACCCTTTCATTCAGATGTGCTTTTGCATGCTGCAATCTAGAAAAGCTTCTTGTCACTTTCATCGTGCCAAAACATGAAGAGTGTAAGTTTCAGACAATAATCACAGACAATAATCTAAAAAGATTTTGCGAACAATAAAACCCTGAAAAGCATTCTTTCAGATTTAATTGTTCAGAACAGAAAACTTGCAAAAGTCTGCAACTGGTTAGTTGATGAGAGCAGTGAAGAATTCCTTCAAATCATGAAAAAAGTGATGTCTATAAATATTTTCAGGTGGAGTATTCTCACAATTAATGTCAAGCACTTATCTTCGTCGTTAATATCATGTTTGCATACTGTAAGTCATTGTGACAAAATCCAATGCTTTCACTCTCGCCTGATAACATCTTCTCCAGAAAATTGACCTCATCTTCTATGCAATCCAGTCGGAATCCAGCAACCTCAACGTCAGGACATAGCGCCAACGCTGTCTTTAACCAGTTTCTGGTTTTAATAACAAAAGATTCAGTAAAGAAAAAGAAAAAAGTACATCACAAGCAATTTGATAAAGATCCAAGAACAACCCTGAGGCGCATCCAGAGCTTTGGTTGCCGAGGGCCGAATATGTCAAGGTGATGAAATTCCCACAACTTTGATGCTATTTTAGCAGATATTTCAGGATTTTTCAAATCAGGGGGCGACAGTGTCTAAGTCTCTCGTACAAATTAAAAAAAACTGTCAGAATTCAGTGATTTTGATTTAAAGAAACATCTTCAGTGAAGAATTAGTTGAAAAGTCTAAAGAACTTACCCTGGCATTCAGAAATTCCTCAATGCGGCCATTAGGGAAGGAAGCCAGGAGACGGGGGCCCTGCCCGAGCCTGGAAATGCACTCAAATGCCCTAATCTCGTATTCTCGATGAAAAAACGCATTCGCACGGGCATCTCCATAGATCCGAACCTTGACCTTCCTAGGATTTTCCTCCTCTCTGGTCTGCCAACTGCACTTGAAAATCTCATTCGTCATGCCGCCCGTGAGAGGCCTGATTTCCATCTTCTTTTCGTCGATAACGTCCGCCCAATGCAGAGCGAGGGTTTGCAAAGTACCCTCAGCTTCTTTGGGCAAAATAGAACTCTGTTCTGTGGTAGCGGCCATGAATAACGACTCGAAATTTCTGCGCTGCAGAATTCTGTTGAACTCAGAAAAGAATGGATCGTGCATAAGGCGGAAGATAACTGCAGGAAGTTAACACGACCCGCCATTCCCTCGCAGAACTACTCCCTCGCAGAACTGTCCCGCCAGAATCCGATGCCACATGTCAGTACGAGGAACGAAGGATCCATTCAGAATCCGATGCCACGTGTCAGCACGAGAGCCAAAGGAACGACGAAAGTCTGTTCCAAAGGAAGGCCTATCGGCCTAATTATTTTTATTTGATAAATAATTATATAAAAAGACATAATATATAATTTTTTAATTATTAAACAAATTCCAAGTCATATATTAAATTTGATTATTTATAAATTTAATCCATGTGTTCAAAGTGAAAATTAAATAAATTACAATATTATAATAATAAGTATTTAATATAAAATATGATAAAAAAATTATTATTAATAATAAGAAATATTATTAAATTATACCTATTTTTAATAAAAATGGAAAAATAAAATAATATTGAATATCTTAAAAATTTATATTTATAATTATTTTAAATTATATTAATTCATTTATAATTATATAAATTTTAAATTAAATAATTATAATATTTATTTATTTATGGAAATTTTAAAATAATGAGTTGTCGTTAGTGCGATTTTTTTGATTCTCTGGTGGAAAACCGCGGAAAAATTTGAGGTGAAATCTTGATTTGTGTTATTTAAACTAATTTTTTAATAGAATATTTGGATTCAGCACCATGCAAAACCCCTAAGTCACTTTGATTGTGCAGGGATTATCCATCAAGCTTGTGATTTCAATAAATTGCTACGAGAAATTTAACCAGAAAAACTTCCAAAAAATCATACTAAAGACAACTCCATTTAAGAATACATCTTTACTCTACAAACAATTATATACTATTTATTAAAAATAACTTAAAATCTAAAGAACATATAAAATATAAAATTTTATATAATATTTATTATAAATAATTAAAATTTTAATTTTGAATATTAAAAATGGTATTGCATTATAAAAATTATTATTAAAAATTTATAATAAAAATATAATAATAAACATTAAAAACACACTACCAAAAAATTGTAATATTAGTTTTCTATCAAATTTATTTAATTTTATATTTTATATAAACATAATAAAATAAATTCAAATTTATTTTAATAAATTAAAAAATAAAATATATTTCTAATTTCATTTTTAATTAAAAATTACACAAAAAATCATCTAAAGTAATCGTATACTTATTTATCTCCAATCATGTTTACTTTTACTGGAAATTAAAAATAATATAATTTTCCATCTCACTAACACTGCGTTATTTTAACCCAAAGTTCTTTTACTGGAAATTAAAAATAATATAATTTTCCATCTCACTAACACTGCTTTATTTTAACCCAAAGTTTTAAAATAAACCGTGCAGTAGTAGTAGGATTTAGACCAGTTTTGCTTCCCCACTTATGCCTTTCTATGGCAAGCATTGAGCTGTTACACAATTTGTTAGAACTGACCATATTTGCTTCCCAATAAATTTTGTTTACGACCAACAATTTCAACTACGAACAATTTTAATGATTTCGCATCGCATTGCGGTGAATTCCTCTGAGAATTGCACAGACATTAAAATTATACGAAGAAACGACCTCGTGAAAACTGTTGCCTCTAAGATCAGCGTAACTGTAAACAAAATATCATATCACTATGAATCCTCAATCAATACACAATAAAACCCTATAAAACTTTTCATAAGCGGGTAATTGAATATGAAATGAGAAGTGACTCTCACTAAGAGGAAGAATTGCAACATAGACAAGAAAAGTCAAATATTTCAAATGCCTCCTTATTTCTCTGGGCTTTGCGAATCAACGACAAAATTTCCCAATACATTGACTGGACCCACAACTGTCCATAAATAGTATCTTAATACTTAAGAGTGGAAACCATATTGACCCAACTAGAAAACATATAAAACCATAAATGCTTCCAAAATGGTCTATTCCAGAAGTACAAACTAGCAGCCACTTCAACACCCACTCATCAGCACTGAAGCTTTGTATCCCAAATAAATATCCATACCTGCACATAATAAAAGTGAATGTATGTGAGTTATAACTGCGGTGTCGTTCAACAACTAAACCCCCTATGTTAAATAAATGACACCCAACCCAATAACATTTAAATCCACTTTGTCCAATAAATGACACCCAAGCAATAACTTTAATAAATGACACTCAATTCATTCTATTTCTCATTAAAACAAATCAAAGCACATGGATCAACAAATAACAAATTCCCAACCATTAGATCACATCAAATTAAATCCAAACCACACACTCAAAATGAAGTCATTGCAATCCATGTCCATCCTTACCACCAATTAAATTCAAGTGCCAAAAACTATAAAAGAAGTTCAACCACTGTTGAAGTTGCATGTTATGCTTTCAAAGTATTCAGCAACCTTCAAGACAAAACATCATCTATCTAGGATGTTCTATCCAATATTGCAGGAGGAGTTAACAAAAGTATTGTCCGTAAACTCAACTTTTCCACCTCCAACCCTAGGGGGAGCACTATCAGATAGAGAGATAATTCCTCTCCCTCTCCTTAACAGTGGCGTTGATGGCGGCCTTAACAGTCGAGCATGCTTACGCATCCTGCCGGTAATGGCGGCCTTATCAGTCGAGCAACTAAAGTTCCTCTCCCTTATGGTCGAGCCGATGGCGGCCTTAACAGTCGAGCATGCTTACGCACCCTGCTGGTGATGGCGGCCTTATTAGTCGAGCCTGTTGTAGCATCCTTATGGTCGAGCCTGCTTTCGCATCCCCATTCACCGATGAACCAGCAAGAAAACAAAACCGGCGGGCTTAACAGATAGACCCGAACTATCCACGTTAGTTATATTAATTACAACACATTTTTCTTAGAGTTTTGTTCTCATTTATCACAATTCTTACTGTTTCAGTTCTTACAGATTCAGTGTCACTTACAGTTTCAGTTTCATGAAAATCAACACACAACCTATAGTTCTATTTCACGATTCACCTATTTCTATGTTCAGACTTATAGAGGAATTGATGTGCCCGATAAGATTTTAGTTGCTTGGTGTGCCCTGACTATGAACCATCTCGATTAGTAGGAAGTCCCGAGTATCTCAAGGGTTCAGGTTCTCATATCCCACTTCGTGTCTTGAATTATCCCTATTTGTAGGCGTTCTTCAAGTGTTGCCAGGAAGATATTCCAAGTTGTCTCCTGATATAGTCTTTCAAACTAGGAGAACTATGGGGTCATAACGGACATCAAGGTCAGTCATGTACCTCGTTAATCCAGCAAGAATATATCGGCGAGCCTAAGATGGTGGAAAGGAAGGGATCAGAGTGCCTTAGCGAGCCGAGCTGTAATAACCAGAGAATGAGGGGCAATGCCATATAAATCAAATCAAATTAAAACAACAATGAAATCAAATAAGGCATGTCCCGAATCGCTGCAGGTCATCCGATGACCGAAAGCGTCCCATCAAAAGAAATAAATCAAGATCAAACCAAACCAAACCAAGAACAATTCCTCAACAATCAAGAATAAATCAAGATCAACATACAAGGACATACAGGATGAAGATAAATGTTTTCTATAGGTTCAATTTCCCCATTCATCTAATGAGAAAAACAACAATACTTGAACCAATAGAGTGCAACAATGACACCTTGAAAATAAATGCAGAATGACATTTTAAATACTAGAACATGGAAATTACAGTGAGATATACATATTTGATGGGTTTTTAGAAAACTTGCATTTAACAGAGAATGAATACATCAATGAAATTAGTAATTTAAATCAATTTACACTTTTACAAGAGAGAAGGCCAATATACGTGGTCTAATAGCCGGCTATTGTCATATGCTAATAATTTGGAATGCAAATCCAAATTCTCAATTCATGCTTGATTCATATGCATCAGTGACATATTGTATCTCTTACATGATGAAACTCAATAAAACAATGACAAATACATTTAAGAATGTATGAGAAGAGCAACAAAACAAATTCCAATTTTGTGCAAACCACAGGTAGTCTTGGAAAATCCTTCCAATACTTGTAGAAAATGTCTACACAAATATAGACATCATGAAAAAAAATTTGTAGGAACATGATGATCAACTCAACTGAAATTTGTTTAATCATAATTTCATAAGGCAATTTCTTTTTTAGAATCATTTTTAACAAAAGCTTAATGAAATTTTATAATAAGAAACAAAAACTATGGCCCAACTGGAAGATAAGCATAGATTTATTGTCCTTGTGTTGGTTGTAATATAGATCAGAAGCTTTAGATGAGTTGCTTAATTAGTGGTCAAGTATTGCAATACAACTTTCGGTGTTGAAACCGAAAACCTTGTATGAGGCCAGCAATAAACATGATCAAGACTAATGGTAGCATAAACAAGACTTGAAAAATAAATTGAAGAAAAAGTTGAAAGGAGAAAAGGAAAAGGGGGTTTAGATCATTCTTGAAATATGATCAGAAAATAAACAAAACAATGTAAAAGGAAGAAAATAACATAAACAAATGAACAAGAAGCAGTGGAAGGGCCTTATTGGAAAAAGGTAGTTATGTTGCTCGTACAAGGAGAAGTGGTAGGAGAGTGACAAGGGGTGCACAGCTGCGATGCACATCGTCTGATGAGGACAGGACAGCGGATATCAATGTCAACAATGCCCCAAGGAACATTGTTGAGGATGACCATGCCACTGAAGTTGATGTTAACACACCATCATCCACAGAACCACCGTCAACGACAGTCCAAGGGGCAAGTTCAACTAAAAATATCAATGCTATAAGAGGATGGACAAAAGAAGAAATGTTAGTTGCAATTGACAACATAGAGTTTAATGGATACTCAGTTCGGGCATCTGCAAAAAAACATGGTATTCCTCCCTCATCAATACATTATTGGATAAATGGACTGACTCATACAAAACATAGAGGGCCTCTTACAATTATGACTGAGGAGGAGGAGGCCAAGGTGGTTGAGTGGTGTAAAGAGATGACCCAATTGGGACATGGGCTAGAGTTGATACAACTCAAATCCACAGTTGCTCAAATCTGTCAAGGGAGGCCAAACCCATTCAAAGATGGGTTTCTTGGTAAATCATGGTGGTTTGGCTTTAAAAAAAGGCATCCAGAACTTGTATTGCGTACTACTGAGGGCCTTGACAAAGACAGAGCATTAAATTTGCGCCCTGCAGTTGTGCAAAATTTCTATGACACACTTTCTAGTGCTTACGATAAACATTCTTATGGAGCAGACCATATATGGAACTGTGATGAAACAGGTTTACAGGCAGGGAGGAATTGTGGCATGCGGGTAATTGCCAAGAGAGGGAGCTGAAATGTGCCAAAGATTTTGCCTAAGATATTTTATCTATTCAAAGGTAAAAATCAACTGAAAAACTATATACAGAACTGTGAACCAAGTGCATGCATGGCTAGGCATCCCCATGCATGGATGACTAAAGAACTGTTTTTAAGCTGGCTTTTTCACTTTGTTGCATCGGTACCAAGTGGCGTCTCGCCTAATAACAGACACCTATTGATATTAGATGGCCATGGGAGCCACATGGCTTTACAAACAATTGAGAAAGCAAGAATTTTAGGCATCGACCTGTTGACATTGCCCGCTCATACCACTCACAGACTGCAGCCCCTTGATGTTAGTGTGTTTGGCCCTTTCAAGAACTATTTCAGGTTAGAGCGCGTTGCATGGATGGCAAAGAATCCAGGGGTTGAGGTGAAAAGGTTCGAGCTAGCAGAGCTTGCAAGTAAAGCTTTTAAAAGGGCTTTGACACCATCAAATATCAAAGCTGGCTTTAGGAGGATAGGAATCTAGCCACTGAACTATGATGCTCTTATGCATGTTACTAGTTGTAGCCAAGTGTTTCATGTGGATGGTCAGGAAGAAGGGAATGCCCAAACAGGTGTTGAAGTGCAAGAAGTAGATGACCAAGATGATGTTGTTACAGCTGGTAATATGATTCCCCTCTCTCAAGGACACTTATATGATGAAGATGATGAAATTGTATGTGAAACACAGTATAACCATGAACAAATTTGCAGTAACATGGAGATCGTTCCACCACCTCAAGAACATGAAACTCATGTTGCTGATATTATTAATGACATTGTTGAACATGCAATTGACAATGACCAATTGACATTGCCAAGCCAAGTAACCCCACCTTCATGGCTAGCATAAGCAATGATTAATATGAATGCACATAGTGTCTCAGCAACCAATGAACAAAGCATGAACATGCCCTCACAACCAACAGAATTGAACAGTGAAATTGTTCATTTTTTTGTGGACAATAGATCAATGGAAGAAGATGAAGCACATAATGAGGCATCAAATGAAGATAATGATATAGTTCAATCAGTTCCATCAGATACTGAAAGGGAAGTACCAAGCAATGACATGCAGGTGGGAGGGGTGGAGAAGATACTTGGTCGGTTCCTAAAGCTACCAGTAGAGAAAGTATCAATGAAAAAAAGCAAGGTACACCGGGTAGTATTCGTTTGGGAAGCTCACAGTTACTCACCTCAGAGGACTGTATAAACCTGTTAGTTGAGTCTGAAAAAAAAAAAGAAATTTGAAATGCAAGAATTAAAACAGAAAAAGAAGGATCTAGTCAAGGAGAAGAAAGCAACAAGGATTGTTGCAGCGCAACATTGAGCAGATGAAAGGATTGAAAGAGATAAAGCAAGGCAATTTAAGGACCAAAAAAAAATGGCAAGACAGGAAAAGGAATCAATAAAGGCACAACGAATGATTGAAAAGGCACAAGGGATGATCAATATGGTTGACAATGATACAAGAATAGCTGCTGAAAACAAGATTATTTCAAACTCATTGGACTCCAATGTAGATAATACACCATTATTCGAATATCTCGTAAATATTCAAGTGCCTCACTATCAAACTGAGGTTTTACCCACTTGCCTTATTCCTACCAGAGTTGGTGTCAACTCTATGTATGCTCATTACACACCTCCACTTAATGCAGGGGTCAGTAGTGCAAATGTGAGGTATGGGTTCTCAATACCTCCATGGTTGGAAGCTGCAAATTGGACTCAATCATATGGCAGTGATCAACCATTTCCTAATCAACCCTTAACAGGTAGGCCAACCTACCTGGCTGAACAAGGTAACTCGGGGAGTTTTGGCACTCAAGATTCTCAAGGCCATAAAGAATAGGGGTGTCATATGTTTTTTGTTGTAACCACATTATGATGTGGATTTTGGATGGATTGTATCTTTTTCTTGTCACAGAAACATTTTGGCTTACAACCTAGGTTGTTTTATTGCTTTGAAACGCTAACAACATTATGGTTCTATGCATTCACTACATTGAAAAGCCAACAACAGCTTGGTTGGTTGTAAAGCAATTTTGTTTGCAAGCTAAGCACAAATGGTTATAAAAAATTGATTAATAACACTGAAAGACTATTTATTACAGTGGAAGAAATATAGTTTGTCCTGGTTAAAAATCTAAACAAGGATCAAGTCCTGACCTGCCTATCTATTGCAGTGGAAGAAATATAATTTGGGCTGGTTAAAAAACCAAACAAGGATCAAGTCCTAACCTGCCTTTCGTTATTGGACTGCTCTCCTATTGAGATACATGGCTTCTTGATCAGGCCTATGCCATGTTCAGGTGTGGATTGACAGTCAAACACCTCCCCTCACTCAATATTCATAGTTAAGATTTAGCTATAAGAAACTCATAGCATGCAACCATGGTTTCCATAACATGAATAGATTTAAAATTCCAAGATCAAGCAAGTAATATTCATCTAGTGATGTGCAATAGTACTTAATCACAAATGTTAGTAAAAAATTGAATAATAACACTGAAAGGCTATTTATTATAGTGGAAGAAATATAATTTGCCCTGGTTAAGAATCTAAACAAGGATCAATTCCTGACCTGCCTATCTATTGCAGTGGAAGAAATATAATTTGGGCTGGTTAAAAAACCAAACAAGGATCAAGTCCTAACCTGCCTTTCGTTATTGGACTGCTCTCCTATTGAGATACATGGCTTCTTGATCAGGCCTGTGCCATGTTCAGGTGTGGATTGACAGTGAAACACCTCCCCTCACTCAATATTCATAGTTAAGATTTAGCTATAAGAAACTCAGCATGCAACCATGGTTTCCATAACATGAATAAATTTAAAATTCCAAGATCAAGCAAGTAAAATTCAGCTAGTGATGTGCAATAGTACCTAATCACAAATGTTTATAAAAAATTAATTAATAACACTAAAAGACTATTTATTATAGTGGAAGAAATATAGTTTGTCCTAGTTAAAAATCTAAACAAGGATCAAGTCCTGTCCTGCCTATCTATTGCAGTGGAAGAAATATAATTTGGGCTGGTTAAAAAACCAAACAAGGATCAAGTCCTAACCTGCCTTTCGTTATTGGACTGCTCTCCTATTGAGATACATGGCTTCTTGATCAGGCCTGTGCCATGTTCAGGTGTGGATTGACAGTCAAACACCTCCCCTCACTCAATATTCATAGTTAAGATTTAGCTATAAGAAACTCATAGCATGCAACCATGGTTTCCATAACATGAATAGATTTAAAATTCCAAGATCAAGCAAGTAATATTCATCTAGTGATGTGCAATAGTACTTAATCACAAATGTTAATAAAAAATTGATTAATAACACTGAAAGACTATTTATTATAGTGGAAGAAATATAATTTGTCCTGGTTAAGAATCTAAACAAGGATCAAGTCCTGACCTGCCTATCTATTGCAGTGGAAGAAATATAATTTGGGCTGGTTAAAAAACCAAACAAGGATCAAGTCCTAACCTGCCTTTCGTTATTGGACTGCTCTCCTATTGAGATACATGGCTTCTTGATCAGGCCTGTGCCATGTTCAGGTGTGGATTGACAGTCAAACACCTCCCCTCACTCAATATTCATAGTTAAGATTTAGCTATAAGAAACTCAGCATGCAACCATGGTTTCCATAACATGAATAAATTTAAAATTCCAAGATCAAGCAAGTAAAATTCAGCTAGTGATGTGCAATAGTACCTAATCACAAATGTTTATAAAAAATTAATTAATAACACTAAAAGACTATTTATTATAGTGGAAGAAATATAGTTTGTCCTAGTTAAAAATCTAAACAAGGATCAAGTCATGTCCTGCCTATCTATTGCAGTGGAAGAAATATAATTTGGGTTGGTTAAAAAACCAAACAAGGATCAAGTCCTAACCTGCCTTTCGTTATTGGAATGCTCTCTTATTGAGATACATGGCTTCTTGATCAGGCCTGTGCCATGTTCAGGTGTGGATTGACAGTCAAACACCTCCCCTCACTCAATATTCATAGTTAAGATTTAGCTATAAGAAACTCATAGCATGCAACCGTGGTTTTCATAACATGAATAAATTTAAAATTCCAAGATCAAGCAAGTAATATTCATCTAGTGATGTGCAATAGTACACTTACAAAGGGAGTTGGCTTCACAGTGAGATAATATTGTCCACAGCCTATATTTTAAACATATATTTAAACGGAAAAAGAAATTAAGGTTTTGATTTCTCAATTCAGACCTGCAATGAATTTTTGACTCGAATCTGATCGGGCTCACACTTACAAACTTGACAAAGATCCAGAATCTCGCATTGTAAATACATTATCGAAACTTAAAACCAACAAAACAAGATCCAGGGCTGACAAGAAAACAGAATGCAAGCAATAAGAGTTATTTTGAACGGTATCTACCAAAAAATCCCTTGCAGAAAACTATTTAGAACAACTTTCCCATTTCATAAATACTATGTTTCTTATTATGTAGCACAATAAATTAAACGACCATGGATGCATCTTAACCTTGGATAGATCCAAAGATTAAGTTGTTTTTGTACTAGTTAGAATATGCTTGTAAAACAGATCTCAGAACAACAAATTACCCCAACCCATTCCAAACAACTGTACTAGTTAGAATATGCTTATAAAATAGATCTCAGAACAACAAATTACCTCAACCCATTCCAAACAACAACGATAAGGAAACACAAAAACGAACTTCTAAGAAAAAAAAGTGAAAACCTCCATTATTAGAGTTTGGCAAGATTAAAATGACAAAAATTTACCTAACTTAGCCAAAATTTTATGTTGCCTAGAAAAGCAAAATACCAAGAACTATCATGAGCCAAACCTGCAAAACCCTAAACCCTCAAAACCCCAAACCTACAAAACCCTAAACCCTCAAAACCCATAACCTGCAAAACCTTAAACCCTCAAAACCCCTAACCTGAAAAACCCTAAACCTACCTGAAACTCCAAGAGAAAAAATAACAAAAATTCCAATAGGAAAGTGAGGTGTTGAAAAACACAGAAGGTGAAGGTGAAGTGTTGAAAAACACCATGTTTAATGACTGGTAGGATTTTTCCTATCGGATAGAAGCCAAGTCAAATCGTCTTCCATGTCCAGAGCTCGCCAGACCTGCAACAAGTTGGAAATTAGCCAATGCAGAAACCAAAAAACCAAAAAAACCTGAAATTCCCTGTAAATTTGCCTTCGACCTCGAACTGGCTGAAATCGGTAGTGGCTCCTCCCCAAACAACAAGTCGCACGAATGAAACAACCACCAAGGAAACCCTAAACCTTCGGCGGTCCGAAATGAACAACAATTGCAGGCGGAATGAAACAACTCCAACATAAACCCTATTCGGTTAACGGACGCATGCAAGCAAACAATGGCGGATAGCAGCGCAACAATGGCGAACGAGGCACACAGGTAATGGAGTTGTCCCGCATCATCGTCGGTGGAGGGCTTTTCCCAAACACCGGACCCGAACAGAAAAACAGGGAGCAGAGCACACATAACGGCGAACAGGTGGAAACAACTGTGCGTCGACTCGAAAAACATGTTTTCAAGCTTTGACACCCACCACAACATGTGGCAGTCCACGTCGGGCAGGTGTTGTACATGCAATGCCGATGTCCACATGGGTTTAGGTGAGGTGGAGGGGAGGGCTCACAGGTAATGATGTCCCTCCCCTAGTGATTCACAAATTTTAGCAAAGTTTAAATTTTGGTGTTCATTTTAATTTTAACACCAAGAATATTCAATGCGTAATATAAAATCTATAATGGTTTAAGTATTAGAATAATTGTATAGTAATTGTCCTAAGTTGCAGCGTTGCATATACACAATGTGCTTAAAATTATATAAAGTGTAATGATACAGATAATGTGAACAATTTTATAATACTTTTAAATTAAGGATATGTTTTTTAAATGTGGGAGAGAAGGGCAAAAGAAGTGTGTAAACTTGAAAAGTGAAGGACACAATTAAAGAGAGTTATATAGATTGATTTTATAAGTGTTGTCTAGGTCACAAATTCCTCTGGATAGGAGTTTTTCTGTTTAAATTTGGTTAAAATAAATAAATAATTTTTTTTTAGTAAAGTTTAAATTTTAACACTAAGAATTCAATGTGTGATATACTATCTATAATGGTTTAAGTATTAGAATACTTTTATAGTAATTGGCCTAAGTTGCAGTGTTGCATATATTTGACGTTTATTATACGATTACACAATGTGCTTAAAATAAAATGTAATGATACAAATAATGTGAACAATTTTATAATACTTTTAAATTAGGGATGTGTTTTTTTTAATTTTATAATACTTTTAAATTAAGGATATGTTTTTTAAATGTTAGAGAGAAGCGCAAAAGAATTATGTAAATTTGAAAAGTGAATGACACAATTAAAGAGTGTTATATCGATTGATTTTTATAAACGTTGTCTATGTCACAAATTTGTTTGGTAGAGTTTTTTTGTTTCGAAATTTGGTTTTAAAAAAATTAAAAATGTTTGAATATTTGAATTGTTTTTTTAATGATGGAAATGGATTCAGCACCAAGAATTCTGGAGTGTCCAAAATCCAAGTTTGACATCGGTAATCCAAATTTTCAAAAAAAAACCAGATTTTATTATAATCTCTAATTTGTGAGGTTTTTTTAGACTACCTATTTTTATATATGAGAATAAATAATATTGAAAAATAAAGTTCATAATCTTTATATATATATATATATATATATATATATATATATATATATATATAACATTCAAAAATAGAGTCCAAAATATCTAGAAAAATAAAAAATTAGGTTGAATTTTTAGTGAAATTTCATTATTAGTATAATGGAATATATTATTTTAAATGATAATAAAAAGGTTAAAGTATTTTTAAGCAAAAAAATAATATAAAAGAATAAAGAATAAGAAGAAAATAATTCAGAAGACAAGTTGGAGAATAATAAAAATTCTCAAGGAAGAGGTTATATCACCTAAATATGTTGTTTTAGAAAAGCACTCTTAACATTCAATGTGATAAAGAAATATGTGGTGGGTGAGAGGCCTTTGTAGCCAATAGGTCTATGACATCTAGCACATCTATCATGTGAGTTTGGAGTTGGCCATAACACCTCTTCTTATTAGTTTTAAAAGGTTGGAGGTAAAGACTAGTCAACTTGGTGAATGTATTTTTGGGGAACTAACCTCTAATGAGTCATAGGTGAATGTGTGATAGGAAGAAACAAAGCATTTCTAGTCTTTATAAGCCATGAGTGTCAAAGAGATTAAAGTGAATATGTGAAGAGACAAAGAGGGACATCTAATCTTGTAATATAGAGAGCATTGAAATACAAAGTCCTCATTGTAAGGCTCTAAGGAGAAAATATGGAAAATACGATATTCCCAAGGAATAGATGATTTGTGTATATGTGAGTTTGTTGGGAGCAAACTCTAAGCTAGGTAAGAAGGACGCTCAAGTTACAAGGAAACTAAGTCTAGTGTACTTTAGGGGTAGAATGGACCCCTCATCGCATTGGAGATACAAATATGGGTAGTGTTGAAGTTTGGGAGAAAGTGATAATCTAGGCTAAAACCATGTGGAGCAAAGACGTGCTTTGTATTTCTTAATATGAATAGTCTTATTTATATGCCCTTGCAGAAATCAAGAGCATATACTAAAAGTTAACGCAAGAGTTATCTATCATCATCGAGCTTAATGAGGTGAGATAATAAAGAGTCTCTCACATACCAACATGAATTGATCCCATGGTTTGCCTACCACATAAAGGATTTGAGGGCATGATTTGGATATCTAAGAAGGTCAATCTATTAGTTTTCCATTTATTAAAGCCTCCCCATTTGTTACAACCTTGTATCATTATCACCACAATAAAGGTCATGGAAGTACTGAAAGGCGTTGTGCCAAATTTTGCAGCAATACTATCATGAGGCACTAATCTCTTAGCATAAAATTGTTCAAATAACTTTGTGACAACATTCTCACTATCTTATTTAGATGTACCCAAAAAGATATATAGTTCCCAAAGCTCACACCCATACAAGAGAATATGTGTGATCAATGATTTAAAGAGGCATATCTTCAATCAAATATGCCAAACCTAATCCTAAAAACATTGATTTTAAATACTCATGATTACATTGATTTTTAAATACTGATGATTGGTGCATATTCTTTATAAAATCAGGCTAAAGCATAGTTTACAAAAAAATAGTGTAGATCTGTCTTAACTTAGAATCTATCACGTATCTAGTGCGATCAAACCCTTTGAGGTGAAAACCTTTCTTCAAATATTTGTCGTCTAAAAAAAATGCACCTTGAGAAATTTGATCTCCTCTCTTAGATTCTAAATTAAGATGAATTTACAATGATATACTACTTAAAATGAAAAAATGTAAATGCAAAAATTGATTTTATTTTTTCTCAAGAAAAGGCATTCCAAAATGGGCTCTAAATTTTACTTTATTTAAAACCATAATATCATCTCTAAACTAGAATGCTAATATTTTAATATTTTTGCATCTCCTTGCTTTTTTAACAAAAATTAAATGACTAACATATTAATAATTGCATTGTTGCATATTTAAGTTTTTCATAAATATGAATATTATATATCAACTTCAATGTGAGGGAATTTATTTAAATTCAATTTTGCATTCATTATTTAATGAAATATGGCCAGGGAAAAAATGACTTGAATCTTTATTTATCATTTATAAATTAAACCGCAAACATTTTAATCTTTGTTGTTTTTTATTTCCAACATTTTTTATAAATTGAAGGTAAATATTTTTGTTTTTGCATGTGCATATTTTTCATGAACATGAATATTACCTACAAATGTCAATTATAGAGAATTGAATTTTCCATTTATTATATCTTTAAATCCCATTCACAATTGGCCCTCTAGCATAAAGGGACATTCGAGACCAGCATAAATCCATTTAACTATGAATCTATCATGAACTAAGAGGGATTTGAATCTTTGATCCCTAGTTGTGCATATGCACTTAAATGGATTCTATATGTATACATGCCACATGTCAACTCCATGTTGACCATAGAAGGAATTACACATTTACCTCAGATTAAATAACATGTAAATATATGTATGCCACATGTCAACTCCATATTGACCATGGAAGGACTTACACATCTCCCTCATATTGAACAACATGTAAATGTACGCATGTCAACTCCATGTTGATCGTGGAATGACTTACAAATTCAATAACATGTGGTTGAAAGCTTTTATCTGTAAATTCTTTTTTACTTCTAATTGTTATCTATCTATTGTATTGAAGTATTTGATTGAAGTTAGACATATAATTATTTACTTCTAATTGTTATCTATCTATTGTATTGAGGTATTTGATTGAAGTTAGACATAAAATTATTGTATTTGAATTTTTTTGTTATTAATTTTTTTTAAATACCCCCTTGGACTTGAATGTAAAAAGACCTTATCTAAATTTTTTTATTGATTGATCTTTTTATATTATATATAATTGCTATTAAAATGTATTTTCTCTTAAATCTTTTATTTATTACTAATATAGATTTTCTATTTTCTTTTTAGAGTGTTAAGAGATGCATTTTATTACTCTTAAAGGTGCATTTTACACCTATTATGAGGGAGATGTATAATTTCTTCCATGTTCAACCTCGATTTGACACATCTTTATTTTAAAATAAAATAAAATATTCTTTAAATAAAAAATATCTCAACTTTAATAAAAGAACAAAATTGAATTTACATGTTTTGTTACTTATAATTATAATGAATTTAAAACATCGATAATCTCACTCTCATTGTGTCGGGTTTATCATTGAGATTACAACCTAGTATAAAGAACATATGGTAAAAATATTCCAGTCTCACTCTCAACTATAAATAAATTATTTTTATCTCCATCCCAAATATTTCTACAAGAACTTAAATAGACTATTTGAATATCCATGCTAATTGTTATCTCATTGATTTGTCATCATTCCCACTCTCTTTTTCACTCATTAAACCATTATTTCCTCTTTTTCACTCATTAAACCATTACTCCCAACCATTCATTGCACCACCATTATTTATGTAATTCTTCAAAAAGTTACCATGATGTGCCTTTATATTATTAAGTGGTTAATTAACACCAATTTTCCTTTATTTTTAGTAGATTAAGGAAAATTATACATGGTTTTACTAATGATAGTTTGATAGTTCAATATTCTACAACTGAAGTCAATTTTCGTAGCTATCTCCATGTTTAAGGTAGTAGCACCACTCTAGAAGGAAATATGGCACATGGACTTGGTTCCCAGAAGCTTGAATATGGATTTGTGTTGGTCAAAGTCTACCCATCTCTCACGTGTAAATCTCCAGCAAGAAATCGAAGGAAAAACGCGGTAGTTTTTACCAGTCAACTTCAAACGTGTTTTCTGAGAAAATGAAAATGAATTTTGGAAAACAAAAAAATAGGCTTTTTTCAGCGCGAGCCCAATTACGTTCTTTTAAGCATTTTCCTCAAATTCATTACCATTTGAGATATTTTTTGGGTTCTTTGGAGCCCTATTTTGCAGATTGCATGCAAAAACAATGCGCCAATGTGTCAATCAATGCCCAGTCAAGAAAAATGAAGTTGGAATGAGTTAGGCTTCAACAAATTCATGGCAATAAGGTGTCATTTTAGTTCTCATTCTTAGCCATAAGATTCTCAATGTGGTTACAATTTAAACTCTATATAAATACTTCATTTGGAAGCAAAACACAGTTCATATTTTGATGTTATTGTAGAGAATTATTATTGTGAAGAAAATTTTCTTTGCACACTCCAGTTAATACAAATCTATGTTATGGCATTCCTATAATTTTTATTGGTGATTTTCTTCATGTGATCAGAGTTTACAATAACTCACACTCGTTAGAGGCCCCTATGAAGATGTGTGAGAATAGTTAGATGTCTTTCATTTTGAATTAATTTCTTTATGCTTTGCATTGTTGATTGAATGTCATTCCATTTAGATGCTCTGATATTTTATTTTGAATAGGATCTCTACTTATTTTTCTTTGTTCCATCACAGGTTGAGCGCTTAACAACAAAACAAAACAAAACCAAAAACATTTATTTTATGCTTAGTCTCAGCTCTAATTTTGAATATACACATCAATAATATTATGCATTGCTCTTTTAAGACTTCTCTTTAGAGTAATTTCAAGTCTATAGAATATCTTTTCCTTCACAAGTAGACAAATTTTGATTTTGTTTTAAAACTCAGATTAAATTTATTTCAAGAATTCTTAGAATAGATTCAGCATAAATTTGCTTCAAGATTTCATAAAAGAGGCTTCTTTAGTGTAGGTTTCCTTTTCAAGCATCTTAGAATAGTTTTTTCTTTCAAAGTTCCATAGAATAAAAAAGATTTCATTTTTTTGTCTCATAGAATAAATCTTGAACATTATCTTAGTTTGTTTTGAATTTATTTAATTCTCTAGCTTTTGGGAAAGAACATGTGCATACTCATCTTAGTGATCTTCATAAATAAGTTTCATTTTCTTGTCATCATTTTGAAATAGATTAACTAACTTTTTAAAAGTTGAAAGTTGATCCCTAGCATATATAGTGCAAGTATGCTTTGCAAGTTCATGGAACCCCGGGTTTGACAATTAATGACAAGTAATTTAACAATCAATTAAATTACCCAAAATTTTGGCATCGTTGTCGGGGAATTATACATAGGTGTTAACTTTCAATTTCATCTCTTTCTTAGTTGCATAAGATTAATTTCATTTTGGTACATCCTAGAGGTAAATTCATTAAAAAAAATACTTCAATCACCTACCACCCCACTAAATCACGTGGTGCAGGAAGAGCCACATCATCTTCCACATCATGAATTCATATTTTTGAAAAGGATGAATAAATGGATGGAGATGATGATAATGAAGAAGATCCTTTTGGATTTCCCATTCAAGAAACTAATTTCAATGTCCATATGAAGAACATCCCTCCATTCGTACTTCCTAATTTCAAAGGTATGAGATCATAAGACCTGGAAACCTTTCTTTCCAAAATTGAAATACTTTGTAGATCTTATGGCTACTCATTACACATTCCAAAATTGAATTTGTTTCCGGCAGCATTAAAGGATAGAGCTCTTAGATGGTTCATGAGTTTCAGAACAAATTCTATAAGGACATGGGATTATATGAAAAGAGTATTTTTGCAAAAATATAAAGATTATTGCATACACCATGACCTTAGAAATTAAGTCTTTAAGATGAACCAAAAAGAGGATGAAAACCTAGAAGATTTAGTGGAGAGATTCACTTATAATGTCAAAATATCTAAATTTCATAATTTAGGATTAGACACATTAAAAACTCTCCTACTAGAATCTATAAGGGATAAATGGATTGATCTTCTTAACCTGAAGGGCAAAAGAGGTGTCTCTGATTTGTCATTTCAAGAGATTTGTGATTGATAAGTCAAACCGAACTTAACAATTTTCTTGACATTCTTGGTAATTTAAATGAAAAAATTGATATGTTGAAAATACAAAACAAGCAAAAAGTTGAGAATGTTGTTTCATTTATATTTTTCCCTAAATGTAGAAAGAAACATGCTTTGCATGAATGTCCACTTAATAACATTAAAATTTGTGAAATTTTTGCACGATCATATACTACTAAATATTGCCCATCATTACCAGGGTTAAAGGCAATTTACGAGGGAGCAAATCAAACACTGGAACAATCATGTTATGTATCTCCAAGAAGCCCATGGAAGCCTCATCAATCTGGTATGGTGCAAGATCTTAATTCTCAATTTCAGGGTTATGCACAACAATATCAAAGTAATTGGAAAACACCATTTCCTTGGCAACCTTGGCCATCTCAATCCCAACCTCAAAATCAATATTAGAAACAACGTTGGCAAGAACCTTATAGAGGAAATCCAGCATATCCTCAATTCTTTCCTCACTATCCTCAATATCAGTATCAATGTTATCCATACCATTAAACTCCACCACAACATCAATTTCACCCTCAATTGACCTCAATTCAACCTTTCCCATTACCACCCACACAAGCACCCCAAAGATCCATTCCCACTCCACTACCTGCACAACCATTTCAGATACCCAATAATAAAACACCTCAATCCACTTATAATGTTGAGGTATTGCAAAATGATTCTCCAGCTATAATTAAAGAACAACAACCATAAGAAGAATAATCAAATAAGGTCCAAGAATCATGGATGCCCATTGATGAAGAATAGTGGTTAGAACCTGAGATTGAAAAAGTCTCTTGCATGTCTATCACTAGATTCTATGAATATGGATCACATCTCTGAAGACTTGCATGGCATAATAGCAGGAAGCCATGGAAGACAAGATTACATTGAATCTTGGTTCAAGACATTCATCGAATTCTAATACTCAATTCTTCAATATTTTCTGACATCATCTCAATCAAGGCAGTCGGTCTCTCATATACAGGTACATATCAAAGTGTATGTTTCAAACTTGCATATGAGTTTATCTATCACATTGTTACGAACATGGTTCCACTGGAATTATTCCTATACTTGAACGAGATTTTCTTTTTCAAGTAGAATAGGATTTAAAAAAAAAGGGTAAAGAGAAAAATAAGTCCTATTGTGAAAACTAGTTTACTAGCGCAATTGGACATGAGCTTTGCTTGAAAACCAGGCAACTAGCGATCAAAGTTCACAATAATTTTTGCAATGTCATTATGGCTTCAATCTTTTATTAAGGTTCTTCAAATAACCTTTGGTTTTATGCTCAAGTTGGTTGATGTGGGATTCCTTAAGGCCCACCTTCCAACGGATCTTGTCCCATCAACTTCAACACCTTATCTGGGAATAAGGAGCGCCTTGGAACTTGCATACATCATGAAAGAAACCATGGGAATGACGCTAAAAAAAATTGCAGGGAATGTGGATTCTCATGCAAAAATATCATTCACTGAAGGTGCCAAAATGTTGTGATCAAAGATATCAAGCCACTCCTTCACTTCCAAACTAGAAAAATAAAGGAAAAGGACAAAGCATAATGGTTGTGGATATCTATGTAAACTAAAAAGACAAAACAAAGGAACAAGGGCTCCGAGAATGAAGCAAAAAATCCATGAACAAGGATGAAAAATATAAGGGAAAATAAGAAAAAGTGTCCCTAGCGAGCAACAATTCAAGGAAATGAAACATAATTCTAGACTATGAAATTATGCCTAATTTTAAGAAAAAATACAAGGAAATGCACCAATCGACAAATCCACAATTTTTTTTTATCAAAATGTGCTCTTATTTCCACTATAAACTTCCATAAAAGACTAGAAAATTCTCACAAAACAACAAAAGAAAACCTCATGAATGAGAAAAATTGTGTGGAACAATCCATAAATTCATAAAATAGAAAGGAAACAAAAGCAATACCATCCAAATGTTAGAAAAATGTAAAGTGGCAGGTTATTAAACTTATTTTCTTCAACCTTGATACTTGCTTGTGAATCTTAATTATCTTCTTTATGTTCTTTATTTAGATCTTTTCATCAAAGAATATCAAGAAACAACAATAACAAAAGAGGACATAGATATAGGCTCTCAGCTAGGGCATAACCCCTCCAAGGGGAAAACCCTAAAACACTTTTCTTCTTAGAATCTGATTCAAATGAGATACAAAGACCCAATCCCTAGACCAAGTCCTTCTCCTAGTACCAAGTCAACCCTTCCTCAAGTCCTTCCTTGAATCTGCACAAAACTGTTACACACTGCAACTTCGACCTGCCAGCTACAATATTGCTACTCGACTTGCAACTTTGACCTTGCAATTTCAGCCTTGTATCTCCTGGAGAAACCCTAGCTCAGCCTCCTTCTGGGACCTTCCAAGAGCATGACAGCTCTTCCTAAGGTCAACAAAGTCTAGACAAAGTTTCCTTCCTCCCAACTACAAGATGTTGCACTTCATCTTATTGCAACTCAACCTCTTCGTGTAGCCAAAAACCCTAGATTTTTGCATGTGTGGGAGTGATAGAGCCCAAAAACCAAGAAAAATTGTACTTCTTCCTTCTCCTTGACCTTCACTCTCCATCTTGCAACTACCGAGCTATAGATTGAGCTCTTTCTTGTAGATCGAACTTGTGAGTGAGTGTGTCCTCAAATGAGGTCGAACTTCCCCTTTATATAGCCTTCTCAAGGGGTCGAATTCCCTCCTTTAGGTTGACTTGATGATCCCAGGGTCAACTTGTACTCTTGGAGATTCGAGGACTTCCTAGGCTCAAAAATAGTTCTTTTTACAATTACAAATTGCCCGGAAGGGTCTTATAAACATGATGTTGACTCCTTTGACTCATGACAATAAATCCTAAGACCTAAAAACCCTACAAGCACGAAGAACATGCTTTTACCTAGAAGACCATCAATAATGAGCATGAACCACATGCTTTGATAATAATAATTTACTTTACTTTTTCTTGTTTTTTACATAGGATACATATTGAAATGAGTACAACGATTATGAAAACTAAAACTAGTTACATTTATTAACACCAAAAAGGCAAAACGCAAGATTAATGGTAAAAGGATGAGAGTTTAACCCTTGGAAAAGAAAAAAAAACATGTGGGGTGCCCATTGAGAAGTGCATCCACTAACAAAAATCCAAAAGCAAAAACAAGGCAAGGGATCCTACATTAGATTAACTTAATTTGATGGGTGTCACTTGCACATTAAACAAAGTAATAAGAGGTAATGCTCTATATTGGTTGTACATAGTGGGGTCCACTAATAATCAAAAGTGATATTGATATCCTAGTTAGTAATGCACTAATGTGAGAAGGCAAAGATAGCTAGAGCATATTGGGTAGGGATGAGCCCATATAACTAAACCGAACTAAGGAGGATGGTAAAAAGGAAAATAAGAGGAACAACTAAATAAGGTTAAAGCACCTCTAAAAATTCATCCTACAACTAATTTTTTTATTCCACGACATTAGCATTTGATACATATTAAAATAATGTTTAGAATGAAGAACTTAAAAAAACGTTACAAAGCTTTGACAATTCCTTTGTTAACATCTTTGCACAAGCCACATCGATCATTATTTTCCCCTTTGTTGTAGATGGTTTGATACGAAAAGAGTCATGAGTGCCATGGCTAAACTTGATATTAACTATTCACAGCCTTCACTTGTGTTTACTCAAACTTCCCATGCATAATGGCCTTGCCAATATCCTTTCTTATTTCTTGTTTCTCCATCAAGCCCTTGCCCCACTATGCATCATTATTAAAAAAAAATGTCATAGTCATGTTTGCTCTTACCTCTAGCACCAAATTAAACAATCTCTACACCATCATCTTTGAATTTAGCAACTAATTGCCACTATTTATATCAACATTGATAATCTCAAATTGGAATACAATCCAATGTTGATCAAGTGTATCCAATATACAACCTAATGTTTCTAAAGAGAATCGTAATATCATTATAGGTGAGGCAAGTTATCAATTTCAATCGAAATTCACACTTAAAAATTAAAACTAGACTATTATCATTTGTTTGAAAGACATTTAGGAGGTGATTGGTAGATGAATATATAGTTCAAATGAGTTACACTAAGCATGTTCAAGCACACAAGTGGACATAGCAAATTTATTTCAACTTTACAAGAGCAAGTTGTGTTTGTCTCTCGTTTTAGTAGGATATCCTAAGGAAGTAAAACACCCTAACAAGGTATTTACTTCACGAGTATAAATGATTGGAAAAAAGTCACAAGGATTTAGCAACAACTTATTTTTTGTGCAAATATACTAAGTAACATATATATTTTTCTTGTTTTGGTTTGAGAAAATTTGTTTGGTAACTAGTGAAGCCTTATAGCATCTATAAACTTCACTCGAGTAAATGAAATTTACACTAAATATACAAAGTCCCACAAAACCCCACAGAAAAAATAATGTTCTCATATTGTGATTAATCTAACAAAAACATGTAAAATGACACCATTCTTGGCTAGATACTCTCATCTCATCAATATGGACCAAAGTTTACTTTGCTTTGCAAAGAGACTCAATTAGTGAAGGGCTTCAGTGAATAGATTCAAGCTTGGCACAATTTGTAGAAAATGTCAAAAAAAATATTAATCATCAAGCTATGTTATAGGATGTGAAAACTATAAGTTGAGGTGAGAAGTGATACAATGCAGCAGTTGAAGCTGGATAGGAATTATTTGTCACACAATCCACAAAACTAAGTTTATCAAGCATAGATTTTATGTCAACTCGTCTCTCATAAACAATCTACAAAGCTAAGCCATGGATGAAGGAAGCTGCGGACTAGAGGTGGGTATGAATGATATTATATTGTTGATAGTCGAAGGTGTTGGCATTATGACACAAGTTTGGCACTATGGCACAGGTGTTGTCCTTGATGGCAACTCACTCAGATAGCAGATCATTGTTTAGGCTCTCAGCATGAAAGAAAAAGGGGTATATGCAGGTTTCCTTTGACTAAGTCGTGTATACACGCAGGATTGCCGATCAAAAGTCGCGTATGCGTATGCACGCACTTTCATGCACGGAAAAGCGCGTACATGTGGGAAAGCTTATTTTTAGGACCATGGTATTTGGACCTATGCTTTTGGACCTTGGTATTGCGTCCGAAGTATTGAACCCAGGTTTTGGACCATGGTTTGAGTAAGGCCTAAGACTATAAAAAGGAGGAGATCATTTGGCAAAGGTATTGACTGAAGTATTGAATATCTTATGAAGAGCAAGATCTGGAATACTAGTGATTGGTTTATGGTGCATAGTTGAATCTAAATCAAGGAGGAACCTGAGCGCAAGAAGATGGATAACTTCTATTGATGGGTCAAAACTCAAGACTGGAATAGTAGTATCTTTGTGTTTTTTTGATTTGTTATATTTGGTGCATGAATTGATCTATAAATCTGATAATCTGGGTATAACTGATGCCTGAATATTTGAAAGAGTGAACTATCGTTTATAGATCTGTAAGCAGGTTCGGCACATTAGAGGCGCATATACACGTTAGTTCAGTAAGTAAAAACAACGTATACGCTGGTTGGCCTTAATTCAGAAGCGTATGCACGCAGGTTGTACACATTGAAGTAGTGTACGTCTCTTGAAATATGTTTTAGCTACTTCTGTTTATTGTTGTAGGGTTTTGGGTTCAGAATTGGTGTTTGGTTACTGTTACTACTTTTTGGGTACAACATTTAGAGAAGTGACTATTTGATTCAGTTTTTTTGGTGCAAAAGAGATTGGTTGATGCAGATATACTTGATGTTTGATTGATGTTATTCATGGATCCAATCTGAAAATTTATGAAACGTGGTCCCTGGAAGAAAAGGGAAGGTTGTAGCCTTCTGTAGGTCAGCACCTACATACTAGTACCTTAGCTAGTACAAGAGCTAAGGGGGTTGTAGCTCCCTTCCAGGAAAAGCTGGAGAACGAGAGAAGGTTGTAGCCTTCTGTAGGTAGCAGCCTGCGTACTGGTATAAGATTGCATCAGTACAGAATCATTGTAAAAAGAAGTTTCTAATTAAAAGAAGATAGAGACGAATTGTAGTAGGTGGTTTTCACCCACATTGGGTTTCCACCTTACATCCTGGTGTTCATGTGTGTTGTGATTTTTTCTGCTTTACTGCTCCTGTTTACTGTTCATATGGTTAATAATGTTCTGATGCACTCATTAAGAAGCAACTAACTGAATTATAAGTTTACTAGATATACGCTTGTTGCATTTCACACAGTTGCGTATACACGCGGTTTTCCTTAACTGAAGTAGCGTATATGAAACTGAATTTGGAAATGAAAAAGTTATATTGATTAGATAATACTGATTCACTCCCCGATTTCTCTACAACATTTACACATTGATATCATTAATATGTCTATGTACAATATAAATATAGCTAAATAAAGAATATATATATATATATATATATATAGTTAAAAAATTCATCACGGGAAATCACACTAAGATTAACTTGTAAATTATTTTTAAAAAGTGTATTAACTAATCCACTAATGGTAATCACACTGAAATTAAACTTATTGACTAATTTAGTATGTAATCTCACCATTGTTAACCACACTAAGGCTAGTCTCCAACTCAGCCTTAACTTATAAAACTATGTCAACTTTCAATATATTAAGAACCTTGTGTTTTGTTGATTATGCAATTAACTCATCCCAATATTAAGAGTTTCATATATAATGTGAAATTCATTTTATTTTTTAATACCCTAATTCCTAACCGTTACTAAGTAATTATCATTCATGCAAACTTCTTAATGGTGAAAAAATTGAGCAAACTAGATTAATCTTAGAAGGCAAAAGAAAATATTGAATGGAAAAATAATCAAATCTACCATATGACAATGACAATTACAACCACAACCGCTTCCTATGTTTACATTGATATCTAACTTAACCACCTTTGAAACTCATTGTGATTTCTTAAAATTTGGGATTCAACAATCCAATATAAACATTAGATATCCAACAACTAATCATATGAATCAACAACATATATACAATTAGTTGTTTGAAAATGTTAAAAGAAAAAAAAACAAATATATCGTATGAAAATCACAACTACAAACAAAAACACTTCCTAAGTTTACATAGATATTTTCTTTTCATAGTGATTTCTTAATATTTGGATTCTCAACAACGCAATATAATAGTATATATACAATAACTAATTTTATGATTTCAAATCACATATAGGGTTACTTTTTCAATGCTCAAGATTTAAAAAAAAAAAAAAAAAAACAAACAAACAAACAAACAAACAAACAAACAAAAAAAACAAACAAAAACAAACAAAAAAAACAAAAACAAAAACAAAAACAAAAAAAAACAAACAAACAAACAAACAAACAAACTTAAAGGTGTATTTACCTAGTCAAGAGATTCCACATGGCATATTTCTCGATGCTTAAGAAAAAACCTAAATGTGTACTTACATGGTCACGAATGATGGGAAGGCCTCTAAGAATTGTGCATGCATCGACTCCACAAGTAATACTTGACTCCATCTTATATGTAATATAACTACAAACCAATCAAACACCACCTTAGTCTCATAAATATTGAAAGAGGAAAAAAAAATTTGAAAGAAAGATAAACATAGACAGAAAAAATCCACTTACATCAACCACATCATCTTATTCATTAGGGAAAAATGTGTACTTGCATGCCCCTAGGTGAATATGGAGGGTGGAAGAGACCTTCACACAATCTCCAAACAAAAAGCTAAATAAGAAAAGGCTCAATGTATTATTTTCTTCTCAATGTCTTATCATTTCCTCCATAATTTAACTACAAACCAACCAAAAATTACCTTAGTAAAGAAAGTAAAAAACAACACCTCAAGAAGATAAATATTTGTAAAAAGATAAAAACCAAATTCAGACCTAAAAAAAATAAAAAAATTAATAAATAAATAAATAAAAATAAAAAATGGAAGCATTTATGTTTTTACAATCTAATCCCCCATTCTAGCCTCAAGAAGATAAATATTTGTAAAAAGATAAAAACCAAATTCAGACCTGACAAAAAAAAGAAGAAGAAGAAGAAGAAGAAGAGAGCAGCAACCATTTATGTTTTTACAATCTAATCCTCCATTCTAGTAATTTCCCTTTATCAAAATCCAATAAAATTGTACTCAAGAAGACAAATATCTACAAAAATATAAAAACCAAAGCATACCTCGAGAAATATAAAAGCCAAAAACATACCTACTACTCCACCACAAGTGTGATTCCAATAGACTTGTTCCTCCATTCCAACGATCATCCATTATCAGATTCTAATAAAATTGTACATTATGTACCTATCTCTACAATATTATATAATCAATGTTTTCTTCCGAGTAACAACAAAATGGAAAAAGAATTACTTGGACATAAATGAATAAATTGAATTCAAATCATTTATGCCATAACATACAAACTACAAGAGTTTAGTTTACAACATTGAACTAAAGGGCTAATGAATAAAAACTCACGAAGAAAGATCTAATAGAAATGAACAATATTAAAAAAACTAGTAGGTAGGTAATGTACAAACCTATGAGTCTATCTATGGAAACCTTGATAAATCATACTACTAAACTTGTCCATGTAAACACCTTGCCCCACATACATAACATATTGTCCATTCATGTATTAAACACACCATTAGATGACAACATGAAAAATTGGCCAAGAAAATTTAAATGACTAACTTATATCTTGATCTAAGAAGTCCATAGTCAAGCCTCTCATAAACTAACATGTGTTTCCCATTCTCTAGTGCATGTATGGTGATTAAAACACCTTGCCCCACCTAAATAACATATTGTCCATTCATTTCTTAAACATGCCATTACACAACAACATGGAAAATCGGACTAGAAAACTTAAATGACTAACTTACATCTTGATCTAAGAAGTATATATTCAAGTCCATAATGCATGTATGGTGATTAATTTGCAATGAAAATGATCTAAACAAGATATTATATTGAATTCCATTAGAAATTATTTGTATGGCTTCAATCACAATGCAAACAATCAAACTTGAACCTATAACATCCCTTAACTCCATGTTTGACAAAATAACTATATCCCCTAAATTAAATTCCTCAACAATTGCAATATAGACTATTCCTTCGACTTAATTATATATTTCAAAAAAAATTATTAAAATTTGAAAAACTAATTAAATTAAATCTTAATTTTTTATTATTATATATATACTAAATTTTTAAAACATTAAAATTGTAAAGAATTCACTGATAAAAATTATAATTTTAACAATTCCATACCAAATTTTAAATTAATCCCACCAAAAACAATGTATCCAAAAAAATTCCACAACGAAAACATATAAACAGGTAGCCTATGGTTATATCTTTAAACATATAACAGGTAGACTATGGTTATATATTTACCCACTGTTGGTTTGACCATTAGCATGCATTTCTTTGGTAATTCACCTCTGTCTAATGCCATTTCTCATGGGGGAGCAGTTTTTTCCCGTCCAATTAGTCAGTAATGCTGAACTTGGTCAGGTGTCCAAATAGTGAGTAATGTTGAACTTGGTCAGGTGTCAAGGCTGGGATGCAAAATAGCGAGCAGGTCTAGTTGCAGACCAAATCTAGAAGACAACGTGACCCAGATAAGTGAAAAATCTCGTAATAGTAGAGATCTGATATGTATCTTTATAAAAATCTATGCCTGATATTTGTTAATAGATGGTAGAAATGGACTGGTTAACTTGAGAAATTTGTATAAATAGACCATAAGTAAATTGTTTCATGTATCTAGATGAGAGGTAGATTTTTTTGTGCCCAGTAAAATGTAGAGTTAAATTACAGCGGAAAATGACAAAATCTGACAGAATCTAGTTATATATAAATCATGGCAACATAGCAAAATATCCAGAAGCAGAAAATTGTCAAGGCTTCCACACAGCATATATTTATTCATGCAAAAGCCCAATATGCCAAATTTTTATTTTAGGAAGGTAAAAAAAACCCCAAACACCTAGGTAACGACAAAACCATGAACACCTGGGTAAGAAGAAAACAAATATATATTTATACATGATCAATAAACATTCGTACTGGGATTTGATGGTGTCACAAACTACTGGATTCTTGAAGGACGGACTGGTAAGAGCTAGGGTTCACCAAAATTATTCAGACGTTGAACGCCATGGAGAGGCGTAAAGGGGGGAGCTCCACTCCCTCCTACAGTTAGGCAGTCTCCAACCGAGGCAAGAAACCACTGGAGGTTGAAAAAGGTATTTCAGGAGGGAAAGGGAACATCGACGATGAACAGGAGCAGAATAATAAAAGGGAGGAAGACAAAATAAAAGAAAAAGAGGAAGAGGACAAGAAACAGGAAGCAGAAAATAAAAAACAAAAGGGTCCATGTAAGCCTAAGACCGAGGTCATACCTAGAGTGGTTTTAAGTGATCCCACACTGCAGGCACATAGGGATCATATGAGGACTTATGCTATCATTTGTAAATTCATGGGGTTATGGCCCACAGAGAAGGCGTTACAGGCGTGGATTAAGTATCACTGGAAACCTAAAGGAGATATAGACCTACATCTTAGGTCAAAAGGTTTCTTTATTGTAGTCTTTACTAACATCGAGGATAAAGACATCGTGTTTGAAGGAGGGCCCTACTTCTATGCAGCTGCAGGACTCTATATGTGGCCTTGGATGATGAATTTTGTCCCGGAGCGCGAGACCTTCACTTCGGTCCCAGTTTGGTTACGTCTCTACTCCTTACCTCTAGATCACTGGCAACCAAAATCTTTATCAGCAACAGGAAATAAATTAGGGCGTTTTGTTAAAATATTTGAGGCAACTAGAAGGGGAAAGTACACCTCCTTCACCCGTATATGTGTGGATATGGATCTCTCTGGAGCTTTGCCGGATGAGGTGATCCTGGAAGTCTTTGATGAAGAATGGGTGCAAACAGTGGATTATGAACATATTCCTTTTAGATGTCGCAAATGCCATGAACATGGGCATCTATTCAAAGAATGCCCTCTCAACAAAACAGAGAGTAGAAGTAAAGTTACAATAGGGAAAGATACTGAGAGCTTTCATAAAGTGGGAAATAGAGGAAAAGGAGGTAAAAGGTTGCAAAAAAAACCACACAGAGGGACAACAGGCAAGTCTGAACAGGTACAAAGTTCTAGAAGAAGAGGAAGAGGTAACAAAGGTAGATCAGGCCATGGAGGGCAGCCCAGGGGAGAAGGAAAAGGAAGAAAATAGTGAGAAGATACAAGACATTAACCAGCAAAATGGGAATATGTTGAGCAATATGGAACTAGAAATGGACCAAGAAATGACCCCGAGTGAGGTAGAAATGGAGGATCATGAACTGCAGGACATTCTCGAAAGAGAACACCTAGATCTGGAAAGGTTCTTGAAACAGGGAACCATGGAAGGGGTGGATTCACTTCCTCAAGAGGAGTTTAATATAGTGCAACAACTGTTTTTATGGAGAACTCAGACTAAAGGGCCAGGAGGGAAAAGAAACCTCGAAAGGCAGGACAATGAAGGGGTGAAAACCATGAAAACCACATCAAGACTCGCTCCCAGAAACCCAGGAAGGAAAAGGGGTAGAAAAAAGCAAAATGAGCCTCTGATTGAATGTGGAAAACTGATGATAGATTCATGTAAGATGAAAGATCTAACCAACTACTCCTTTACAAATCATTCTTTATGAGGCCCACGTCTTGGAGTATTAGAGGTCTAGGAAGCAAAGGATTCTCAATAATAGAATGAAACAAGAAACTCCTGATATGATTTTTGTCTATGAAACTAAATGTTCAATTCAAAAAATTAGAGAAATAAACAACAAATGGCTAAATAGATATGATTTTCTAGAAGTCAAGGCAGACAAGATAGTAGGAGGCATTCTTACACTTTGGAACCCCCAAAAGATTGGCATAGTGGATGCAGAGGCATCTAGGAATTATTTATCAGTGGTTATTCAGCCTGTGGGAGACAGGGAGATTTATTTAATCACAAACGTTTATGGCCCTCAAAGACCTGATGATAAACTCAAGCTACTCACTTCTCTAGAGGATCTAAGAGATATACATTTAGGAATACCATGGATTCTGGGCGGGGACTTTAACATGATCAAATCCCTGTCAGAAAAAAAAGGTGGGACCAGAACTATAAGCAGAGACTCTATAGCATTTCAGAATTTTATAGACAACATGAAGCTAGTTGACATAGACACTAGTAATGGACTCTTCACCTGGAACAACAAAAGAGGAGGAGAGTCTCAAGTAGCCTCAAAGTTAGACAGGTTCATAATATCAGAGGAACTTATGTTCACAAGCCTTGATATGACAACGAGAATTCTCCCCTTTGGTGGCTCGAACCATTGGCCGGTTCAATTTGAGGTTACTGGCATTGGAACCCCAAAGAACAGACCTTTTAGATTTGAAAATATCTGGCTCACCCATCCAAAATTTATTAGCAACATTGAAAAATGGTGGAAAGAATATCTGCAGATCCAGGGAACGAGAATGTTTCTATTACACAAAAGATTGAAACACATCAAGCTCAGGCTCAAATATTGGAATAAGAATGAGTTTGGTAACATTTTTGAAGCGAAAAAGTTGTTGAAAGAAAAATGCAAGAAATTAATCAAACCCTTATCGCAGATGGCTTTGATGGGGAAAGAAATGAACAAGCCAACAAGTATCAACAGGATTAGGAGGACCTATGTAAACAAGAGGAAATGTTTTGGAGACAAAAATCAAGAGTTCAATGGCTAAAAGAAGGGGAGAGAAACACGAGGTTTTTCCATAGATATACAATGGAGAACAGGTCTCACAACAGGATCTCAACAATCAAGGACTCTAGAGGCCAACTTCTCAACACCCATAAAGATATAGAAGCTGTGTTGGTGCAACATTTTCAAATCATATCAGAGGAACCTCTCTTAGATAGATCACAATCTATCAAGGACTTCACAAAGCACATTCCTAAGCTAGTAACTAGAGAAGATAATCACAATGTTAACAGGCCAGTGAAAGAAGAGGAGGTTAGTGAAGTCATCAAAGAAATGCAAAATGGAAAAGCGCCAGGCCCAGATGGTTTCAATGTAGATTTCTTTAAATCATGTTGGAAGATTGTCAAGCAAGATATTCTAAATGTAGTGGAGGACTCCAGGAATAATAGAACCATATTTAAGGTGCTCAATACATCCTTTATCTCCTTGATTCCCAAACAGGACAATGCTATGACTCCAGATAGATTCATACCTATAGCTTTGTGCAACATGGTGCATAAGATTCTATCCAAAATAATTGCCAACAGACTTAAACCCCTGCTTCCAACTCTGGTTTATGTGGAGAAAACGGGATATGTGGAAGGCAGACAAATTCTCAATAATATCCTTCGAGTGCATGAGGTGGTTCATTCATTCATGAGTAATATGCAGGCAGGAATGATTATGCAACTGGACCTAGAAAAGGCTTATGATAAGTTAAATTGGACCTATATTAGGAAGGTCCTTCCAGCCTTTGGATTTGACCACAACTGGGTAAGATGGGTAATGGCCCTGGTGACTTCCTCTAGTTTTTCAATTCTGGTTAATGGTTCTCCATCTAAGACCTTTAAACCCTCAAGAGGCCTCAAGCAGGGAGATCCTCTCTCCCCCTTTCTCTTCATTCTTGTGATGGAAGGAATAGGACGAACCATCGCGTTCACTAAAGTAGCAGGTAAGATCCAGGGCATCAAACTATCCGAGAACAAGCAGACCTTGACCCATCAACAATTTGTAGATGATACCATGCTACAGGGCATCCCCACGGTCAAAGAAGCTCTAGCCTATAAACAAATACTGAGTGACTTTGCTATGGCGGCGGGTACAAAGGTAAGCCTCTCCAAATCAAAGATTTTCTTTTTCAATACTAACATTGCTATTCAGCGGAATATCTCCAGAATTTTGGGCTTTCAAAGAGATATGCTACCTTCCAAATATTTGGGAGTACCGCTAACAGACAAACCTCCGAACAAGAATGTTTGGGAGCCATTTATCAATAAGCTACAGGACAATATTCGAAAATGGACAATCAGATCTTTGAACCTGGCAAGCCGATTAGTGCTTACAAAAGTGGTCCTTCAAACAATCCCCATATTCATGTTTTCAACCCTTCTAGCTCCAAAAGGAGTTATGCAACAATGTAGAAATATCCAAAGAGATTTTCTTTGGGGTAAAGAGGAGGAGAGGAAAAAATGGGCCTTGGTAGCCTGGGAAACAATTTTTAAACCTAAAAACCATGGAGGTATTGGACTGGATGATCCTGAAGTGTTAAATAAAGTTTTAGGGGCAAAATTATGGTGGAGATGGATAAAAGACCTAGATGCTCCGTGGTCTCGGATTTGGAAAGAAAAATATGCAAGTAATTGGCAAACCAAGGACCACATAAGGATGTCTGGTATCATAAAAGGCTCCCACATCTGGAATAAAGCTTGGAAGAATAGAGGCATAGTTCAATAGAATAGCTTCCGGTAAATTAGAGTAGGATACCTGGCATGGTTTTCAGAGGATAAATCGCAACAGGAACCTAAACTGTTAAGAGAGGACTTTGTGGATCTCAAGAATGATACTGACACCAAAGGGTTACAACAGGTAAAATATTTTTGGGATCAGACAAATAGTGAAGGAAAATGGAGAACCTGGAAGAAAATGGAATACAGGGATAATAGCCCCTTGAAAGCAAAGGCTAATGCTCTAATAGCAATTTTGGAACAAAGAAAAATACTAATATCAACTGATCAAGACCAACTTAGATTGGGCAATAACAATGAAGGCAGCTTTAATCTTAAAGAGGCAAAGAGCTTAGCCCTTGAGCTTGATTCTACAGAATCGGATTGGGTTTGGAAGAATATCTAGAAGAACCAAGGATGGATGAAAACAAAACTGTTCATGTGGTTGGTACATCATAAGAAAATTCTGACTTGGGAGAACATTCGGAGAAGGGGTGTTTTGGGCCCATCCAGATGCTACCTATGTGAGTCTCAAGAGGAGACAATGGAACACCTCCTCAACACCTGTATTTTTACCTCCACGTTGTGGGATGGCATTGCCTTAATTTTCAGACAAACAGACAGGGATAGAGGAAGTATTACCAATACCCTTAGTAACTAGCAAAGAAACTTCTCTGATAATGAAACGATAAATAGAGCTTGGGCATTAACTCCAAGCTTCCTAATATGGAATGTCTGGAAAGAGCGCAACAATAGAATCTTCAAAAATAAAAAAAACTTCCTCTCAGAGCATTATGGAACAGATCTTAAGACAACTTAAGGAGACGGTTGGAACTCTACTGCAAACATCCCCTAAAAATCTCCCTTCAAATGCAGATATGCAGATACTTCTTCAGTTGGGTATGCAGGGGCTTATTCCTCAGGGTATGAACAAGATGGTAAAGCAACCGGTCACTGAGAAAGACTTTTGGCATCCTCCCCCTCAGGGATTTATGAAATATAACATAGATGGGGCCTCAAAAGGAAATCTGGGTATAGCTGGTTATGGTGGTGTGTTAAGGGATGAAAATGGTTGCATACAATATATTTTTCATTTCAATTTGGGAAGAGCCACAAACAATATGGCGGAGCTAATGGCACTGGAACAATGTTTAGAAATCCTGAAGCACAACAATCTTCAGAATATCATAATTGAAGCTGATTCTGAGCTAATCATCAATTCGGTCAAGAGAATCTGTTGTGGTTCAGCTTTGGAAAAGGTCTCGAGACACTGGAGGCTGCTTCAGGTTTATCAAAGAATTCATCTCCACCTTCAGAACATGAGGACCTTGAGTTTCACACATGTGCGAAGGACGACCAATAAATTGGTGGACATACTTGCCAATAAAGGGGCTCTCTATACTAAAAGCAACAATACATATAGATGGCAAGATGTTCCACAGGGCAGACTAAGGGATGACTGCCTCAACCAGGCGAATGAGGACCGAGAGACATATCTGACCAGAGAATGTCAACAGTAGCAGAGGTTGGGTTTAGTCGATATACTTTTAACATGAAGTGGTTCTCCAGAGGTAATTTTGAAAGCAGTACGTAGGCCGTTGTTAGTTATATAAGCCCAGAACAGCTCAGACATAGAGTTCTTGGGTGGAAGTTGATCGGCAACTTGTGGATTTTTGCTAAACTTTCTCCTAATACAGATCATCTCAGTTTTGACTGGTGGGAAGAGGGGATGAAGAGCCTTCAGTCAGAAAGTACAGCAGATTCCCACCATAGGTACATAATTGTTGGCAATGGTCACAGTGAACCAGTAGGGTTGGTCTACAGGTTTTCGGGTGCTCGGATGGCGGGATTCCCTCCTGGTTTTATTCAAAGGGAGACTCCTCTCATCCATTGGATCAAGCGTCTGAGGATCCAGGGTGGAGAGTCAAATTGCAGTTCGATGGGTTCCGGCCAGGGTCTTGGTTTCCACAGCGGACTCAAAGCTTTCCTCATAACAACCTGTAGTGTCAATACCGCCCTCAAGGTGGTTTACGGTTTATCGGAAGCTCTCAACATCGGGAGTGGTTTCACCGATTTGAGCCCGATGCCACTCAACATGCAACACGTGGCTACAGTAGGAGAGAGAATACCACCCTCATCGGGCGGTATTCTCTGGGCTTCTTTGCCTTCCGATATGTTCCTCAGTCGTTGGATCTTGCGATGCAGATCAACGGCCCAGATGCTTTATGCATGTTGGTAGGTCCGGGTTTATGGTTTAAGGTGGTTTACGGTTTATCGGAAGCTCTCAACACCGGGAGTGGTTTCACCGATTTGAGCCCGATGCCACTCAACATGCAACATGTGGCTACAGTAGGAGAGAGAATACCACCCTCATCGGGCAGGTATTCTCTGGGCTTCTTTGCCTTCCAATATGTTCCTCAGCCGTTGGATCTTGCGATGCGGATCAACGGCCCAGATGCTTTATGCATGTTGGTGGGTTCGGGTTTATGGTTTAAGGTGGTTTACGGTTTATCGGAATCTCTCAACACCGGGAGTGGTTTCACCGATTTGAGCCCGATGCCACTAAACATGCAACACGTGGCTATAGTAGGAGAGAGAATATCACCCTCATCGGGCGGGTATTTTCTGGGCTTCTTTTCCTTCCGATATGTTCCTCAGTCGTTGGATCTTGCGATGCAGATCAACGGCCCAGATGCATTATGCATGTCTCTCTGTCATTGACCGTGCTTGTCCAGCTTAGTGGCGGGACCTTTTTTAGGGGAGTTTACCCATGGCACAATGGTTTAGTCTTTGGATCGTAGCCCCATACCCTTGGGGTTGTAATTTATGTAATTAATCCTTTTTGGTTATTTTGAATAGAAGGTATGACTCTTACATTAGCAAAAAATAAATAAACATTCGTACTGTATACAAGAACAAGAAAGCAAATTTAGGAATCACGGACATATCAAGATTTACTGAAAAAGTTAAAGCAGTAGAATGAAATTAACCAAGAATTTATATACTGCGATAAATAAACCACCATAATTCATCATTTGATTTTTAAATAACTAAACCTATACCCTCGCAGGCCAGGTCATATAAATCACCATCTCTATTTAATAAACCACAGTCGAATAGAATTTTACAGTCTCAACTTGGGACGTGGACAAACAAATCTACTTATCCTCCTGGCGAAAATGACAAGTGACTACAGTAAAACTTTACAGTACCCAAAACCTGTTAAGAGTAATAGTTAAATAGCATTCAAATTTGACCATACAAATTAATCGTAGCAGTAATACGAGGTTGTCCAAAACCTATGGAAGAAACAGAGTTGGATCGGGCCGGGTTTCAGACCGCGTAACCCATGCAAATATACAAATCACATATCACCCTTTAGAGCCAGAAATATTTCTAAAAATTAAAGACACATACTAAATAATTAAACTGATAAGTTAAAATTTTGTAAACGAAGTCTTCCACTGAAACTCTCAGACAAGAAAAACACTTAACAACAGTAGACAAGGTTCAAGTACCCAATAGTGTGTGGGTCTATCATTACCGAATTCAATGGGCCGAACGAGGGCTTCTTCTAGCTCTTCACACAAAACTTTAAGACCTGTGAAACCCTCCATCCTAATTGGGAGGAGTATCAATAATTAAAGCTCACACATAAAAATAGCAGTTGGGTAAAAGGCGGAAGAATGGAAATAGCAAACCAAAACCACTCAGAGATTACTGGATTTAAGTCGCATGTAGAAACCCTCCTCGCTACTAAATATTGAACCAGGAAGCCTAATATGTCTGTCAGGGAAGCCACAAACGAACAGGAGGCGCGTTATGATGACAGAGAACAAATATGGAGTACAAGTAGACCCCAACAACAAGTGATATACCTGTGGATACCTGCGCATGGTAAATTCCCTTTGCAGAGCAGATTGTATCCACTCCCCGGAGAAGAACAATGAACGGGCAACGACACTACACCAAAGGCATAGAGCCCCAAGGTTCACCTCCACCGTCCGATCCAAGCGACAACTGGAGACCGTTGATAAGGAGTCGATCCCGAGGTTGATGACAGAGCTGGACAACAACAGAGTCTCGAGAGAAGCAAAACCTCAACCTAGGTCGATAAAAACAGTCAAAAATATTAATAAAGCATTAAGGAGATCGAGTGGGATACATTAATGTTAGCTCAGTGGCCGGACTGTAATAAAGTCCTATGTTAATTATAAAGTTTGGGCTTATGTCCCATTCAGTTAATGTAATAGTTAAAGCATGTTTAGAAAATGGAAAGTGGGCTTGTTGGCTCGATTAGAAACCCAACCAGGGTTAGATTCCCTTAAACATTAGTCGCAGAAAGTATGCATGGATTTTGGTTTGACTTGAATTGTAAAGGACCATGTTATAATAATGAACTGTAAGGCAGAAATAACAACTGTAAAGATGTTACAGATCTGTCACATTCATAGAATCTTAATAGGTAAATAATCTATGTTTTATATGGTAAATTCTTTAAATTTTACTTATTCTTATTTTAACATGTGGGTGTGTGACATATGGTATCAGAGCGCTCAGGTTGCAAAACTGAGACCTCTGGAATATAAGAAAATAAAAACATCGGTGATGTGCACAAAGGAAGCAGGGAAGTAGTCAGCATGAGGAGGACTGGAAATCCACCACACAGGTCTGTAATGAGAATAGGGCCAGCATCATTTCAAGATGGCAATCCTAAGGTATGGGTGCAATTGGGTGATGAGACGCGAAATACCAATACTGCTATCATGGAAATTGTACAAGAATTGAAGGATGAGATGGCCCGGCTATAGGCATATAACAAAAGGTTGATACACGAGTAGGAAAAGATTATGAAGAGTCTATCTGATAGATAGAATCATCGGCCACTAGTCCCTAGCCCTGAGCACGGAAATATGACAAGGGAACAAGAATTTCAAACTGAGAATGTGGAAACAAAAGGTGGCGAAGAGAATCATGAAGAAGAATCAGATAATGTGTCGGGACACAAGACACAAAAAAGATAGAAAATGGAACTTCAAGGGGAGTTTTGAAAAATAAAGCCTCCCCTCTTTTATAGTGAACAGGAAGAGGCAGCAGAAGCCTGGCTCATTAATATGAACAAGTATTTCCAGCTGTACGAGTACGACCATAATTTAAAGGCTCGTTTGGCCATCTTCTAGCTACAAGGGAAAGCCACCCTGTGGTGGGAGGAAGTAAAAACAGTTTGCGGAGTAAATGAACAAAGCATAACCTAGGAAAAATTTCAAAGGTATTTTAAAGAAAAATATCTAACTGAAAGATTTTATGATGAAAAGGAAAAAGAGTTTCATGATCTCCGACTGGGCCAATTGTCCATGGATGAGTTCATAACAAAATTCACATCATTACTTTGGTATGTCCCTTACATACGTGAAGAAAAGGCAAAAGTGCAGCGGTTTATCAGCAGTCTTCCATTGTTCATGAAAGAACGACTGGAGTTTGATAACCCAAAAACCATGGACGAAGTTATATAGAAAGCGTGGATATGCTACTAGCAAAACAAACAAAAGGGAGATGTGGGAAAGAGATGGGTCGACAAAAAGGGAATTAAATTTGCTTCCAGCCACAAGGGAAATAAGGGCACAGTCAAAAAAGAATTGTATAAAGGTCAAACTAACTGGAATATGAATAGAAATCAGCCCAGATTTAAATTACCAGGTGAAACCAAGATGAATGAGCAATCAGGCAGAACTGAAGTAGAATTAACCAACAAACCACTTGTACAGTGTTGGGGATGCGGAGGCCCGCATTATGTCAAAAACTGCCCACATCGCAAAGGAGTTGATCAGATTTCACAGATTCAAGAAGCATCTACTGTGGGAGAAGTGGCAAGAAGCATTCCTAAAATTAATGCTGCCCTTGAAGACCATCAGGCAGAATTTCAGCCAACCATGGTTGAATTTGAAGGTAAAGTTTTTTACTGAACCATATCTATTTTAATTGATCCTGAAGCTACTTTAAGTTATATTAGCCCCAAGATAGTGGAACAATGTTGTTTGCAAGCTGTTAAGTTTAAAAATCCTTGGTTAGTACAACTAGCCACAGGAGAAAAAACAAGGGTGTTGGCCAAAGTTAATAATTGTCCCCTAATATTAGTTCGTCATTCTATTATGGCAGATCTAAATGTGCTACCCCTTAGATCATATGACATCCTTATAGGTATCGACTAGTTGGAAAAACATTGGTCCCTCATTAACTGTAAAATCAAAACCATTGATTACGTGGATGAGAAAGGAGAGAGACAAGAAATTCAAGGTATTCAAAAACCTTTACAATTAAGAACTGTAACAGCCTCCTAATTAGCAAAATGCATCAGAAAAGGCTTCCAGGTTCATGCAATACAAGTAGTGTATGTTGATTCCAAAGATAAAACTGTTTCATTAGAGAATATGCCTGTGGTACAGAATTATCCGGATGTATTTCTTGAGAAAATATCGGGACTACCCTCGAAAAGGGACATAGATTTCACCATTGAGTTGATTCTGGGAGCTGCCCCGGTCTCCTGAGCCCCTTATCGTATGAGTATACCGAAGCTAATAGAATTAAAAATGCAGCTACAAGAGCTGCTTGATAAAAAGTATATCCGTCCCAGTGTGTCCCCTTAGGGAGCTCTGGTGCTTTTTGTTAAGAAGAAGGATGGAACCTTGCGAATGTGCATGGATTACCATCAGTTAAATAAGTTGACCATTAAGAATAAATACCCCCTCCCCCGTATAGATGAATTATTTGATCAGGTGAAGGGTGCAACTATATTTTCAAAGATCGACCTCCGCTTGGGTTACCATCAGATTAGGATAAAAGAGGAAGATATAGCAAAAACTGCATTTAGGACTCATTATGGACATTATGAGTTCGTAGTGCTGCCTTTTGGACTGACTAATGCCCCAACGACCTTCATGTGCCTCATGAACAATATATTTCATCAGTTTTTGGACAAGTTTGTGTTAATATTTATTGATGATATATTGATCTACTCTTGGAACATAGAAGAACATAAGGAGCATCTTCGTATTGTTGTACAAGTCATAAGAGAACACCAGTTGTACACTAAGTACAGTAAGTGTGATTTATTTAAAGAAAAATTCCAATGCTTGGGGCATTTCATCACTAAGAATGGAATCGTAGTGGACCCAAAGAAAATAAGGACTATCATGGAGTGGTCGATACCAAAGGATGTAGTTGACATAAGATTGTTCATGGGTCTAGCAGGATATTATAGACGGTCTGTGGAAGGTATTTCTAGGGTGGCATATCTCATTACCTCGCTGTTAAAGAAAGGAAAAATGTTTAGGTGGACCTCTGATTGTCAAAGGAGTTTTGATCAGCTCAAACATCTACTTACCACCACACCCATTTTGAGCATTGTTAATCCCAATAAAGAGTATGTGGTTTGTACAGATGTTAGCAAAGAAGGTGTAGGTGGTGTATTAATGCAAGAAGGAAAAGTTGTTGCCTATGAATCGAGGAAGCTTAAAGAATATGAAAAAAAGTATTCGGCCTACGACTTAGAGCTGACAGCAATCATCCATGCCTTAAAGATGTGGCAACATTACTTGATGGGTAAGAAATTTTTGTTAATGACTGATCATCATAGTCTAACAAACTATTTCAGACAACCCACTTTGAATGCTAGGCAAGCTCATTGGGCTAACTTCCTAAGCGAATTTGATTTTGAAATCAAACACTTGAAGGGAAAAGAGAACCGGGTTGCGGATGCCTTAAGTCGAAAGGTAAATTTTTTGTATGAGATTTCTTTCAGTGAATCACGAACTACTTTTTATGAGCAGATTAGAGAAACAACCATGCAAGATTTAGAATATAAACATTTATGGCAGCAAGCTAAAATTTTGAACAACCATGAACAACAATTAGGATATGAGGTAAATTCAGAAGACTTGTTGATTTATAGGAAAATGATATATGTGCCTAATTAGAAAAATCTTGAAATTTTAATTTTAGACAAATATCATAAGATTCCTTACGCAGGCCACCTAAGATACCAGAAACTAATTACTGCTCTTAGAAAGGAATTTTACTTTCCTAGTATGAAGAAGGAAGTAGCATAATACTTAGCCCACTGTCTGGAATGCTAGCAAGTAAAGGCAGAGCACCACCACCCAACGAGATTACTCCACCCATTGCCTATTCCTGAATGGAAATGGGAGACCATATCCATCGATTTCATTACTGGACTACCCAAGTCTAAAAGGCAAAATGACTCAATAATGGTGGTAGTGGACAAATTGAGCAAATCTGCTCATTTCATACCAGTATAGTCAACTTATAGAGCGGTACAAATTGCTAACATTTTTATGCAAAACATTTTTAAATTGCATGGAGTACCCAAAATGATCATTTCCGATCATGATGTGAAATTTACATCAGCATTCTAGAAAGCTCTATTTGAAGGATTGGGCACACAGCTACACTTCAGCACTACTTATCATCCTCAAACGGATGGGTAGACAAAGCGAGTAAATCAAGTAGTAGAATACATGTTATGGACTTATGTAATGCAACAGCCATCTAAATGGGAGGACTACCTGCACTTGGTAGAATTTGCTTATAACAATGGATACCATACATCCTTACAGATGAGTCCCTTTGAAGTGTTATACGGGCGTAAGTGCAGGACACCCTTGAGTTGGAGTGGTCCAGAGGACAAATTGATGCTAGGACCAGATATGTTAGAGGAAATGGAGGAGATGGTTAAAAAGGTACGAGCCAATTTGAAAGTCGCTCAGGACTGGAAAAAGAACTTTGCTGATCGGAAGAGAAGTTTCTAGGAATTCCAAGTGGGGGATCATGTTTACATTCGGGTACAAGCCAAGAAAAGCACATTGCAATGGACTGGATGTGCTAAACTAGCACCCCGATTCTGCGGTCCTTTCCAAATTTTGGCTCGAATCGGACCAGTGGCTTACCAGCTTGCCTTACCCAGCCATATTCATGTGCACAATGTCTTTCACGTTTCTCTACTTAAGAAATACATTTATGATGCTAACCACATAATCAATTGGCAAGACATTCAGGTAAAATATATAATAAGTATTTTTTTTTTTATGAATTAGGACTTATTAAACAAGTTGGTTGATGATTTAATTGTTTTATTGCTATGTATAGGTCAAACCGGAAGGCGAGTTCTTGGTCGAACCCCTGGTTATACTCGATCAGAGAGAAGTAACGCTGCAGAAACGAGTTATCACCCAGGTTAAAGTGCAATGGCAGCACTATGGGCCGAAGGAGGCTACCTGGGAAGATGAGCAGGTTATGAAGGAGACCTTTCCAGATTTATTTTTAGAAGGAAAACATCGGGACGATGTTACATCTTAGGGGGGAGATGTGATATCCCCAGACAATGTAAATATTTAAATTACTGCAAACCAAACAAACTGTTTATTATTTTAAGTTATAAAAACTATTTCTTGAATTTAATTATGAAAAAGTGAAATAACAGTTACCTGTAAATATTGTTTTACTTGCTAAAGTAGTTAGGATTGACAGTTACATGTCCCTAACTGATTTCTTGAGGATTTATTCAAGAAAGATCAAGAGGATAGGGGTATCTGAGATCAGGAAGAAAAGTGAGCAAGAAAGGAAAGGAGGAAAATATGTGCTGATATGTCAGGTAGTTTTCTGTGGCTACGTCTGGTTTGGACCAGATAGTTGTGAGACCAGAAGTTTTCATACTAAAAAAAAAGAAGGTTTTTATATTCAAGAACAACTCGGGGGGAGACTAACTAGCATATTAGTCTCAAGGTTGGGAGGAAAAATAGCGAGTAGGGCTAGTGGCAGACCAAATCTGGAAGACAACATGACCCACATAAGTGACAATTCCCATAATAGTAGAGATTTGATATGTATGTTTATACAAACCTATGCTTGATATTGTTAATATATGGTAGAAATGGACTGGTTAACCTGAGAAATTTGTATAAATAGACCATAAGTAAATTGTTTCATGTATCTAGATGAGAGGTAGACTTTTTTTTGTGCCCAGTAAAATGTACAGTTAAATTACAGTGGAAAATGACAAAATTTGACAGAATCTAGTTATATATATAAATCATGGCAACATAGAAAAATATCCAGAAGCAGAAAATTGTCAAGGCTTCCACACATCGTATATTTATTCATGCAAAAACCCAGTATGCCAAATCTTTATTTTAGCAAGGTAAATAAACCTTGAACACCTAGGTAACGACAAAACCTTGAACACCAGGGTAAGAAGAAAACAAATATATATGTATACATGATCAATAAACGTTAGTAGTGTATACAAGAACAAGAAAGCAAATTTAGGAATCACGGACCTATCAAGATTTACTTAAAAAGCTTAAATCACTAGAACAAAATTAACTAAGAATTTATAGACTGCAATAAATAAACCACCATGATTCATCCTTTGATTTTTACATAACTAAACCTCTATCCTCGCAGGCAAGTCAATAAATAAACCACCATGATTCATCCTTTGATTTTTACATAACTAAACCTCTATCCTCGCAGGCAAGTCAGATAAATCACCATACAGTCTCAACTTGGGACATGGACAAACAAATCTACTTATCCCCCTCGCGGAAATGACAAGTGACTACGGTAAAACTTTACAGTACCCAAAACCTGTTAAAACCTATGGAAGCAAGAGAGTTGGGCCGAGTTTCAGACTCTGTAACCCATGTAAATATACAAAACACATACCACCCTTTAGGGCCGGAAATATTTCTAAATAGTAAAGACAAATACTGAATAATTAAACTGATAAGTTAACAGTTTGTAAACGAAATCTTCCTCTGAATGTTAACTTTTTAAACAATATGTTGTCTTTTGCCTCTATGGAAAAACTTATTTTTTTATATGGTCAAATTTTCCTATAATTAATTTTACATAAATATTTATATTTCTAATTGTTTTAAATTAATTAAATTAAAATTAAATAAGTATATGATATTTATTTATTGATTGTGTATCAATTTATATAAAAATTTGAATTATTAATTTATTATAAAGAGTAATTTCACAATATATTTATTTAGTGTCAATTTAAAACTTTTTCAATATTTTTTTTTGTTAATGTGCCCCAAAGGAATTTGAACTTTGAATTTCATAATTTACATTGTATTTCATAACACTGCAATTAGCAATTAAATTATCCCGTAAATAAAAAAACTCGCTGAAAATTATATAATTAATAAAAAATTATTTAAATTTTCAAAATATATAAAATCATAATATATTAAAAATTATATTTCATTGAAAAAAACATATTATAAAATCTATTATTAAACAAAAATAAAATAATCATTCAACATTTAAAAACATAATATTAAAGAAATTGTAATGTTATTTCTTTCTGAAATTTATTTGATTTCAATTTTTAATTTAAATTGATCCTACACTAATTTAATTGCAATAGTATTTTAACTTTTGTAACCAAATTAAAAATAATATAATTTCCCATCTAAATTAAACCTACTTTATTTTAACACTAAATCTAAAAATAATATTATTACACCATCCTCACAATAAATATGATTCCTACTTTATTTTAACATTAAATTTAAAAATAATAATATTACCCCCTACTTTATTTTAACGCTAAATAAAAAATAAAAAATATTACACCATCCTCAATTTAACACTAAATTTAAAAATAATAATATTACACCAATCCTCACAATAAGACTTTGTGATACAACCAGACATTAGGATTCAGACTTCTTCCTGATATTGCGCAGAGAGCTAGATTGTGTACTGACCTGACCAAAATTGCCTTCAATGCCCCTTAGAACTACAGGGGCACTAAAATGGTGTACGAAGAAACTATCTCTTAAAACCGGTTGCATCTTCAATATCATCTTAACTGTAAAATTCACATACAATAATATATCACAATGCGTTTTAATTTCAATGTTACAGGAGCCCTTACTGAATTGATCCAAAGATTTTCGTAAAGATAAAAATGAGATGTGACTCTTACTAAATTGCGGCACAGACGAGAATCACCAAATTCCTCAGCGGCCTCTTCAACTGATCTCTGTATCCCAAATCAACTTCAAATTGCTTTTCATTCGGGTTTATTTTTCATTTTACAATTAATTTTGTGATTCAAATGAAAAATACCAGGCCAAAATGGATGGCCCAGAGGATTATCACCCCCATTGATTTTAGACCAGAAGGCAAGACAAAGTGTCTCTCCATTTAAGAACCTAATAAAATATCGCACAAAATCTTTCCATTGTACCATAAAGAGAATGGAGAACCTGGCATTAATCACATACCTGCAATACTTTTAGTAGAAGAAAATTAAAAAATTTCTAAAGAAGAAAATATCATATATTGATTTTATGTCTTGTCAGAATGTACTAGGGAAAAAAAAATATTTTAATGTCTATCACGCTAAAAATTGGGACAGTTGTTTGAGTGCTTTTTGGGAAGGACTTATTATTATTTTTAGACTATTTTTTCTTTGTTTGTTACTATTTTACACCCGTTATTTTTCGTTTTAAAATGTTTTGATATTATTTGGCATTGATCCAAACTTACTTCTCAACTTTGGCAATTTTCACTGTTTTAAATCATTTGTCTCCACATATCCTGAAATTTCTGGTTCATTTTGTCATGTTTGAATACATTTGTTGTTGCTTGTTACTCCCTACTTTCACACTGCTCACTCATTCAATTTCTGTTGCTTGTTACTCCCTTACTTTCACACTGCTCACTATTACTTTACTTATATCGCTGACCACATTGCTCTGCTCATAAATGCACTGAATATATGTTTGCCAGAGGTGCCAACAGTTATTCCCTACTCTTTCTGGTGGCCAACAGTTATTCCGTACTCTTGTTTTTATACCATGCCGACTCTGGTTTGATGGCTCTTTGCATGCGGCTATATGCGTGCATATATTTTAACAGTTATTCCCTGGTCTTGTTTTTATACCGTGCCGACTCTGGTTTGGTGGCTCTTTGCATGCGGCTATATGCGTGCATGTATTTGATAAAACTATACGCTAGATGCCCTCGGAATAATTCTTTGAATAGATGGACCGATAAAACAACACGTCATGTATCTTCGCAGCTTCCATTCCGTCTCAAATTTAACAAAATTAGGACAGGACCAGAGGCGAGTGGCCCCAAATCGTCATCTTCCTTCAACTGTCTCGTCTGTGAATGAGAGGCCCGCTGTGTAATATAGAACCACCACTCTTTTTATCGGATTTATCTTACCAATCTTATTGTATCATGATTTTCAGGGACTTCTCTCTGGGAATTCGTGATCCGGATTCCTTACTGATTCCTACCACATGCACTTCATTCGATACAAGGGGCTTGTCTTCACTGACTACTGCCTTTCTGTGTGCTTAAATACCAGAGTCAACAGCCAAGGACTATTTGCTTGTAAATAGATCAATCTGAGATCAAATTATGTGTTTCACAAAATCTCCAGTGAGTTGTGTAATGTATTAGGGCCACATAGAAATTATTTTTTTCGCATGAAATGAAATCCCAATCGGACTCGGTGCCCCAACCTGATAAATTGTTTCCTTTCTGGACCGAAGGATTGACATCTTTTGTTTCTTCTGAATCGTGACATCTTCTTCTTAACCCGTTATTCGACACTGAACCCTCGACCAATGAGCAAACCCCTGCTGATTACGTTTATGCCTGATCCAAAAAGATGCACAGAGATTAGAAAAACGTTGAGAATTCTCCTTTCGTAAGATTTTCAAAGCCAAGCCAATCGCCTTGTCTTTCAATGTTCAATGTTACCCTTAGATAAAAAGATGCATAGAAAGCAATTGTGAAGGCTGACCCGGGAAATCATCGATTCCCACCCAAAGGTCTTCATCAATGAAAAGGCTTGGCGCAAGTACACAATAAGTACATGCATTTCCAGGCCACTTCTGCGTAAGAGGTTCCCATTACCTATCACCGTCAGTCCCCTTTTACCAGGGGTTGGCATTACCTATCACCGCCAGTCCCCTTTTTCCCATCACAAAGAACCAACCAGATGCGGACTATACTGAAAATATTTGTTGCTGCGGAGTCCAAGCTAAGAGTCCCCTTTTTCCCATCACAAAGAACCAACCAGATGCGGACTATACTGAAAATATTTGTTGCTGCGGAGTCCAAGCTAAGAGTCCCCTTTTTCCCATCACAAAGAACCAACCAGATGCGGACTATAGTGAAAATATTTGTTGCTGCTGAGTCCAAGCTAAGGAGTTCTCAAGGTAAAGCCAGCGAATGGCGAGACCACATTGGTAAAATTGGTGCCCAGGCGTGTCCTTTTCTGGACTTCCATAGATTTATTGACCTTCCAGGTTAGTGCCATTAAAAGCTAAGTCACCCATTACAAACTCATAAAGGGAGCCCATAAAATATCGCACAAAAAACATTGGCATTAATCACATACCTGCAATGTTTTAGCAGAAGATAAAACCAGCCCATTAAGAAATCCCTAAATTAGAAAAGATTGTCGTACCAGCAATGCAAAATAGATATTATGGCGTTGTCTACAGAGGCTTTATTATGACCTATAATGAATAAATGAGGATGTCTTGTCAGAATGTACCCAAATAGAAAGATGTACATAGATTAAAATTGTGAAAAATATATGGAAAAAGAAATACCAGTTAAATTAATCACATCGCCCACATGCTTTATTGCAGAATTTGTACTTGCAACTCTGTCACCGCTTCAATTGGAGTGGAAATAGCAAAATAACACGTTGAGAGTATTCTTAAGCCTGTCTTTAGAAGAAAGAAACAGCGTCTCAGAAACCTAAATAAAAGATCCAAATATCTGCTCTGCCACCGGCTCAGAGATATGAATGGTTTCATCTCTACCGAATAAAATTGGCTGGCCGGGTAATTCACACATAGCTGAAGAAATCAAACGAAAAAAGAAAAATCAAGCAGAACCCATAAAGGACAAACAACCAGCATGGCCATGCTAATGAGCCAAAAACATCACAAAAAAAGCCAACCCAAACCAACACCGGATACAAATGTCGCCGGAGATGAAACCACTGCCGTGTTTATTTGGATGATGAAAGGGCTTTAAATATGCTCAATTTACAACGGTCGCTGTGTTTTGGCCGCGTTTTTCTCGCTTTTAAATCCATATAAAAAAACTGTTAGAATAGGTTGTGCGGCCGTTACCTTGACTAGTCTATAAAGAAAAATATTTAATTATATAAAAAAAACATTGATGTCATGGTTCGCAAATTTTAAATTTTTAAGAATATTCAGTGCGCTATAATATCTATAAAGGTCAAGTATAAGAATAATTTTATAGTAATTGGCCTAAGTTGCAACTATATCACATATATATCTGACGTTTATTATATGTATACACAAAGTGTTTAAAGTTATGTATAAACAAGTTGGATGATACAAATAATGTGAACAATTTTATAACATTTTTAAATTAGTGTAATATTTAAAATAGTGTAATATCTCCATGTAAAAAAAATTGAAAATGATTACAAATCACAACATATCCATAATGGCTAATTATATTGACTTATCATTAACGATATTATTAATTACAATAAGCATTGTATACATCTGTGAGATGTTGTTACAACTATAGTTTAATTTATAGGTGGGTTTATGATTTCCAAGGTTTACATTTATCAATGGTTTTGTCAACCACCTAATTGACTATCCCAACTATACAAACCCTCATTCTACGCATCGGGGTATTGTCATAAATATCCACAAACTTGATCTATTGTGGAACTGTACATTCTTTATGTTGGACTTTAATTTTCGGAGGCCACTTGCCAAGACGAGGGGACGACCTCGGGATGCTTATTCATGGCGGACAGTTGTCCCTTGCTGCTTCAAGGTCTGTACCCCATCGAGGGCTCTCCTTTTCGCGTTGAATCAGACGGTGGAGGCTGCTGCTGGCAGTGTTATGCTTGGTCAAATACAGGAAAGGTTTTTATTATTGTTCTTGCTCGCGATGGATGGTTTCTGCTCCTGTCCACGTGTAGAGGGTTTCACTGTAGTAAAACTCTGAACCTAACTTTTGCCTTTTCACCCTCACTACTGCTCAAGAAGGCCTTTCGCTCCTTGATTGTCCTTCCTTCTTGACTACAGTGTGCTACTATGGCTTTGGGCGTGGCTACAGAGGTACTGGAGGTGTTTTGTGACAGCCCGGGTAAGTCAACCCAACACTAAGGCATTGCTTATTTAGAGTTGTTGTGTTTGATTCAGTTGCCAATGTTTTCTAACTAGCCTCATTGTCAGGGTATGCAGGTGTAGCTTTAGAGGCCTGGCTCTCGCTGTCGAAACTCGGCTTGGTCTTCAATGGGTATGAGCTTAGTTCTGTATATCTTTCAAGAAATGAAGGGTGTGCCCCTGGTCTCATGAATCATTATGTCGCGTGTATATGTTAGCGGAGCCAGGGTTGCTCTAGTTAAGAGCTTCTCAGTTTTTAGCTAGGTTGAGCTGGTTGACATGTATTCTTTGTTAATGAGACCACGAGTCTCTAGCCTTTGAGGCGTTAGTTTTAGTTTTATGAGGGTTGGGCCCGAAATCTCTACTCCTTCCGAATGTATGGTACTATTCTTTAATTTTTGTGGTGACTATTGTTCTCAAACTGGTTGCATGAATAAGTCGGCTCAGCCTGAGTTTGATTGTGTACTACTGGGACATTTTCCTCTTGAACTGTAATTTCTTAGGACGGTCTCTATCTCTTGTTAATGTATGATTCACGGTTATTGCTTATGAAAACTTGCGACTCATTTGCTTGGTGTCTGTACTGGAAGATAACTTTAAGTGACTCTTTCGCTCACTGGTATTTAATACTATGTTTCTTTGCTTCCTAGCTTGAATGTATTTGATCTCACAGATTGTTTCTTTGCTATAGGTTTTCCATGTTTAAATCTTTCCTTTCGTGGATAACTGCAGCCTTGCGGCTATATTTCTTACAATTTCCTACTAATTGCTTCCTTTCCAACTAAAGAATTAGTTCCAGTTTCGTTTATTTGTACCTAGATTTCGGGATTCTGCCGGATTGGAATAAAGTTATGTTTTTGTTTTAATATTGAGAAGGAAATGGTTCTCTGTAATTATTGAAACGTAGATGTTGTTCTTTCCTACTGGTATTGGGCCATTATTTATGTTGTTATCTGGGAATTATTCTGAATAGATACACAGTGTTATCTCTTAAGCTTTCTGAAAATTTTGTCTCATGTTGCCAACTCCTCAACTTAAAGGGGTTTCAGTTTATACATGCTTAGTGAATTAGTTTTCTTTAATTACTATTCATATATGCGACTATATTTGAGATTATCATTTTGTTTAAGGGTTACTATTTTTAGTAATTAAGCAAGATGTTTCAGACGTAACTTATCTGATTTGTAATTTAGCATTCTATTTTATTAGTTACTGCTGATAGTATTCAAGCAAGATATTCCATATGTAAACTTGGCTGCCTTGTAATTTAGCATTCTATTCTAAGAAAATTACTGCTAATAATAATTAAGCAAGATATTCCATATGTAAACTTATCTGACTTGTTGAACCGCATATAACCTTATAACTCGTTTAACCTCCCAACCTTGAGACTTGCGCTCCAACGCCTTCAGTCTCCCCCCGAGCTACCCGAACTTGGGTAAATTATTCAAGAAAACTTCGTCTTGAATAGCAGCAGATATCTGGTCTTAACCAAACTTATCCAATAGCAGCAGATATCTGGTCTTAACCAGACTTATCCACTGCTTGTCTGTCTGTCTCTACAGCACATAAATTCTCCTTTCTTACTCCTCCATTCCCTTGATCGCAAATGCCCCTGCCTCCCATCCTCTTGATCTTTTAGGGATGGATTTTTCATAGGCGCAATTAGGGTTGGGTAACTGCCCAACCAACTGTTTCTTGAGAACTCATTTCCATCACCCTTCTGACAGATATATCTCATGAATTAAAACAATTTCTTTCCTTAACATATTCGAGTACTAAATTTATTTTAATCAATTTAAAAACATAATTTCTAATTATAAAAACTCAAATCAGTTCCAGTTTGTTTTACTAGCAGTAAAAATAAATATTCGCATTCACAGGGGATATCACAATGAGGGATATGTTTTTTAAATGTGGGAGAGAAGTGCAAAAGAAGTGTGTAAAATTGAAAAAACGAATGACAAAATTAAAGAGTGTTATATCGTTTGATTTATTTTAATAAGCGTTGTTTATTGATGTTATAAATTTGGGGTAGGCAGTTTTCTTGTTAAAATTTGGTAAAAATAAAATTCAAAAAATCAGAATGTTAGAGTGTTTGAATGGTTTTTTAAATGATGGAAATGGATTCAACATTATTAAGAACTTGACACCCAAAATCTTGAAGTTTAAGAGCTGTAACCTAGATTTTTTTTTAAAATCTCAAATTTTATCATAATCTTCCCTAAATTTCCATAGGCAAATTTGTGGGTTTTTAAAGAATACCCTATTTTTATATATAAGAGTAAATAATATTAAAAAATTTATAGTCTTTAAAAGAAATAACATTAAAAATTGGGTATAATTTTAATCATTAACATTCATTAAAAATTAAACTTAGTATAATGAATACATATTATTTTAAATCATAATAAAAAGGTTAAAGTATTTTTAAGAAAAATAATAATATAAAAGAATAAAGAATAAGAAAAAAATAATTTAGAAGACAAGTTGGAGAATAATAAAAATTAGGCTATATCCCCTAAATATGTTGTTTTAGAGAAACACTTTTAGAATTCAAGGCGAGAAAGAAATATGTGGTGGGTGAGAGGCCTTTGCAGCCAATAGGTCTATGACATCTAGCAATCTATCATGTGAGTTTGGAGTTGGCCATAGGGCCTCTTCTTATTAGTGTTAAAAGGTTGGAGGTATAGGGTAGTCAACGTGGAGCATGTAATTTTGGGAATAACCTCTAATGAGTCATAGGTAAATGTCTAATAGGAAGGGGCAAAGCATCTCTAGTCCTTATAAGTAATGATTGTCAAAGAGAGTAAAGTGAATAGGAAAAGTCAAAGCATCTCTAGTCCTTATAATCAATGGTGATTATCTTAAGAGACAAGGCAGGAACATTTAATCTTGTAATACAAAGAGCATTGAAATACAAAGTCCTTGCCCACGGGGCTTTGGACTGACGGTGAATGGGTGCACTGTTAAGGCACTCCTTGTAATAGGTCACTGGTTCAAATCCGTCGTGGATGCTTACCTACCAAAAAAAATAAAAATACAAAGTCCTCATTATAAGGCTCTAAGGAGAAAATATGGAAAATACGATATTCCCAAGGAATAGATGATTTGTGTCTATGTGAATTTGTTGGAAGCAAACTCTTATCTAGGTAAGAAGGACCCTCAAGTTGCAAGGCAACTAGAGTCTAGTGTACTTTAGGGGTAGAATGGATCTCTCGTTGCATTGGAGATACAAATATGGGTAGTCTTGAAGTTTGGGAGAAAGTGGTTATCTAGGCTAAAACCATGTGGAGCAAAGGCGGCTTTGTATTTCTTAATATGAATAGCCTTATTTATATGCCTTTGCAGAAAACAAGAGCTTCCACTAAAAGCTAATCTATGCAAGAGTTATCTATCATCATCGAGCTTAATGAGGTGAGATAATAAAGAGTCTCTCACATACCAACATGAATTGATCCCATGGTTTGCCTTCTACATAGAGGCTTTGAGGGCATGATTTCGATATCTAAGAAGACTAATCTATTAGTTCCCCATTTGTTAGAGCCTCCCCATTTGTTACAACCTTGTATCATTATCACCACAGGAAATGTCATGGAAGTAGTGAAAGGTGTTGTGCCAAATTTTGCAGCAATAATATCATGAGGCACTAATCTCTTAGCATGAAATTGTTCAAATAAATTTGTGACAACATTCTCACTACCTTATTTAGATGTACCCCAAAATACATATAGTTCCCAAAGCTCACACCCACACAAGAGAGTAGGTGTGATCAATGATTTAAAGAGGCATATCATCAATCAAATATACAAAAGCTAATCCTAAAAACATTGATTTCAAACGCTGATGATTGATGCATATTCTTTATAAGGGTTAAAGTATAGTTTACAAAAAAATAGTGTAGATCCATCTTAACTTAGAATCTATCATGTATCTAGTGTGATCAAATCCTTTGAGGTGCAAAACCTTTCTTCAAATATTTGCAATCTAAAAAAAATGCACCTTGAGAAATTTGATCTCCTCTCTTAGATCCTAAATTAAGATGAATTTACAATGGTATACTACTTAAACTGAAAAATTTTAAATGCAAAAATTGATTTTAATTTTTTTCCATAAAAGACATTCCAAAATGGACTCTAAATTTTACTTTATTTAAAACCATAAAATCATCTCTAAATTAAAATGCTAATATTTTAACATTTTTTAACATATTAATAATTGCATTGTTGCATATTTAAGTTTTTCATAAATATAGATATTATATATCAGAATTTACTTAAATTTAATTTTGCATTCATTATTTAGTGAAATATGGCAAAGGGGAAAAATGACTTGAACCCTTATTTATCATTTATAAATTAACCAACAAATATTTTAATATTTTTCAATTTTCATTTCCAACATTTTTTATAAATTGAACTATTAACATGTAAATATTTGTGTTTTTGCATGTGCATATTTTTTATGAATATAAATATTACTTACAAATTTCAATTATAGAGAATTGAATTTTCCATTTATTATATCTTTAAATCCGATTCACAATTGAAGCTTTAGCATAAAGGGATATTAGAGACCATCTTAAATCCATTTAACTCTGAATCTATCATGAATTAAGAGGAATTTGATCATGTCAACTCCATGTTGACCATAGAAGGACTTACACATCTCCCTCAGATTAAGTAACATGTAAATATATGTATGCCACATGTTAACTCCATGTTGACCATGGAAGGACTTACACATCTCCCTCATGTTGAATAACATTTAAATGTATGTATGTCCCATGTCAACTCCATGTCGACCATGGAATGACTTGCAAATTGAGTAACAACTGGTTGAAACCTTTTATCTGTAACATTTCTTTTACTTCTAATTGTTATCTTATCTATTGTATTGAAGTATTTGATTTAAGTTAGACATAAAATTATTGTCTTTGAAAGAATTTTTGTTATTAATTATTTTTTAATACCAAGTATTCACTTGTATATCGCTCAGATTGGATGTATTATCTAAATTTGTTATTGATTGACCTTTTTATATTATATATAATTGATATTAAAATATATTTTCTCTTAAATCTTTTATTTATTACTAATAAAGATTTTTTTCTTTTTCTTTTTAGAGTGTTAAGAGATGCAGTTTATTGTTCCTAAATGTGCATTTTACACCTAGTATGACCTAGTATGAGGGAGCTGTATAATTTCTTCCATGTTCAACCTCGATTTGACACATGTTTATTTTAAAATAAAAAGAAAATATTATTTAAATAAAAAATATGTCAACCTTAATACAAAAACAAAATTGAATTTACATGTTTTGTTACTTATAATTATAATGAATATAAAACATCAATAATCCCACTCTCATTGTCCACTCTCATTGTGTTGGGTTTATCGTTGAGATTACAACCTAGTATAAAGAAATGTAAAAATATTTGAGTCTCACCCTCAACCATAAATAAATTATTTTTATCTCTATCTCAAATATTTCAATACAAGAACTTAAATAAATTATTTGAATATTCATGCTAGCTAATCTATTTCAAAATCAATTTGGAGAGAGAAAGTTTATAAAAAAAATACATATATATAGAGAAAAAACTTTAATGTTGAACATATTAAAATATTTGAAAATTCAAATAAAAGAAGTAATTAAAAAGCCCCAAGGGTTAGCTCAATCGGTCAAGCCGGGGCCTCGCCAATGGGAGGTCACAGGGTCGAAACCCGAAAGCTCTTGGGGTCAGGTCAGTAAATAGGCCGAGGGGTGTGACCCCCTTCGGGTGGGGTCCACCCTAGCGTTGTTCGATCCTGGACGTAGTGGACCCACTGACCATGGGTATCCGTGAACCAGTAGTGAAAAAAAAAAGTAATTAAAAATAGAATAAACAAATCATTTGCTTCCTAAAAGAGTAATAAATAACCAAAATAGATCCATTTTAACCTAGGATCAATCAAGTTCCAAGAGGTTTCAAATATCTTGAGGTGTTAACCTTTTTTCAAGATTCGCACTCTAAAAAAAGTTTGCACCTAAATAGATTTGATCCCTTTGGATGCTTAGATCTATTTTAAAATAGATATATGCTAGTTAATATATATATTATAAATGACATACATGAACTCCATCTTGGAAAATGAAGAAATTACACATCTCCCTCCTATGGCATGTAAAGAGTACATATCCCTAAGAATTTTTTAATTTTCGATTAATCTTTATATATAAAGTTCATATATATATGGTAGACATTGATATTTTTTTATTATTGATGGTGGACATTAATACATTTTATTTATGGTAGACATGAAAACCATTGCTTGTTATTAATATTTTTCAAATTCCATCTCAACTCCATGTTCCTTTTTTGTGGTATTATATTGTATTTCCTTCTAAACTAATATTTACATGGATATTCTAGCGATGGGAGGCCAGTCTTTCACTAGGGAGTGTTGTCATAATGGTTTTGGCATTGATTTCAACCATAGGGTCAGCCAACCAGTTGTGCATCGATGTTAACAAGAGTAGTGGCTTGTGATTAGAATACTAATGTGTTTAGGTGTTCTAGAGGTTTGCAGGTGTTTAACATGTTGATGGCAGAAATGGTGTTGCAAATACTTGCAGATCTGGTTTGGAGAGTTTTAAAGTTTACAAAGACTACTACAGACTTGCCATTGTTATCCAGCAACATTGTTGCATGCTTGTTAAGGTATCCCTGCGGCACTGCCGCATTCTTGCTCTTATATGCCGACGACACTGCCTGTAAGTTGAAAAAAATAAACCACAGGCTAAACCCATGGAATTGTTAGCATTCAAAGTGATTGACCTAGTCTATAACATTCACAATGATTTGTTCATCAAAGTAAGTATGAACACATTGATTAATTCAATGGTGATGCTAGTAGTTGATTTGGTTCCAAATCTAGTCTTCGTGGTTAATGCAGTGTTGATATGGTCATAATTAATTGTTTGAACTTGTCTCCAAGGGTGTAATTGTTTTGAATGCATGAATGGGATGTGTAGTGGTTAAGCAGTCGATTGATTGGGTCATTGGAACATTAGTAAATACTCTTGTTTAAAATATGATAGGCCTTCGCACATGGAAATATGTTATATTGTGTGATTTGGTGTTGCAAGAGTGCATACCCCTGTGATGGTGTGTCGTCAAAGCTACGTGTGTTTGGTGGTGTGTAGAGTAGAGCGAGGAAGTTGATACACAAGTGAGGGTGTACATTAATATAGTATGAGTAATGCTGTGATTGTGAAGACCAGAGGTAGTGCATAAGTGTACAGACTTGTGGTGGAATCTACTTCAAAGTACATATAGAAAGTGCGTTCGCAACTTATGGATCGAATGGTTGAGGCAGAGAATAATGATGTGTGTGACAAGTGACATAGGAGCTATATGATTGAAATTGTGGTTACATGGTTGTTGGTCTAAATGGATCAATGCCATAATGTAATGTATAAGTTGCTACTATGATGACAGTGTGATTGGCATGTATGTTGGCTGATAGTGATTTTGTAAGTTACATTGTTGACCTGATATTTCATTTACATAGATGTGCTTGGGTTATGAGGAAATAGTGCAAGTGTTGCATATGCTTTATAGGGCATATGTACATGTTATTCTTGCTAAGATCCTTGTAATGTTTATGTCCTATGTGTCATGTGTGGTTGATATGTATGATGTTGTCTAACGCATATAGATGTATGTTAAGAGCACAAGTATGGTTAAGAGAGTTTTTCAGTGAGAGATGTAGGTATGATACTAAGTTAGAGGGTATGATGTTGTTGTCTTTCCTAGTGTATGATGAGACTGACATTGAGTTGATTATGAGTATGCATATTTGATTATACGAGCAAAGTGGTTGTGGCGGGATTTGTATTACAGATTGAGTTTGGTTTGTGTAATGAAGATTAAAGTGGATCCAATATGAAATTCGATGAAACTAGGCCTACTATGGATTGAGTTGATGTTTGTGGGCCCAGTATGAAAACGCATGAAATGTGGTCCACAAGAGTCTGAGGGTTGGGGCCTTTAGTGTGGAAAGTGGTGGCTTCCTTTTGGTGGTGGCCAGAGAAACTATTGGAGTTAGAGGCATGCAACAAGTTGGGCTTAAGGCCTACATATTTGTGGAAGTGGTGTTTTTCGTCAAGTAGTGGCCTGAAGTGAGTGGTTTCTCACATGCTTTGCAAGTCGGGGCCTACAAACTAGTGGTGGCCAGTGTTAGATGTAAAAGGAAGATTTAGTGTTAGATGTAATAATAAGAATACAAATAGAGCACAATGGTTTTTCTCCCAGAAGGGCCTAACATCTGGTGTTCTCTTTATGTTTAATGATGTTTGCTAAGTGTGGTTTGAATAAGGAATTGCATGCAGAATCTTGGTTAGTGCAGTTGGCTACAGGTACAAAGAAGCGAGTTCATCATTGGGTAAGAGCTTGCGTGTTTGATTTAAATGGTATGCCTACAACACACATTTGAATGTGTTACCATTGGGATCATACAATATGTTGTTAGGCATGGATTGGTTGTATCTACATAGAACCAAGGTTGACTGCTATGACAAAGCTATTGAGTGTGTTGATGACAATGGAGAACTAAGAGTCTTGCAAGGTAAGAAGAAATCCACATCAGTTAGGATGGTGACAACTATGCAAGCAAAGTGTAGCCATAGAAAAGGGTGCAAGCTATTTGCAGTACACATTTCTAGTGATAAGGGTAAGGAGGTTGAGGATGCAAATGTGTTGAACAAATATCCAGTGTTGCAACAGTTCAAAGATGTATTTCCTGAGGACATTACAGATTTTCCACCTCACAGGGAGGTAGACTTTTCTATTGAGTTAGTGCTAGGGGCAGCTCCAACATCGAAAGCACCTTACAGGATGAGCACACCTGAGTTGGTTGAGTTAAAGTTGTAGTTGAAGGAAATGTTGGACAAGGGATACATTAGGCCAAGTGTATCACCTTGGGGTGCACCGGTCTTGTTTGTGAGGAAGAAAGATGGTACTCTCAGATTATGCATTGATTACAGGAAGTTGAACAAAGTGACTATCAAGAATAGGTACCCTTTTCCAAGGATTGATGACTTGTTTGGTCAGCTGAAGGGAGAAACAATGTTCTCGAATATTGACTTGATATTTATATACCATCAGATACGCATCAAAGAGGAGGACATTTACAAGACTGCGTTCAGGACCAGGTATGGGCATTATGAGTTTGTTGTTGTTCCATTTGGCTTAACTAATGCTCCAACTACATTCATGTGTTTGATGAATAGTGTGTTGCATCCATATTTGGTTAAGTTTGTTATTGTGTTCATTGATGATATAATGGTATATTATAAAAATGAGGAAGAGAACATCAAGCACTTAGAACCAATATTAAGATTGTTGAGGGAGAATTAGTTGTATGTTAAGCTCAACAAGTGTAGTTTCTTTCAAACTGAGGTGCACTACTTGGGACATGTTGTCTCCAAGGAAGGAATTGCAATAGATCTAGAGAAGATAAGGGCCATCATGGAGTGGGTAGCTCCTAAGAATGTGGATGAGGTGAGATCTTTCATGGGTCTGGTAGGCTATTATAGGAGGTTCATCAAGAAATTCTTGCAAATTGCTTATCCCATTACATCCTTGCAGAGGAAAGGTAAGAAGTTCGAATGGACTGAGGAGTGTGAGGCTAGCTTCGAACAACTTAAGCAATTGTTGACACATGCACCAGTACTACAGATTGCAGATCTGGACAAAGAGTTTGTGGTATGCACATATGCTTGCAAGAGAGGGCTTGGTGGAGTCCTTATGTAGGATGGACAGGTGGTATGTTATGAGTCCTGGAAACTAAATGAGCATGAGCAGAACTACCTGACACATGATCTTGAGTTAGCAGCGATTATACATGCACTGAAGATGTGGAGGCACTATCTTCTTGGCAGACAGTTTGTGCTTATGAGTGATCACATTGGGTTGAGGTATTTTTTTTATCAACCGAATATGAATGCTAGGTAGGCTAGATGGTTGGCCACGATAAACGAGTTTGATTTCGAGATTTGATACATTAAAGGTAAAGAAAACAGGGTGGCAATCAGTCGATGAGTACAGGTACATCACTTGGCAATGGTGAGCTCCTATGGGACAGACTTACAGGATAGGATCTTGCAGGCAAGACAACAGGATGTCAGGTATATGGAGATTGTGCACAGGTTGCAGCATGATGATAATACAGGTACATATACATGTAGTGGTACAAGTACAAGTGGAAGTACAGGTGCAGATGTAGAGGTTATTGATTCTTGTCTTACAGTAGATGGATTGGTCAGGTTCCGAGACAGGATATATGTACTAGGTAGCAGTGAGCTCAAGAAGGTGATCTTGAGGGAGTTACACACGAAACCATATTCAGGTCACCCAAGTTATTAGAAGACATTGACAACGGTAAAGAGGTATTACTATTGGCCGAACTTGAAGAGGGATGTAGCATAGTTCATGGCTAGATGCTTTGATTTTCAGCAAGTGAAGGCTGAGTGTAAACATCCAGGTGGACTGCTACAGCAGATCGTGATTCCCGAGTGGCAATGGGAGGTTATTTTCATCGACTTCATCACAGGGTTTCCGAATACAGTGAAGCATCATGATTCCATCATGGTCATTGTGGGCAGGTTAACAAAGGTTGCACACTTCATTATGGTGAAGTCTACATTATCAACTAGTGATGTGGCACATGTATTCATCAGAGATGTGGTTAGACTACATGGTGTTCCAAAGAATATTGTGTCAGATCGGGATGTGAAGTTCACTTCCAAGTTTTGGAAGTAGTTATTTGCAGGTTGGCCTTCAACACAGCTTATCATCCGCACGCAGATGGACAAACATAGAGGGTCAACAGGATATTAGAGGATATGTTGAGGATGTTATGATGCATCAGCAGAGGAAGTGGCAAGAGTATCTCCCTTTGGTAGAGTTCGCATACAACAACGATTATCAAGAGTCACTGAGGATGAGTCCTTTTAAGGCATTCTATGGGCGGAGTCGTAACACTCCCATCAATTGGAGTGATCAGGTTAGCAGAGTATTGATTGGACCATATATGCTGGCATACATGGAACATGAGATGCAGGTGATCAAGAAGAATCTAAAGGAAGCACATGATAGGAAGAAGAGTTATGCAGACAGGAACATGTTGTTCAAGGAGTTCCAGATTGGTGAACAAGTGTACTTGCGCATCAAACCGAAGAAGAGCTCATTATAGATTGGATCATGTGCCAAGATGGCGCCACAATTTTGTCGACCTTTCAGTATCATTGAGAGGATTGGGCCAGTAGCCTATTGACTTGCACTACCTCTGACAGTCAAATTCCACAATTTTTTCCATGTATCTTTGCTTAAGAATTATGTTAAGGATGCTAATCATGTAACTGAATGGTCTATATTGCAAGTGGAACCAGATGGAGGATTCCAGCCCGAGCCTTAGTGTATATTGCAGAAAAAGGTTCTCATGCTCTGAAACTGAGGAATCTAGCAATTTAAAGTGTAATGGAAGCACTTTGGGCCCAATGAAGCTACATGGGAGATGCCTGATTAGATGCAGGCCATGTATCCTTCCTTATTCTTTTGGTTTGAGTCCCACATTCATGCTTGGAATATGGCACAGGGGTGAATGACTGAAGTGAGATTTGGCTCAGCCATTCTATGGTCTAGTGGAACATGGTAGTCCCATCTCTAATTTTTTCATTGCATTGATAATGAGAAATTCATTCCATTGATTTTCATGTGTAAATTTACTGGTGTATATATGGATTTTGACGTATGATATGTTTATAATTTGTATTTTTGTTCCTATTATGTTGTTTATATGCACATTTTATGGAAACTCTAAGCATGTTTTTACTTGTATATGAATGGATAGTGTGTCTATGAGATAATAGAGGATAATGCAGCAAATGGCATGAGAGAATAATGGTTCATAGCGATTCTCAGATAAGTATGAGATCCCTACACATAATTATGTTGTTTACACCTGTAGGTTACATGTCGATGATATGTTTGATGAAATATTTGTCGTGGCTAGTAGGGGTCTGGTTAAGGTTGTGTTGAGCTTATTGCTTTTGCATCATTGTTTCCCTGTACTTGTATTGATTCCAAGCTTTCATTCCATTATGGGCAGTGTCCTGGGCTCAGAGCCTGAAAAAGTGGCTTAAATATTGGGGTCGCTGGCACATAACTTGCAAGTTTAGTCCATAATCGTTGGCATGCAGGCCTATGAGAGCAACTTTAGGTCTATGGTCGCTCCCTTGCCCATAGCATGAGAGCGACTATGGCTTCAGACGTCCAGAATAGCAGTGGGACCCAAGGACAAGTTGTCTGAGTGGCTGGCCTATCTTCTGAGGGTCTTATTGATGATGTTGGATGACTATTTGTTATGTTTAGTTGATTCCACTTCCTTAAAGTAACATAGGAGGTCGAATCTGATCATAGTAGCCACTCGTCTCATGTTTAACCCAGTTGGCATGTTTATTTGGGTGGATGTGGGAGGAGGGTGTTACAGAGTGGTATCAGAGCATGGTTCCACTCTCATACTGGATGGGTTGAATGTGTTGGTCATGCATGCATGTCAGTTGCATGTTTGTCTCGTACACTTATATACTTGTTGCAATTGCTTGAAGTTGGATTAGGGTTGTAGTATGGTTATCATGGAAAATTTGATGTTGATTTCGTGAAGAGTATTTGACATGAGTATGTGACTAACGATATATGGTTATTTCTTGCTTACATGTTGATTTTATGTCGCCTACTTACACCCTTGTATTTTAGGTTACATTTTGAATAATTTTATTACATGTATTAGTCTTATAGGTTGATTGCAATAACTGATCGATTATATTCAACTACATGAGTTTATGCATATTTGTAGTTAGCTAGGCATTGCTTATGCATATTTTCGGTTGCATGTAGCAATGGGTATAATGGATAAGGGTTGTTGTCATGCATGAGGTCATAGCATGCATTATTGATATAGCCTTGCATTGAAGATCGGATTCTAGTTAGAGTGATGTTTATGTGTTGATGCACTTACTTGTGTATGTCGATATGATGTTATGATTATGTTATACATGTATCACGCTGATTTGATGATATTGCATACAAGGTATCCTCCCTGAGCTATACCGAGGTACGTCAACTTATTGTGATTTGGTTAATCTGACATATTATGCATTGCAGGAAGAGAAAGATCAAATGGCTAGCAAGATGGTTGACAACAAGGACTCTCCCTATGAATCTGAAGAGTAGCATGGTGTTGGGAACTCTTCAGATTTGACAGTTACATTGAGAAGCTTGAAGGAGGAGATAAGGATTTGTAAGGCGGATAATGATTGGATCATAAAGGCACAAGAGAGGCAAACAGAGGTGAATGCTATACTTCTTCAGATTTTTTCGAACTTGCAGCGACAAGGTCCGCTTCGGATCAACCATGGACATGAGGATAAAACTAATGGGGCATATGGTAGTAGATCTCCTGGTAGACACAAGTCGAATAGATATGATACAGTGAGATATGGCAGGTTGTTGGACACTTTGGAAGGGAGGGGCAGTGAGTATAAGTATTATTCGAGTTTTGGTTCTGATAGACGTCATGATCATCGTTGTTATCATCCTTATAGGAGGAATGATAGGGGATACTTACCAGATGAATTCAAGAAAGCAAAACCACCTAATTTTGATAGAGATGTGAAGAAGCCAGAAGATGCAGAGGCTTGGATACTTGGGATGAACAAATTCTTTGAGATACATGAGTACACGGATAACATGAAGGCCAGAATAGTTATCTTCAACTTGAAAGGTAAAGTAGACATCTGGTGAGAAGATGTTAATTCGTTTAGAGACATAAGGACAAATTACTTGAGCTGGCAGGAGTTCAAGAGACTTTTGAGGAAGAAGCACTTGTCAGAAATGTATTGTGATAGTAAGGCAAAAGAATTCTATGAGTTAAATATGGGATCAATGACATATGAAGAGTGCACGACCAAGTTTATGGAATTATTGAGGTATGTACCATATCTTATTGACGAGAAGACTAAAGTTTAGATATTTTTCAATGGTTTTCCATTAGTATTTAGAGATTGGATTGAGTATGATGAGCCTCAGTCACATGAGGAATTTATTGGGAAATTCAAGCATTGTTATGAACAATGAAAATATAAGAATGAATCTCAACATGGATAGAAAGGAAAGGACAAAGGTAAAGGTAAATGGCAGCCTAAGAGGACAAGACCTCAACACGTAGATGAGAAAGAGAAGGTGGCACAACAAAAGAGATTTAATGCAGCTAGACAGGGACATGAGTCGTAGCAGCAGCATAGAGGTGTTGGTACTAGTCAGTTGGAGTGTTGGACATATGGCAAGGAACACCTTAAGAGAGATTTTCCATAGAATCAGGGAGGTAGGCCTTAGATATATAGTGCACAGGAGGCACATACTTTTGGCGACATTGGTTAGAGTATTCCACGTATCTATGCAGCAGTGGACAACACGCATGAAGAACACCAGGCATCTATCATTGAGATGGACGGTAAGCTTTATGATCAATTTATTTTTATTTTGATTAACCCTGGATCCAATTATAGCTATGTTAGTCCTGACTTGGTGGATAAGTGTGGTTTGAATAAGGAATTGCATGCAGAGTCTTGGTTAGTGCAGTTGGATACAAGTATAAAGAAGCGAGTTCATCATTGGGTAAGATCTTGCACATTTGATTTAAATGGTATGCCTACATCAACACATTTGATTTAAATGGTATGCCTACAACAACACATTTGAATGTGTTACCATTGGGATTGTACAGTATGTTGTTGGGCACGAATTGGTTGTATCTACATAGAACTAAGGTTTACTGTTATGACAAATCCATTGAGTGTGTTGATGACAATGGAGAACCAAGAGTCTTGCAAGGTAAGAATAAATCCACATTAGTTAGGATGGTGACAATTAGGCAAGCAAAGTGTAGCCGCATAAAATGGTGCAAGCTATTCGCAGTACATATTTCTAGTGATAAGGATAATGAGGTTGAGGATGTAGAAGTGTTAAACACATGTCTAGTGTTGCAGCAGTTCAAATATGTATTTCTTGAGGACATTACAGAGTTTCCACCTCACAGGGAGGTAGAATTTTTGATTGAGTTAGTGCTAGGGTAGCTCCAGCATCGAAAGCACCTTACAGGATGAGCACACCTAATTTGGTTGAGTTAAAGTTGCAGTTGAAAGAAATGTTGGAGAAGGGATACAATGTTCTTGAAGATTGCCTTGAGATCAAAATACCATTAGGTACGCATTAAAGAGGACATTTAGAAGACTCCGTTCAGGACTAGGTATGGGCATTATGAATTTTTTGTTGTTCCATTTAGCTTAACTAATGCTCCAACTACATTCATGTGTTTGATGAATAATGTGTTGCTTCCATATTTGGATAAGTTTGTTATTGTGTTCATTGATGATATAATGGCATATTTTAAAAATCAGGAAGAGCACGTTGAACACTTAGCAGTAGTATTGAGATTGTTAAGGGATCCTTAGTTGTATGCTAAGCTCAACAAGTGTAGTTTCTTTCAAAATGTGGTGCACTACTTGGGACATGTTATCTCCAAGGAAGGCATTGTCGTAGATCAAGAGAAGATAAGGTCCATCATGGAGCAGGTAGCTCCTAAGAATGTGGATAGGTGAGATCTTTCATGGGTCTGGCAGGCTATCATAGGAAGTTCATCAAGAAATTCTCACAGATTTATTATCCCATTACATCCTTGCAGAGGAAAGGTAAAAAGTTTGAATGGACTGAGGAGTGTGAGGCTAGATTCGAACAACCTAAGCAGTTGTTGACACATGCACCAGTACTACATATTGCATATTCAGATAAAGAGTTTGTGGTATGCATAGATTCTTGCAAGAGAGGGCTTGGTGGAATCCTTATGCAGGATAGACAGGTGGTGTGTTATGAGTCTCAGAAACTAAACGAGCACGAGCAGAGCTACCCAACACATGATCTTGAGTTAGCAACGATTATACATGCATTGAAGATGTGGAGGCATTATCTTCTTGGGAGGCAATTTGTGCTTATGAGTGATCACATTGGTTTGAGGTATTTGTTTGACCAGCCAAATCTGAATGCCAGGTAGGCTAAATGGTTGTCCACGCTCAGCGAGTTTGATTTCGAGATCCAATACATCAAAGGTAAAGAGAACAAGGTGGCAGATGCTCTCAGTAGATAGGTATAGGTACATCACTTGGCAACGTGAGCTCCTATGGCACAGACTTACAGGATAATATCTTGCAGGCACGACATCAGGATGTTAAGTATATGGAGATTGTGCACAAGCTACAGCAGGATGATAATACATGTAGTGGTACAAGTACACGTGGCAGTACATGTACAGGTATAGGTGCAGGTGCACATGTTATGGATTATTGTCTTACAATAGATGGATTGGTCAGGTTCCAAGACAGGATATATGTACCAGGTAGCAGTGAGCTCAAGAAGGTGATCTTGAGGGAGTTTCATGTGAAACCATATTCAGGTCACCCAAGTTATCAGAAGACACTGACAATGATGAAGAGGTATTACTATTGGCCGCATTTGAAGAGGGATGTAGCAGAGTTCATGGCTAGATGCTTTGATTTTTAGCGAGTCAAGGTAGAGTCTAAAAATCCAGTGGACTGCTACAACCGATCACAATTCCCGATTGGAAATGGGATGTTATTTCCGTGGAATTTATCACAGGGCTACCGAAGACAGTGAAGCGGCATGATTCCATCATGGTCATTGTGGACAGGTTAACAAAGGTTGCACACTTCATTCCCTTGATGTCTACGTTCTCATCTAGTGATGTTGCACACATATTCATCATAGATGTGGTTAGACTACATGGCGTTCCAAAGAAGATTGTGTCAGATCGGGATGCGAGGTTCACTTCCAAGTTTTGGAAGGTGTTATTTGCAGGTTTGGCCACAAAGTTGGCCTTTAACACAGCTTATCATCCGCAGACAGATGGATAGGCAGAGAGGGTCAACGAGATATTAGAGGATATGTTGATGATGTATGTGATGCATTAGCAGAGGAAGTGGGAAGAGTATCTCCCTTTGGTAGAGGTCACACACAACAATGGTTATCAAGAGTCACTAAGGATCAGTGCTTTTGAGGCATTGTATTTGTGGAGTTGTAACACTCCCATCAGTTGGAGTGATCCAATTAGCAGAGTATTGATTGGACCAGATATGTTGACATACATGGAACAGGAGGTGCAGGTGATCAAGAAGAATCTAAAGGTAGCACATGATAGGCAGAAGAGTTATGCAAACAGGAACAAGTTGTTCAAAGAGTTCCATATTGGGGAACAGGTGTACTTGCACATCAAATCGAAGAAGAGCTCCTTGTAGATTGGATCATGTGCCAAGCTGGCACCATGTGTTGTTGACCCTTCAGTATCATTGAGAGGATTGGGCCAGTAGCCTATCAACTTGCATTTCCTCCGACAGTGAAATTCCATGATGTTTTATGTGTATCTCTGCTTAAGAAGTATGTTAAGGATGCTAAGCATGTAATTGATTGGTCTGTATTGCAAGTGGAATCAGATGGAGAATTTCAGTCGGAGCCTCAACGGATATTGCGAAAGAATGTGCTCATGCTTTAGAACTGAGTAATCGAGAAAGTTAAAGTGCAATGGAAGCACTTTGGGCCTAATGAAGCTACATGGGAGATGGTGAATGAGATGCATGCCATGTATCCTTCCTTTTTTGTCGTTTGAGGCAAGCAACTTGACATGGTGGTTTGGTATTTGCTTATGGTGATCTGGTATTTTCTTATGGTGGCTCGATATATGCTTTATGATGGTTTGATATATGCTATATGATGTTTTGATATGTGCTTAGATATGATGACTAGTAAATGTTTGATATATGTTTTGGTACATGATTTGGCATATGTTTTGGTGTCTATATTTATGGTAATGTTGTTATATGTACCCATGTGTATAGATGTAAATAGCGTAATGTGTTGTTTTATAAAGCTCCATTATGCGGTATGGGTGTCATGCCATTATGGTTATGTTATCATGTGGTTGTGTTATCATGATGTTATGATGTTATATGAGTTGGCACTTAGCAGGATGATCATTGTAAATACAATAATGAGTTGTGTTATAAAGCTCCACTATGCGGTATGTTATCATGTTGTCATGATGTTTTTCTCTTGAGCAGATCTTTCATTGTAAATATTGCATCGAGCTATGTTATAATGCTCCAGAAGAAGTATGTATTCTTTCAGTAGGTTACTGAGGTATATGTGTGATTGAACATTGAGGACGGTGTCCCTCAAGGGGGAGGGTTATATAACAACCCTGGTGAAAATTCCATGTAACAAAAGTTAAAAACAATAACCATGGATGAATGGGACACTTATTCCAAGCTGAATGTTAGGAAAGATATCCTAGAGGATGTCCATTTGGTTGTTTATGGCTAAGTAAATTGGCAAAGGCAATGGCTAAGGCTTTAGACAGGCAAAATGGAATTTTTGCACAAATATTTATGAAAATAATGGAAATTAGGAGAAAAGGAAGGTGAAAGGTCACATGTTGCATGTGAGGAGGGTAATGAAGGAAAATAACGGAAATGAAGAAAATAGAGGCCTTATTCATCAAAATTCTTCCGAGAATTAGTTGGTAACCTTTTGTCAGTTCAGTTTTGGAGCACTCTTATTATTATATGTCTCTCTCTCTCCTACTCTTGGATACTTAGAGCTTTCTTGGATCACTTTGGCATTGGAGCAAGAAAGGCAAAGAAGGCAAGAGGAAGCAAAGATTTATCAGGGAAAGGTAGGATCAAGCAACTACAGTAGGTTTCATTGCAGGTATCGACTTGCATGTGTATTTTACTTGCTAGATTTGGCATGCATGACATTGCATGTGGTTCTTTTCTATCATTACATGGGTTTCTCCAGGTGTAATAGTGTTTTCAGCCTAGCCTTTCCATTTCCGAATAGCGATGGTGTGATGGAGTTATCATGTTTTGGTTGAGCTAGATTGCTAGATGGATTCAAAGTTGAGTGGGGTGGATCTCCGAATAATAGAGCACATGGCCTAGTAGTCCCTGAACCAGACTGTGGATCATGGTAAAGCCACTAGCCTAGTGACCCCTGAGTCAGACTATGGGTTGCGATAAATCCAGGATTGTGTTGCCTCGGTGGCCCTAGGAATCCTTGCCAGTGAAAGGCAGGATATATGGTAAAGCCAAGAGGTGGTTTTCTCTCCGTTGGGGTTAGTAATCCCATGTTTTTGATATGCGGTAAAGCCTGGAGAGTGGGTCTCAGTTTAGGGCCTAGTGATTGTGTTTGGATTGCAATAAAGGCTAAGAGACTAGGAGATAGGAAAATTCCTCACCGTGTAGGTGGAGAAATCTGGTGGCATCCATGCTTGTTTGGCCTAGTGATCGTTGGAGATCACAGTAAAGCCTATTATGATGTGTTCATTGTGTTGGCCTAGTGATTCAGGATGGATTACGTAAAGCTTGGTTTTTATTGATGAGGGTGAAGTGGTTTATCCTCAGTATGCCCTGGTTGAGTTCTTTTGGTTTGAGTACCACAATCATGCTTGGAATATGGCACATGGGTGAATGACTGAAGAGAGATTTGGCTCATCCATTTATGGTCGAGTGGAATGTGGTAGTCCCATCTCTCGTTGGTTCATTGCATTAATTAATTAGAAATGCATTCCATTGATTTTCATGTGTAAATTTACTGGTGTATATATGGATTTTGATGGCTGATATGTTTATTGTATTTATGTTCCTATTATGTTGGTTATATGCACATTTTATGACAACAACTATGTATGGATCTCAACATATTTTTTCTTGTATATGAATGGATAATGTGTCTATGAGCTAATAGAGGATAATGCAGCAAATGGCATGAGGGAACAATGGTTCATAGCGATTCTGAGATAAATATAATTATGTTGTTTACACTTGTAGATTACATGTCGATGATATGTTTGACGAAATACGTGTCATGGCCAGTAGGGGGCTCGTTAAGGTTATGTTGATCTTATTGCTTTTGCATCATTGCTTCCTTATACTTTTATTGATTTCAAGCTTTCATTCCATTCTGGGCAGTGATCTGGGATTTGGGCCTGAAAAAGTGATTTAAATCCTAGGGTCGCTGGCACAGAACTGGCAAGTTTGGTCCATAGTCACTGGCATGTAGGCCTATGAGAGTGACTTTAGGTGTTTGGTCACTCCCTTGCCAATAGCATGAGAGTGACTATGGCCTTAGAGGTACAAAATAGTAGCGGGACCCAGGGACAGGTTGTCTGAGTGGCTGACTTGTCTTTTGAGGGTCCCGTTGATGATTTTGGATGATTGTGTGTGATGTTTCGTCGATTCCACTTCCTTAAATTCACATAGGAGGTAGAATATGATCATAGTAGCCTTTCATCTCATGTTTACCCCAGTTGGCATTGTTACTTGGGTGGATGTGGGAGGAGGGTGTTACATCATCATTTGGTAAGTTAGATATGTAATCCTCATATTTTTTTATGTATGAGAGAGAGAGAGTCATTTATTATGCATAGTAGTGATTTATTTGTTTCATAAATATATGGACCCTTGAGTTCAATATCTAGCCTTGTATCATTATTTCTTTCATCATTGGGTTTGTTGGTTGTGTAATCATTATTTTAGTCATGCATGTAGAGAGTCATTTGTTGAAATAAGTCATTGGTATCAACCATTTATGGACCTTTGGGTGTCATTTATGTTGACCTATATTTTATATATTAGCACATGTACTATCATCATAATCCATGTACTTTCATGTTAATCATTTGGCTATGGAGTATTTGGTCCATGAGGGGTATCCTCTTGCATGTGGCAAGGAGGTAAAGGTAGCAGCAATGGTATTGTACAATAGACATCAAGAGTTATTTGTAACCCTAGTGCATGTCCGGGGGAGCATGTTCAGTGACAAGGTGGTCATTGTTGGCATTATTTTCATTGATGTCCCTCACTTGCAGGAGATACAAAGTGAGAAACATATTTCCTTGGTTTCTAATGTCTACTTGCAGGTGTTGTAGCTAGGAATGTTTCATCAGAGAAAATTAATAACAACATATTGGCATTTTCATGGTGGAGGAATGCCCATATGGTGCTCAATGTGTCCCATATGGTAATCAATGTCCCTTAGATGTCGATGAAGTGCTCCAAGGAGTGTAGGATGTTATCCCTATGTTAAGAAAAATCTAACCAATTTTTTCCTAGGAGGAACTTTATATGTAAATACAAATCAACGGTGTGCATATATTGATTAAACCTACTATAAGTATGACTAAAATCAAGCACCTAGTTAGCCAGATCCACCAAATTTTTTTTTTTTTTTCCCTGAAAGTTATTGTTGATGGGAGGCCCTTCCCTTTCCATGTGAGCAAGTTCCTTCTGGATGGGTCCCAAGGTGACGTCCCAAAATCGGTTGATGAATTCCTTAAGCCTATGATATGCACATGCATGTCCCTAAGAGGCTCCCTCTTGATAATAGCAACCTCTTAATGAATGCACACTCACTTACAAGGCATGACTCTAAACTAAAATATGATACTAAGAAGGACAAGGGAGAAGGCAAATAGGTAGGTGTTCACTTCAAGTGAAAGAGCCACAAAGGGGAGGGGAGGGAACACATAAGCAAGAATGAAAGGAGGAGAAGAGGAGGGGGAAGAGAAAGCCGCCAGCAAGCCATGAGGGAGCAAAGAGGGTGCAGAGATGGATATGAGAAAATGGAAAACCAACACAGGAGGACAACAAGAAATGAGCAACAATAAGCTATGGAGTAGAGTATTATACTAGAATGCCAATGAAAGTGAAGAGGGGAATAGAAGTTCAAGAAATAAAAGAGACTAATGAGAAAAACAAGAACAAGTTGGAAAAGAATGAAAGGGTTGCAAAGCTGAATATAAGGACATGAATTAAGTGAAAAATTTTGTGCAAACCTAAAATTGTCAGACCATAGGAGCTTAATGGCCATAGAGGGTGGTGTCAAACTTGTTGTTTCCGCATGCACCCAACCCAGCATTCCAACCTACATGCTAATAAGATAATTCCATAAACAAAAACAAAATGCCTTAACTTTCCAACCTGAGGGGTAGGAGGAAAGCAACCATGTAATGCCAAGAATGTCAAATAATGTGACTAAAACTATAGCTACCAAGGATGAGAATGGAAGTCGTGATAGGGCCTGACCATACTTCACTGAGGTGAGCTAGCTAGAGATCCCCATGGAGAGGGATTAGAGCAACATATGAGTTGACTAACTACAAGGCAAAGTGTTTGGTGATAGAATTTAGACAAGCTTACACAAGAAGGGGACCCAGATTTATAATAATACAAATGTTGTTCATTTCCCACATTGGGATGAGACTATCCTCGTAAAGAAACTCCTCCTCGAGGCGCTTGTGATGCATGGCCTCACGATGAGGATCCGACATAACTAACCGCCTCAGGGTAGGTGTTAATAACTTTACAATCATGGCTAGTAATAAGACTAAAAAAAGTCATAAGGGTATTTGTGCAAGTTGATTAGAGGTTGGAACAAATGGAAGAAAGGGTTGAAAGGTTATAAAAGAAGTTATTGAGTTGGTTAAGGGTTTGTTGTAGGGTTTGAGGAGCTACAATAGCAAGGTTTTAACAATTTCTTGGTATGTAAATTATTGTTTGTGTTTTATGGGAAAAGGACTGCCACAATGTTTGTTTGGGCAAAAGAGGACTTGAAGGAATTTGCCTCATCACTAAGTAATTTAGTATGAGAAGAGACATTGTATTTTATGCATTGTACTAGGATATAAAGGGCTATTATCCCTAGTATGAGATCCGTAATATTTTTCTTGTCAATGGAAAAATAAGAAACAAGATTTGGCAATAAATATAGTATACTGTCATTGATTTAGTTTGCCCAATTTTTATTGTGAAATTTGTTTAAAGTTAGGCACTTCCAATGTGTTTATGTTTCCTAGCTAAATCATAGAGTAGACTAGGGGTGCATGGATTTCTAACATGGTGTCATGGCTACTTTAAAGAGAAGTTGGGTTAGAAGTGTGCACAGAGATCAACTCTAAGAGGGAGATGAGTTGTCTTGTTGTTGAAGGAAGGAGAATTGGTCAAGATGGTTTCTGGCTTGAGGATCAATTGAAAGGGATGCCCAACTATATTTTGTGGAAGGAAATAATCAAGATAATGTTTTTGATGAATGATTTGTGGGATTATGCCAACACTGAGATCAAGGCACCTACTGATGTGACAACTTTGGCTTTAAATAACAAAGTTGATGTGAAGGCTAAGTTGATGATTCCTGATGGAATCAAGGATCACTTGATACCTCATCTCATTGGGAAAGACACTACATGGAACATGTGGGACGCTCTAAAATCATTGTTTTAGAACAAGAACAAGAAAAAGAACCAGAAGATGGTAGTGAGATATAAGCTCAGGGACATCAAGATGGGAAATTCATAGAAAGTGAATTTGTATCTCACAAGGATTTTACGAGATCATGATGAGCTTGTAGCTATAGGGGGTAATGTGGAAGAATCATAATTGGTGAGGATTACGATAAAGGGATTCTCAGATAAGTGGAATCCATTCATCAAAGGAGAAGTCTCACGAGAGAATCTTCTAGATTGGAATAAATTATGGGATGATTTCATCCAGGAGGAACTTTGAGATGAGGATCTTCAGCAAAAGAATGACGTAGAGAATGTGGCCCTTTCCAATGAGCTAAAGAAGGGAAAATAGAAGTTCATCATCAAGAAGAAGGACTTAAGCAAAGTGAAATGCTTTGCATGTGAGGAGTATCATAATTATTCAAGCAAGTGTCTATAAAAGAAGAAGAAAGGAAGGAAAAGGAAGAATCCAAAGATGGTGATGGCTACTCCACCTACAGCCAGTGAGGATGAGATTACTAGGAGATTCGATGAGGAGTTTTCTCATATCTCTCATTTCTTTAGGAGCACCATTCGTGAGGGTGCTTGGTTCATAGATAATGAAGCATCAAAGCATATGATGGGAATGTGAGAAGTATTTGAGAACCTGACCAAGTGGGAGTTTGAGTTACAAATGGAAATTGCTGATAATAATAATCATACAGTATGAGGAACAGTGAATCTACCATACAAGATGGATTCAAGTGGATTTCTATGAGTCCAGGATGCATTTTGGGTATTGGATCTCAAATGAAATTTGCATTTAGTCTTAACAATTGAGGCCAAGGGGTTTGATGTTATATTTTTGGATGGTAAAGTGATGCTCAAGCTCATTGGATCTAGCTCTAGCCCTAGAGTGGTTCTTGGAGTCAGCAAGAATGGTCTATATAGGCTAAATATAATTCCTATAGACCAAGGAAAGAAGAAGTTTTTTGACACTCAGGGGAGTTTTGCAAATTTAGGAGAGTCAACAACCCCAGAAGAGTGTATCAAAAGAGAATTCCGCATCTAGAAAGGAGGAGCCATGGAATGGCTTATTTGGCTACGTGGAAAAGGAGGAGCGGGATGTTTCTATTAGTAACGAAATTTCCAAGAAGGATCCTTTTCTTACAATAGGTTATGTTTCAATGACAAAGGATGAAGGATATGATGAATGTTGGAGAGCAATAGTGGAAGATGATTTTGTTCCTATGTGAGAAGCAAAGATACTTCCAAGGGATGGAAGTACCTACCTTGCTAAGGGCGAGTGTTGAAATTTGGTAGCATCAGGAGATACTCTCACATGCCCTTGGTTTTAGGCTTGTGAGAGAGAAACACCAACAAAGATGCATGTGCATGATTTGCACCCAAAGTTATGGTTTTGGACCCAAATTGTGTGGGATTTGAACTCAACTAAATTTAATTTATTGATAAGGTTGTATAGGAGGTTCCTTGAAGGAAATAAGGGCTTCCTAAGTGACCTAAGAGACAATTATAAATATAGTAGCCAATGGAGAGGCTAATGGACAAGAGAGTGAAGTGCTATTACTGTTGTGTATGAGAAAGAAGGTAGAAAAAGGAGTTACAAGTGTATCCTAGCTAGAGGAGTGAGATGATAACTTGTTTTGAAGGACTAAAAGAGGTCACAACTTAAAGGGAGCCAAGCCACAACCAAGGATTAGTTGTTTGAGGTTTTTTGGTTGAATTGTGTCCGGTTTTGGAAGCTAAAGAAGGTCACATCCATAAGAAGGAGGTCATAGGCCTAGATAAGAAACATATTTGCTAATATAGTACACAAAAAGAAGTTATAGGATGGCCAATATCCTATAGTGACTAGTCATAGGACCGCAAGAAGGAACCACAAAGCCATAGGAAGGGGCACAAGTTACTAGAGGTCTTAGGTTTGTAGGTATAATGAAGTAGTTGCAAGCTTGATTAGCGCTAGCAACAAGACTGAAATAAGCTACAAATGTATTTTTGCAAGCATATTAGAGGTTGGAACACCTAAAAGTGAGGGATAAAAGGTCAAAAAAGGAGTTGTTGAGTTGGCCAAGGAGCTGCCAAATTGGCTAATGGTTTGTTATAGGGTTTGTGGAGCTAAAACAACAAGTTTTTAACAATTTCTTAGTATGTAAATTTTTTGTTTTTGTTTTTATGGGCAAAGGAATGCCACAATATTTGTTTGGGAATAAGAGGACCTAAAGGAATTGGCCTCAACCCTAGATAATTTAGTCAAAGGAAAGAAATTTTATTTGGGCAATAAATATTGTGTACTGTCATTGATTTCACTACTAGTGTAATTCACGCTATGTAAAATTGTTTAAAGTTAGGCATTTCTATTGTGTTTATGTTTCCTAGCCAAGGCATAGACCAAACCTGGGGTGAGTGGATTTATAACAACATCTACATCATTTGTTTCGAGACTGCTTGCAGATATTTTGCTTTTATGTATTCTACCATGCTTGCTAGGGTTACTTCCTCCACATCCATTTTTTCTACATCGTCCTAGGCATCTCCCATAATTGTTTCTTTTTGCTTCTAGGTTGATTGTTCATGGCTCATATTGGTTGGTTTTGGGTGCCTTTGTTGTGATAAAGCTTCGATCTATATTTGGATCCAAAGAGTTTTTTTTGTGTTAAGTTATTTGCATTTGCACTATTTGTTTTGGGATTGTTTACTGATATTTTCCTTCTAGCTCTTCTACCATGTTTTCCAAGGTTACTTCCTCCACATCGCTTTCTTTTGCATTGTCCTGGTTATCTCTTGAAATTATTTCTTTGCTCCCGAGTTGTCTGTTTGTGGCTCTTATTAGCTGGTTTCTGGTGCCTTTCTTTTGATAGACTTTTGATTTGTATTTGGATACACAAAGTTCTTTCTTGTGTTGAGTTATCTGACATTTCCATGTCCTCTTATAAGGCTATGCATTTTTTCTTTGATTGCTCATTTTCCTTAGGAAAAGGGGCCTCTTGTTGGCGCAAATTTCTTCTTCGTTGTGCTACTCTCAAATCCCTCTACATATTTTTGCTACTATTTTTTCCTCAAAGAAAAATCATAATTTCCATTAATATTTGAAAATTACATATTGTAGATGCTTAAAGAAGCATATGTCGTAAGTTGTGGTGTGCCACCTTCAGTGTTAGGTCCCTATACTACTAGTGTAGCCCCTTATTGTTATTAGTGCAACCCCCTTATTGTATTTTTGTGCCCATGTACTCCCCATGTTGTTATTATTGTGCCCCATAGAAGCCCACTATTGTTATTGTTGTGCCCCTACAATATTATTGTTATGTAGGCTCTGATTATATTGGGACCACTTAGATGCCTATATATAGAGAGGAGGGTATTGTCATTTGTATCATCTTATGTAATGTAAAGGAGATTGCCCCCTCGAAGAGGCTGATTTTTAATTCGTTGATCTATCTTTTTCTGAGCTAGTTTCATAACATTTGGTATCAGAGCTTTGGATTCTAGGGTTTCTCTGTTCCAAATAGGTCATCGTGGAATTTTTGCTATAATGTTTTCTCTATGAAGTTTCAGAAGCTAAACAAAAACCCCGTTTGAGCTGAAATTGTTTTAAACATTGGGTCCGAATTTCAGATCTTGTATCAATATATTTTCGAAGATATGGTCTGAGGAAGTTAGGGTTTTTGCAAGCTCCAGAATTCCATCGCAAACAGGTCATCGTGGCATTTTCACTATAGTTATTTTTCTACGAAGGTTCTGAATTTGAAATTAAAACCCATTTTAGCGGATAACTTGATGAAGTTCGGACCCAAATTTCATATCTTGTTTCGCTATAGTTTCGGAGATGTAATCCAAGAAAGTTAGGGTTTGTACAGGCTCTCGAATTACATCCCAAACAAGTGACCTTGGGAAAATAGTCATAACTTTCTCTCTGAGCATCGGATTTAAATTTCGTAAGAAGTTATAGAAAGAGGACAGATTGTAGTTTTCTGTGTGTCAATCTTATGTCTGAAGGTCGAAACAGTGAGATGTGGTAGGTCGTACAAGTTCGCTCTACTGAACTAGTCTATAATCAGGCCATCGTAGGAGATTTTGCATAACTCTTAATTGCAGAATCAATATTGATCAGACTGGTGGGGTTAGAAAGAGGACGTAGAGAGCTACCAAATAAAGAAATTTCAGAACTTGAAGATCTGAAATTACAGAGTTACATTTGTTTAAATATCGAGCTCCGAAAAGCAAGAAAAATAGTGACTCGAATCAAGAAAATAGAAACACCTAGTAAGAAAAATTAGATGGATGATTTGAAGAATGTGCTCGAAGCTAATATAAATAGTTTTATATGTGCCATGGTATGGAAGAATATTTGATGAAAGATATGGAAGGTTTGAAGGAAGGTGGGACAAAGCTGCTAAAGGAAAGGCCTCCTAATGACAAAAAGTTAGTAGAGGAAACTCATGATGAGAAAAAAAATAAATGTTAATCGTGATTTCATAGAATATAACATTGGATTGAAGACCCAGCATATTCCAAAGGTTGATATGAGGAAGTTTGATGGCACGGATCCCATGACATGGATACTGCAGATGGAGAAATATTTTTGATCTACATGATGTGCAACTGCTACAAAAGGTACGTATTGCATCCTTATATTTAGAACCGAATCAATTTTGATGGTATAAAAGGATTTGTTCTCATAAACCATTTGTCACCTGGTCAATTTTCACGGAGGAAATGATAGCACATTATAAGGATACAAAGAACAACACCTTCTTTAGCCAATTGATAAATCTCAAACAAAAGGGTTCAATGGCATAGCACATTGAGGACTTCCAAAAATTGAATATAAGGGTAAATGATATTCCAGAGAAGTAGAGGATTGATATCTTCATAGGGATTTTAAAGGATAAAATTCAACACGAGGTTCGTCTTTGGGAACCTGATTCATTAGAGAAGGCATTCAGGTTGGTAAGAAAAATTGAAATCAAAATTATGGCAACAAGAAATCCTACCACTCACAATTATAAAGATGGAAGTGTTGTTGCTCCTAGCCTTCCACAACCTACAAGGTTGACACCACAAAAATTGGAAGAAAAAGGAGAAAACGACCATTGTTACAGTTGTGATAGCGAATACACTAAAGGTCATAAGTGTGCTGAGAATAAATTATTTTACATTGGTTGTGAAGAGGAGGAAGAAAAGGATCAAGAAACGTCAAAAGTAGAGGATATACACCAGGAACCAATCCTAGAGAAAGAAGAAATGAATCTGACCATATCTTGTAATTCATTGGCAGGAATTACCACTCCTCAAACTCTCAAGATAGAAGGACATATCAAGAAGAAAAAGGATAACCTCACTTTCACACATAATCGAATGAAACATCGAAAGAAGTTTTGATATAGGCGACTGGGTATTTTTACGACTACAACCATACAAACAAATGTCCCTCAGCAAGATAAGAAGGATAATAAATTATCACCAAAGTACTATGGTTCTTACAAAGTGTTGTAAAAGATTGGTACTATGGCATACAAATTGGAGCTTCCTGCATCTTCTTGAGTGCCCCCAATTTTCCACGTTTCATGCTTAAAGAAGGTTATAGGTGACAAGATCCTAGTTCAAACAATACTCTTGAAACTTGACGAAGAAGGAGAAATCATATTGGAACCTGAAGCAGTCACGAAAACAAGAACCCGACATCTACAAAATCGATCAATTTCAAAGTATCTCATCATGTGGAAGAACTTACCATTGAAGATTTCCCATGGGAGGACGAGAATTTTCTACAGAAGCATCCAAAGCTACTCAAGCGTTGAGGACAACACTTTTTGAAGGAGAGGAGAATGTTAGGTCCCTATACTACTAGTTTAGCCCCTTATTGTTATTAATGCAACCCCCTTATTGTATTGTTGTGCCTATGTAGTCCCCATGTTGTTATTATTGTGCCCCATAGAAGCTCACTATTGTTATTGTTGTGCCCCTACAATATTATTGTTATGCAGGCTCTGATTATATTGGGACCACTTAGACTCCTATATATAGAAAGGAAGTAGTGTCATTTATATCATCCAAGAATTGTTCAATTGTGTAATGTAAAGGAGGTTGTCCCCTCGAAGAGGCTAATTTTGAAGTCGTTGATCTATCTTTTCTATCTTTTTGTGAGCTGGTTTCATAACATTCAGATGTTCTTGTACAAAAAACCCCATAGGGAATACTAGTAGTATGTACATAATTACATGTTAAAAAATAAATATATACATAAGACTATTCTGGAGAAAAAAGTACTAGCAGAAACTCAAAAGGTCATGTAATCAGGCTCTGTCAGGCCCCTATTCTCTAGTCGATGTATGGATGATGGTAGTACTGATAGAATTCCATTCCCCTCTGTTCCTCTATCAACCATAGGCCCCTAGGCTAGATCGCAGCCTCCTTAGATAACTGATCGGAAATCTAGTTGCGCTTCCTATAGATGTGATGACAAACGATGAAGTCAAATTGGGATTTCAAAAGCATTGCATCATCCAATATGTTCCTGAGTGTGTGTGCATGACAGATAGATGTATTTTTGAACCGATTTATAATGATCTTGGAATCACGAAAGATTTACATGTGCCTACACTCTTTATCTAAAGCATAGTGAAAAAGATATCTGAGTGTGATCAATTCTGCAAAGTTATTAGTGCCATTGTCCAATCCCATCTGCCCCTCCCCCCATATCCATGTGCTTGGGCTGATCCATCAAAGTAGGCCCAAGGTATGCCTTTGTCAATGACTTCAATGGTGATGGTACACAAGGGAGCAGATCGATCATCATCAGGAATACTAGAATAAATGGATAATACTTATGCAAAGGCCTGTGTCCAGTGAGGTTCGATATATTTGAATATGGATTTATTGTGGGTCAACCAAATAGCCCAGCATACCAATAGAGGGAGATTTATAGCTTTAGGAGGATGGGCTGAAGTCCACCATGTTTTCCAAGCTTCAATAATGGAGTTCCCCTGCCATTGAAAGGTGACAGAGAGGGAGGAGAGGATCAAAGTCCAAAAAGCCAATATGGTGGGGCATTGTAGGAAGAGATGCTTAACAGATTCGAAGGCCTGTCGGAATAGGATGCACTAAGTAGGGCCATGGAAGGATTTCTTCATTAAGTTCTCTCCCATAGGAGCTTTATGGAAAAGGATAGTCCACATGAAAATCCTGGTGCGAGGAGGGGCCTTCAATTTCCATCATAAATTCCACCACCAGTCTGTGATTGGTGGCTTATGTGTTGAATATATAATAGGGTAGCCATCCTTGGGAGTATAATAACCATGCTTAGCATGTGCCCGAATGAGTTCATCATCGCCATCAATAATCCTAACTTGTGATTTAGTAAGAGTGTTTGTGAAGTTGAGCTAATCAGGGTGCCAATTGATAGGGATGCCAAGATGTATAGCGGATTTCCATCCCTCTGTAAAAATGTTAGTATAATCTAGGTATGCAATTTGATCAAGATAGTTAATACCAACATTAGATAAAAATTGAATGAGATCAGGTGGGAGCTTGTATGCATTACCACATCTGGCCCATAGATCCATAACAAAACAAACAGATGAGCCCGACCTAATTCTCCAAGCCATGCATCATGAATGTAGGATATAGAGTTTAAGACATCACACCAAATGGATGATATTCACAACCTATTCCAAGTGGAGAGTCCTGATCTGAATTTAAACAGGAATGTAAAGATGCAACATAAATAACACTATCTCTCATTAATATCAAATAATGAAATATGCTCACAAACAGAATGGAAATGAGACTAGCTCGGGTGATGGTAGCTTGTCCCTAACAAGAGATGTGGCGGCTACATCCTTTGAACTGAGTTACAATGAGGCTCAAGGTGTTTTTTTTATTATTTAACAATAAGATAAAACCCTAAACAACTAAAACCCTAACCCGAGGAGATGTAACACCAAGATTTTATGGGCCCCGTTGGGGTTAGTTGGGCAGCCAACTTCCCAGGGTCGTAACTTGGTCATATTATCTCCGTTTGACGCGTATGATACCTCATTGGAAATATTTCTCCAAGGACTACAACTAAAAATGTGATTTCAACAAAATCTCTTAGAGGAATATTGCCAAAAAAAAATGTTGTTTAGGGCCTCAAAACAACTACGGAAGTTTACGATTCGAAAAACTTCCAAAAATAGTAAATTGTCCTACAATTAAGGAAACTAACAAATTGAAAGAAACAAGGGTGGGGGTCCATGTGGAATAGGCGGGTGGCCACCAATATCCACCTGGATCAAGTTCGATCAAATCAAGTGTGTGAAGGGGCCAAATGTATTTATAATAAACAACCTCAATCCATAAGCTTTTCACTATGAGTATTTTCGAACCCATCTTGGCAGCTAGTGCTTTAGAGAATGGTTCAAGGTTTTTCAGTCCCCATCCTCCCCATTTATTTGGAAGTGCAGTCAAGTCCCAATGATCCCATGCATATATGTGACCATCTTGTTTCCTTTTCCATAGGAATCTATTGCACAACTGTGGAATTTTTTATAGTATTCCTTTAGGAACCCAGGCCATGGACATCCAGTAGACTGAAGTGGCTTCCAATACAATTTTGATTAATACCAATCGTCCAGCTCTAGAGAGGTATTTATGATGCCAAATGTTAATTCTCCTTTCAATCTTGGCCACAAGCCAGGTCCAATCAGCAATATTGTAGTGTAGAGGTTTGAGTTGAAACCCAAGGTACTTCAATCCATCATCCAATGGTAGAAGTTTGAAAGGAAATATCTGATGAGCATATTGAATCTCATGTGGTGAGCATCCTGAAGAGGAGATTGTAGATTTCTGGGCATTACTCTCCATGCCAGTAGCTCAACATAATAATTGCAGCAGAGATAGAAAAGCTGATGTATCGCCAATACTCCCATTGAGGAAAATTAATACATCATCAACAAATACTAGAAGTGTAAGAATGTAGTTGTTGGTGATCTTGATACCTTGGAGGCAGCCAAGTCTGCGATCTTCTACAATGAGCTGACTCAGACCTTCCATAACAAGGAGGAACAGAAGAGGGGATAGGGGGTAGCCTTGTCGAAGGCCTCGTTCTGCATGAAAGAAGGGGGAGGCAGATCCAATAATAAGAACACTAAAGGAGACCTTGGTAATGCAGCACATGATCGAGTTGATTAATCCAGGGGGAATCCCAAATGAGTTAAGATCATTATCAGGTAAAGAAAATTAGTGTGATCAAAAGCCTTTGCAAGGTCTATCTTGAGAATCATGCCTTTCAACTTCTTAATCTTGATGGAATGTAATACCTCTTGTGCAATGCCAATACCATCATGAATTTGCTGGTGATTTACAAATGCAAATTGTTCAAGAGATATATGAGCATATAGGATGGGTTTGAGATGGTTGGGGATGATCTTGGCAATAATTTTATATATTCAATTGCATAATGAGATAGGAGGAAAGTCATTGAAAGTCTTAGGGGAATCATATTTAGGGATGAGAGCAATGAAGGTCGAGTTGAAAGCCTCATACATTCGACAACTGGTTCGACAATCTTCAATAATTTGAAGCAGATCATTCCCAAGTAATTCAAAGAAGGCCAAGTAGAATCGACCGGTCATCCATCAAGGCCAGGGTTCTTATCCTTTTTAAACCATTTTATGGTGTTATCCAACTCCCCCATAGATATCGGCTTGTGGAAATGCTCAACAAATTCCTAGTCAACAAAACAAGGAAAAATACCAACCACCCTGATGATTTCAACCAATGTTGCTTCATTTGGGGCCTTATAAAGTTGTTTTAAGTGTAAGGTAATGAGTAATGCAAGTTGATTGAATGAGTGGACTCTCTAACCTTCTTTATTGGTCATCTGCCAAATGGCGTTGAACTTGGCTCCCATTTTCATATTGGTGATAGAACTTTGTATTATCATCTCCCTCTTTTAGCCAAATGGAACAGCTCCTGAGTCTCCAAGTTTCCTCTATGTCTTTTAGAATCCTATCCCTTTCGGTGTCCAATTCAATGAGGTGGGACTTGGCCTCAGCAGATGAGTAGCCCATCCCATTAGCATCTTCCAGGTTGGCAAGCTCAATCTCAATAAGGTGGAGTTTAATATCATCCATCTTTCTCTTATTATTGGCCCAGTTAATGGTTAATTGCTTAAGTTTAAGAAGGTTGTTGGAGAAGCCTTCCAATACAGATCAATCAGAATTAGGAGGGTGAGCCTTCCAAAATTCCGAGACTAATCGGATGTAGTCTGAGTCCTTTAACCAAGTGGCGTTGAATTTGAAGGGAGCCTTTGGTTTGTGAGCATGACCAACAATCTCAAGATAAATGGGAGAATGATCAGATAGGCCCCCTATCCAACCCACTCCTTGTATTTATTAAGGGCCCCAATAAGCAGTTCCTTGATGAGAAAACAGTCCAACCTTCGAGCCAACATGGCCTCTCTAGTCCTTCAGTTCCTCCAGGTAGGCTAAAGTCGAGCCATGGGGATGTCAATAAGCAGTGATCATCCAAAAGAGCATCCAAAACATCATGTAAAGGATCAATCTGAGCATTGTGCCCCCATGATTCAGCATTTCCGATGAAAAAATTGAAGTCACCTCCCAGAATGATGTTATCAACTTGTAAAAGGGATGAATTGAGGAGTTGTTCCCAAAATGCAACGTATTTGTGGTAGGAGCCATAAAAGTTAATCTGTCTAAGCTCCATCCCCAGGTCAAATGAGAATATATCAACACCAATAAAACTATTCCCACCCCAGACATTTAATATCCTTACCATTCTATGATCAAAACCAAAGGCAATGCCCACAAATTGCCCTCAAACATCTAGGGCACGAAATTGTCATCTAGGTACAAGTGATTCCAACACAGGTATAACCATATCAATAAGGCCAAGGGTTTCTTGAAGGAATAGGACATCACCCATTTAGATTCCATAAGTCTCATGACGGCTAGTTTTTTGGCAGGGATAGCCAACCCAAGACAAGTAAGGTATAACCACTTCATGGGGGAGACAATGAAAGGGTGCTATGTTCACTAAGAACCCAAACAATAGCGGGTTGTTGGCCTTCAGCTACATCGATACCAGCTTGATGGATGCCTTTGGATATGGAGGAGTGTCTGCCTTGAGATGGTTTGGGGGGCTTAGCGGGAGGGATGGTACCAATTCCACAAATATCCATGGAAGAGTATTTGTCCAAGGAGCAAATATTGTAGGAGTGAGATGGGTGCGAAGAGTTTTATGCCTCCAACAAAGGGACAGTGAGGGGGTTCACGAAGGAAGGAGGTGTAATGGAAAAAATAGGAGGGGGGTGTACCAGAGGGCAAGATGGGGGGGGGGGGGGGTGATGCAAATGCATATGATGAGATGCAATGTGATAAAGAGGATGACAAAAAATATTCAGAAAGAGAATGACGTGAATCAAAAGAACAGGAGGGAGGATTACTCGATGAGAGCGTTGTAGCGGGTGCCGCACGGGATCTAGTAAGCAGAGGCAAGGGAGGGCAGACCAGAGTGGAGACATGCTTCTTCTCCCGAGCCTTTGCCTTAGACTGATTACCAGGAGTTGAGGGCATCCGCTGATCTTGTGTACCCAGCTTGTTAATCAATCCATCAGTCACATTTTCCAGAGGGGGAACAAATAGTACTAAGGGGAATTCCTTATATATATGAAAAACCTTATGGCATTGTCTGCACCTGAAAGGCAACCCTTCATAGCCGAGGATCTGAATGCGGGTGAAATGCTTCCAGTGTAGGGTAATCTGTTCCTCCAAACCTTCTCTAGTGTCAAGATGAACCAGGATACGGGCCAAAGCCATTGTCGTAAACAATGTAGGATTTGTCATAATCCAGGTAGGTACCAAGTGCATTTCTAATGCGCTTGAAAATGGCCTCGGACCAGAGATGTAGTGATAGACCAGGTACCCACACCCAGATAGGACTAGTCCCCAATTTCTCTCACTCTGGATCAAACATGGGACTCCATCGCTTGAGAAAGACATGCGCAAGGTCAATATGTCAATATTTCGAAATTACCCACGTAGTGTAGTCTGAATGTTGAAACAGGAGGGCAAACCAACCATGCGAGAGAGTAGTAACTGATGGGTGTTTAGAGAGGATCTAACCCCAAATTTCAATGATCCATAGCCAAAGCCTAGCAGTGGAATATGTTCGCCCGCGAACACATCTGACCAGAACACGATCCACTATATCAACAATATCCCCCATTTGAATCCCGTCATCAAATTTGCGAGAGACGTCTATGTTCCTTGCTTCGACAAAATTGGAATTATTCACTATTTTGGGTGGCTTATAAGCCTGGGGATCGGAGGAGGGTTCAGTGGGGGGATCCAGAGATTCATCAAACTTAGGGTCAGAGTAGTAGTCTTCCAAGTTTTTAAGGGGTCTCTCAAAACAACCTGATGAGTGAGGGGCGGTTACAAAATGGCAGAGGGTTTCCGGTTGAAGAGGAGGAGGCCCACGGAAGTGATCCGGTGGGAAAGATGTCAGTTCTAGTGGTGAAATGTGAGGGAATTCAACAGCAAGAGGAATCGATGAGTAGCCCAGCGGGTGAGAGGGGGAGGTGGAGCTAAGGCAAGTAGCCAGGAAATGTAGGGTTGTCGAAGAAGGGGGAGGGTAATCAAATCCCGGCCAAGGTTTCAAACCTGCAAGTCGGGAGACATCCAGACACGAGGAGCTAGGGTTAGATGGAAAAGTTGGTGTAACGGTGCAGACAACAATGCATATGACAGGGGAGGGGGTGAAGTTGTCCAGATGGGCACAAATACATACGAGTCGTCCGTATAGTCAACCAGATCTACCTCCATATATGCTGACTTGCCAACTTATTGTGATGTGAAAGTGGAAGACCTAGTGCCAGATGCCAGGAAAGGTGAAAAAAAAGAGGAGTACCAAGGATCCTCGAGGCTCTCGCAAGGTGTAGAGCATAAGGGCATAGCCCTCAACTTGTTACAGAAGGCCTGAGAACCCTACCCAAAATTAGAGTCGTTGCAGAGTGGGAAAAGTCGTGCCATCCATCTCCTTTACCTTTTGCCACTATTGTTCTTAGGGAATTTTCTTTTGACTAATTAGGAAATCTTGAAATAAGTGGTCATATTCATGGCATTTGCAACAGTGGAATGGAACATGCACGTAGTCCAGAGATTGTTGGTGTAGTTCATCATGGTAATATATGTCTATGGAGGTCAACAAAGATTCCAAAATGTTCATATACGCATATGTATGCATACAAAGTGTATTTGCATATTTTAGTTGCCTCTGAGACTTTGAAAAAGGTATTCGTTGTTTTCCCAATCCCTTCCAAGACTTCCTCATTCTACAATTCCATAGGAAGTGAGAAAAGCCACACCAACACATGGGTTGCTAGGAAGTCTTCCTTTTATGTGTTATATATCTCCTTCTAAAAGCACATGTATAGGCCTTCATTGTTGAATAAATAAGGTTCATTCTAAAAAACCCTAGTTCTATCCTCCAAGTTTCAAGAAATTATTGTTAAAAACCACTTAGCCCCTAGCTCTAAGTCTATTTGCCCCTTTGGTTGCCATTTGTTTTGGATCCAACTGATTAAATCCTTTTTAGTCGGCCACATGTCTTGAACTTATGGATCAAGGTGTGGTATCTCATGTGTTGGAGGTATTTTTCCATTATCTTTGGTTGCACTTCAAATTTGGGGTATTTCACTGCCTTGGGCATGCATCTACTTTGGTTTCAATTATGCTAGTACACTACCATTAGGACCTTATCTTTCCCTCTAAAAAGTAGATCAATGCAACACCTCATCACCCAAATATGGATCTATGACTTGTCCATTGATGTCTAGTGATGGGAAATGAGGTGTTGCAACAACAAAATGTTGAGGTTTGTTATCTCTAAAAACGATGTTCTTGTATGAGGGAATTGTAGCCCAGACAAGTGCACCACAGTGGTGCTCTGCAAGTGATATTGTAGAAATCCTAAGAGAAAACCCTAGTTGTATGTTGTTTATGGGCCTCCCAAATAGGTATAATTCAAGGCCCATCTAAAATTCCTTTAGCACACTAAAGCTCTCTTTTTTCATTTGATGACATTTTTTAAGATATAATGTGTTCATTTTGAAAGTTTGGAGATAATTGCATATTATGTGCCTAGTATTATTTATTTTTGCAGAATATGGAGAGAACACTGAGTAAATTTTAAATGAGATAATATAGAGACTTGCTCCCTGTTACAGGATGGATCAAGATTGGATAATAAATGAACATGATAATATGAAATTATGAACAGATTTTGGAGCTCCTTGTGATTGAGAAAATATAGGAATGTGCTCACTGTCATTTAATGAAGATTCCTAGTGTTAGGAACCAAATCCACTTTTTGAGGGGTTTTGGAGGGGAAAGTTTCCTCCTTTCAAGGAGGATGTTTCCCCATAAATTTATATAAGTACCAATTAGAATTTGTCTCTAGGGGCATGTATTTCTTAGTCTTCTTCCAGAGAAAACTTGTTATTTAGTAGCTCTACTTTCATTTCTAGCAGGGATGTACTTGGACTGACACTAATAATGAAGATTGGTACCATTTTTAGTTTCTAAAGATTGGTTTCCTTCATATGAATCTTAATATCCTTCGTATTGGCCATCCTAGGGGCCTCATAGCCCTATTGTACAATTTCTTTATTTTATTTGAATGTCTTTTTCACTTGCATCTCTTATATTTGCATTTAGTATTCATTTTTCATTTGTTGTAGGTTATATTAGTTAATTGATTGAATTGAGTTGTTTGTTAGGTTATTTATAGAGACACAATCATGATGCATCCTTAGAATATCTTTTCAAAGTCATATCCATGGTTGAACTACTTGGATTGGTTTACTAGTTCACAATTTTGGAATTTTTGGAAGTCTCTTGTAGCGAAATAGTAGTAATTTTCTGTTGAATTTTAGCACATGTTAAAAAAGTTGTTCTGAGTTGTTCCCACTTCTACTGAGTCCTATAAATATTCAAATTAATAAAAAAATTCACCCCATAGCATTTTTACTTGTTCATTTTAGGCATTTGGTAGGTTGACTAACTCACTGATTCTTGAATTTCTGGTTTTTAAAGTAGTAATTTTATGCTACTTTTTAGCACATGTTAGCAATGATATTTTTTATTGATTCCAATTGTATTGGATTCATAGGACATCCTACTTAATAAAAAATTTACCCCATCTCATTTTCATTTGATTTGCTTGTTCATTTCGCGTGATAACTCGGAGGATAGATTGGCTGGCACTCTAGGTATTTTAGTCTTCTCAAGTATAAAAATCATAATATTTTTGTGGTGTGTTGGTATTATTGTTTATTTTAAGGGTTACCATTTTGATTCACACTCCTCTCCCTGGAATAAACCTCTTTCTTTTTACCTCACAACTCTCCCAAAACATTGTCCATAAAGAACACATTTATGGCTTAATGAAGGCCACCATGTGCATTGGATTTTGTGCAAGATGGGCCCCCAAAGGGTACTAGGCTTGAAAAAGGTCTCATAAAACCTTCATTTACCCTCCCATAATTTTTCATACCTTTAGAACACATTTTTCACCCTCAAAATGCTCACATATCCAATCTTGTAACAAAACAGGGCAATCTTGTAGCAATCTTGTAAAAATCATGTAGCATCCTGTAACCCCGTGTAAACTTGTTAATATTTTCCCTTGAAGGATATTTTTTCTTCCTAGCCTTGAAAAATGTCCCCTAGGCTCTGAAACCATGATCAAGGAAGACTAAATACCACTTCAGACTTTCCCTTTTACCCCTGCAACACATCTCAAAATTAGGGTTAGTGGACAATTTTATGAATTGGGTAGCACAGTAATGATTTTCTTGATTGCCACATGAAGTATCTAATGAAATCTGTCGATGGACCTAACCTCTTTGGAATGTAGTGATTGATTACATGCTCTTTCCTTTATGTAAGTTATATTAGTTTTCTCTCTTTATTCCTAAGCTAGGGATTCTATTTCAAGCATTGTTATTTCCATTTCATATACTAGGTTTCCTTTCAATGCAACATTTACATCCTGCAAGTAGCTTAATGTTTACATTTATGAAAGTAGTATCACCTTTACATTTATGAAATTAGAGTTAGCATTTACATTTGAGCTAACATCATTTCCATTTCTTATAAAGAGTGTAACATTTCCATTTCTGCAATTAGTTTAAGCTTTGATTTCATGATATTCACTTAATTGCATCAGATCAAAAGAAGGACACATTGTATGTTGCACATATAGTGCCGACACCTCTTAAGTTTGTATGAACCCCGAGTTGATAATTTAAGTTGGTAGCCTTGGGAGTTGCAACATTCTTGTTGCAATATTGGGGCTCATCACTTTTTGGTGCCATTGTCTAGGAGGTGTCAAAGTATGCATTGTTATATTTCTTAGTTGTTTTATTTCTTTTACTTTCCACAAAAACAAAAAATATTTGTATTATGAATATTTCATTTCAAAAAAAGAAAATTGCATTGCATTAGCAATATTTTTATTCATTTTTTTTTATAAAAGTAGAAAGAAGAAAAATTACTTCAACACCAAACCCCTGCCCCCTCCCCCACCCATTTGATCATGTGGTGCAATAAGAACCACATCATCATCCACTTTTACAGGTAGAATAAGAGGAGGTGGCAGAGAAGGTAGAAGAAATGGATGGAGATGATGACAATGAGGAAGATCCTCTTGGATTTCCCATTCAATATACTAATATTAGTGTTCATATGAAGAATATTCGTCCATATTTCCTTCCTAACTTCCATGGTATGAGGTTAGAGGATCCTAAAACCTTTCCCTTTTAATTTTAAATCCTTTGTAGATCTTATGGCTACTTATTAAACACTCAAAAAATGAAATTGTTTCTAGCAACATTGAAGGATAGAGCTCTTAAATGGTTCATGAGTTTAGGGACTAATTCGATAAGATCATGGAATGATATGCAAAAGATATTTCTAGAAAAATATAAAGATCATGATCTTAAAGAAGAAATCTTTAGAATGACTCAAATAGAAGATGAGACTCTTGAGTATCTAATAAATAGATTTATGTATAATGTTAAGAGGGAAAAATTACATCATTTAGGATTTGACACACTAAAAACCCTCTTACTTAGAACAATTAGGGATGAATAGATTGATTTCCTTGATCACATGACTAGGGGTGATGTATACTAATTATCATTTGAATAAATTTGTTAAATATACAAGCGCGTATCAAGAGGAAGGGAAAGAGTAAGTAAATAAACATCGAGATTGGTAAGTCAAGTTGAACTTGGAAATTTGCTTGATAACTTTAAAACATAAATGCTTAGCAATCTAAGTGAACAAGTAGAAATGTTAAGAATGCAAAATGAGAAAAAAGAGGATGTTGATATTTGTGTTATCCATGCAAAATCACATGCTACTAAATATTTCTCATCATTACCAAGGTTTAAGGAAGCTTACTAGGAGGACAATGGAGTAGGTCAATCATCAAAGCAACTATGCTATATAGCTCCAAGAAGACCATGGAATCCTAGTCAAACTGGTAGGATGAAAGAACCTAATTCACAATTTCAAGATTATGCACAACCATGTAAAAGTAATTGGAACACACCCTTTCCTTGGCAACCTTGGCCATCTCAACCCCAAAACCAATCTTGGAAACATGGTTGGCACAGGCCTTATGGAAGAAATCCACAATATCCTCAATATTTTATTCATTATCCTCCATACCCAACTCCATTTTATCCATACCATCCACTTCCACCACAACCACAACCCCAACCACATCAATCTCAAAGATCCACTCCCACTCAACTACCTGTACAACCATTTCCAAACCCAAACAATAAAGTAACTAAACCCATTTACAATGCTAAGGTACAACACTTCCAAACTCCTATTGATCTAAATGGTATTCACCCTAGATTTGGAAGAGTATTTCAAAAAAGAGATTCTATTGATGTCATTGAAGGACAAAATGCAAAAAGAAGCAAGATTCAAATGAGGAGACCAAAGAATCATGGACACAATTTTATGGATAATAGATATTAGAATTGAAGATATGTGTTCAAGAGAATAATCAAGGAAAGGAGGAAGATTTGAATTTCATGGAAGAAGAAGACATACAGGATGATCTAGATGAGCAAGAGAACCAAGGCCATCAAAGCTATATTGACCTTTGGTTCTAGAAAGTCATTAGGCTAGAGCCAATGTGCCTCTGGTTGGTTTAAGAAGGTGGTAGGTGGGGGCTGACTCATACAATGTGTTGAGCCAACCAGCCAACCACTAATAGCATAAGTCACTCTCAGCCTCATTTGGCATTAAAAAAAGGGTATTATAAAGCTAAGAAGGCCAACCACCACTTTTGAAGGACAAACTACCTGAGCTATTAATTTCATAGACCGTTGTAGAGGGGATACAAGACCTAGAAAGTGTTGCTACATTATCATAACAAACTGCTACATGATAAGACATCATGCTACAGGGAAGTCCAAATAGTTGCAAAAAGCTTGATTTTGAGCAAGTTTGTCACCAAAACCCTAAAGCCATGAAGGAGCTTCCAAGGGAAGGGAAAGTAACCAATTTTCCCCACCTCCCATAAATAAAGAGCACGTGGAATTGTTCAAATTTTGTCAATAATAGAATCCTATAGAAAACTCCTAAAAGTGAAAACAAATTGAAGGTGTTAGAGTCGGTCTAGTAGCCCTCCATCAGCGATCAAAGCTCTTTGCATTTGCATAAATAGGTGTCTCATCAGTGTCATTCTTTGCATTCCGTTAGGCATGCCATAACCCTGATGGAGGAGCTGGTGTTTTTGCCCCCCTCTTGGCATTGCTGGATCAAGTCATTTCAGTCCTTAGTCACTTTCAAGCTTGTCTTGTCTTGTCTTGAGGTCAAATTCCTAGGTCTAGGGTTTAGGTCAAATTTGTCTTCAAGGTCATGTCTCTGAAGGTCAATAAGTGCCCAGCAAGCCAGAGGGATGATTTCAAAGTGTTTCTTCGAAAGATTCTATCTTGTGCAGCTAATTTTCACCTTGGATTTAAAAACCCTGTTTTTAAAGCCAAGGTCATTTCTCAAAATTTTGTAAAAATTGTAAAAAATTCAAAATGATTCAAAGGACAACATATAACCCTGGCTCCCTTGTCAAGATCCCTCAGATGCTGTCCCTGCAAAAATTATCAAAGAAAAGCATCAAATCAACCAATTTCAGGATAAAAGGAAACCATGTGGGTTGTGACATGAAATTTATTCAAAGCCAGGCTATAAAGGCTCTATTTCCCTCTATCAAGCCTCATTATGCATCCAAGTGATAGAGCAACTGATTACAAGAGAGTTTGAGTGAAATTTGTGAGCTTAACAGGCGCGCGACCCGTCAGACCAGGCGCGCGACCCGTCAGAGGCGCGTGACCCGTCAAGCACCCTCCGCCAGTGCAAAATTATAACGGGTGCGACCCGTCAGAGGCGCGCGACCCGTCAGCGCCCTCTTTGTAAAATCGCCTGCAAATTCACCAAGGAGCCACAAATTGCCAAATTTTGCAAGGTAGGCCCTCCATCATGAAAAATTATTGCTTGCTACAGTTCAAGAAGATCATGATTGTATTTTTAAAGGTCTTCATTTGCAAGTAAAAGTCTCCATTGTGCTTTTGGGCTTAAAGTTGTCAAAATTGCTAGGGTTTATTATGTTGTTTTGAGGTATCCCTTTTTCTTTCCTATTTTCCACCTCCCATTACATATTCCTTATTTTATTTAAACTTCCCTTCCAAATATGTGAAAAGCCCTAAACCCTACCCCTCTTCCCAAGAAATCAAAAAATTACACCCTAAACCCTACCTTCCATAACATCCTTGCAAATGAAATTGTATGATGATGTTGATGTCATGATTCCTCTCTTTAACCCCTGTTCCATATATTTTTCCCAATTTCCCTTCCAAGTCTCCCTTCCCTAACATTTCCCTTGTGCTACTTGTCCCCTTGAAACAACATTTTAATCAGTAGTTTATAAAGCAGAAACAACAGTACATTTCAGCCATTTTGCTCCTAAAACAATGTTAGAAACCGAAACCAGTTATGAGCAAAGTGATGACCATGCATCAGCTTCAGAGTTTGAGGAACAGAGGAGGCCTCACAAGGGTGGAAAGGGCGGTCATCATAGGAGAGAGGAGCCCACCTCTTTGACCAATTTGCAGGCTTGTCCAAATGGCGGTCCATGTCATCATTCAGCTGAGTCTATCATCATTCATAGGGTTTTCATTATCATCTCAGTGTCTAATGAGTCTTTTTACACCTTGTCCATGCTTCAGTTGCGCCTAGGCAAGGTCATTTCCCTCTCCTAGGGTTTTGAAAGCTAATTTATCTTGGACGGTCAAATCATTGGCAAAACTTGTATCCAGATGTTCATACACCTTCCCCTATCCTTCATGTACCTTATCAAATGTTTCCCATCACTAAGATCCTCCAAATTCCTCATTTTTGCACAAACCCTAGTTTCTAGCTACAACCTGGCAATTTTCTAGGTTGGGCCTATGTTTTGCCCTTTTAGACCCCTTCCCCTCACTCAATCCCTGAGATTCCACTTTCCCCTGCTTCCTAACATCCCTCCCTAATTCCAAAAATTTCCCCAAGAATTTACAAGCCCCTTATCCCCTTCATTTCGCTTCATTTCGACAAAATTCCTTGTTTCACACATCGGGGCAAGTTTCACTCAAATGATGTTTCAGAGCAATAAAAGATGAATTTTGGAAAACTGAGAGAGGGTTTTGTCCATAACATGCCAAAGAAGAAAAACCTCCTTCACTTTTTGCACAGGTGTCATGGTTTTAGAGAAATGTCAAAATTTCAATCGCCAGATCCAAGGAGGTTAGCCAAGGCACAAAAATGAAGAAAAAGGCCCGATCCACTCCAAATTTTGGCCAAAGCCTCTTTGACTGATCAAGGCACTAAATAGCCCAGCCATAGCACAAATCCCAAGAAATTTTGAGAATTTTGGGTGAATTTTGGCATTTTCAGGCAATTTGCAGGTTTTTCCCATTAACGGGTCTCACCCCCCGCGGGACCCTTCATCATGGCAACTCCATTTGACAAAAACTCAGCATTTCCAGATTTTTCATGCAAAGTTACACATGCTCATGGATGGACTTGAGATTTGGTGAACTTTTGGGCCTCCAGAAAGTCAAAAAACTAGCAAAAAATGACTTTCTGCCACTTTTTTGAATTGCAGAAAACAGTCTTGGGAGATTTGGTTTTTGACAGGGAAAATGAACTCCAAATTCAAAAATTCCAGTTGGGTTGGAAAGTAGACTCACAGAACTTTCCAACAAGCCTACTTTTGCTCAATTTGGTCACCTGCAAGTGCCCCAAAAGTGGCTCCAAAGGTGCGCGACCCGTCAGGCAGGGGCGCGCGACCTGTCAGGCAGATTTTTCCAAAAATGCACTGTACAGCTCAGAAAAGCGCAGTTTAACTCAGTTTGACTTTTTGGGGTGAATTATGATTCTCTTTGATGTAATTATTGTACTTTTAAGACACTTTTACTCTTATGTAACATTTCTAGAAGATTCATTCATGAAAAGGGTAAATATTAAATGAATGAATTGGTTTCCTAGCTTATAGAGGCAAGTTGTTTTAACTGCCTAGTTTGTAGTGCTTAGTTTAGAAGTGGTTGAAACAGCTCCTAGGATAGTGAGCTCGACCCATGGAGGCAGGGAAAGAGGTTAGATCATCTATATTATGTACTTTCTTGCTCATTTTCATGGTTGGACTCTTGAGGGAGAAGCTATCATTGTATTATTCACTGTATCTCTGCAATTTTTGGCTAAGGAAGACCAGGGTTTTGCAGTCCTCTTTGGGATTCTTGTGGACTCATGTGTTGATGGTGTGTTTCTCAATGTACTTGTAAGCTTGTTATGTGACTCATTTCCTTTCTTTTACTTCTGCACATTAAACAAATGAAGTGTTAAAGTAAGAATTCATGCTTGCCATGCTCTGCTTTTAAGTTTGTTTAATTTCAATGTTTTCTACTGTCTAAAGAGAATTCAAAGTTATTGTTTGCTCTCTTTAGCTCTTCACCTTTCATTCCTGACCATCTACCTCAATCAAAGGCATCAACACTATCTCCTACCTCGCCCCAAGGAACCCCCTGCAGAAACTGTGTCCAATCCCCACACCCAAAATTGCCCTCTCCTCAATTTGCCACTAAAAACCCTAAAAACCCCAAATCAACCTTTTTGATCAGTTTACTAGCCTAAAATCAGTGTTACCCTATTGGTCATCTCATCTATTGAAGATTTTACGAGATAGACCGGAGAGAGCCTTCTCCTGCCCCGTAGGGCTAGCTACGAGGCCAAATGGTTTGATGTTGCCTTGAGGTTTACCTTTCTCAGCCTGAGGTGAAATTTCAAGCGCTAACAGAAGGTATGTAATTTTCTTGTAAGATAAGCATGATAGTAGAAGAATGAGCTTGTTTTGAATTGGGCATGCAACTTTTCTTCCCTTAATCAACAAAAGAGAACTATTCCTCTTATATCTCCTCTAAAACTCTAAGTTGATTTGAAAATTGATAATTGATAACAGAACTCCCTTGTAACAACTTTGGAAAACTACAGTATGGATCATGGGGGGCGGTTTTAATAGAAGAGAACCCGCAAACACATCAAGGATCCACCAACACCCTCCCGTCAAATACATATTTACAAAGCACTAATGGTTGGAGTTCTTTGAGAAATTCAAGGGGTTTTACTCATGAATTTGCAGTAGACCTACAACCTCAGACAATGCTACCACTATTGTGAGGAGACTAATTATCCATATAAATGAATAATTTCTTAGCATAATGGCCATATTAACCTTGGGAGTGAGATGAACCAAGGAGGAAAATATTTTGTAGACATCGATAGGGAAGCTTTCCTGGATCTAATTAGAACTTGAAGAGATAGTTAGGGATGACTCTGTAGAAGAAGAAGATGGTGGAAAAGAAAAAGAAGAGTTTGAAACATAAGAAAAAGTTTTTGGAAAAAAGAAAAGAAAAAGAAAACAAAAACAGAAAATAAAAGGAGAATAAGAAGCAAACTGAAGAAATAACCTCCTTCGAGGCCAAAAGAAAGTAGCCCCAAGCCTCTCAAAAGAAGATAAGCACTAGGGGAGCCCCAATAAAAAAAAACTAAAAGAAGAATTTGCCCTGCTACATGAAGGTAGAAAGCTATTACAGGAAAATAGAACATTGCTACAAGAAAGTGTTGAATAACTACAGGACATATCAGGGAGGCCACCAAGACCATCAATGAGGTACAGTTAGGTTACTAAGTTGCTTAGAGGATGAGCAACACTTTCATTAGGGGGTTATGATGGGTCTCCTAAATAGGTAAAATGCAAGGCCTATGTAACCTTCCTTTAGCACACTAAACCTCTCTTTTTGCATTTGATGACATGTTTTTGAGCTATAATATGTTCATTAGGAAGGTTTGGAGATAATTTCATATTATGCGCCTATTATTATTTATTTTTACAGAATATGTAGAGAATATTGAGTAAATTATGAATGAGATAATATAAGGACTTTCTCCATGCTATAGGATGGACCAAGATTGGATAATAAATAAATATGATATTATGAAATTATTGAATAGATTTTGGAGCTCGAGTGATTGAGAAAATCTAAGAATGTGCTCCCTGTCATTTAATCAAGATTCCTACTGTTGGGAACCAGATCTACTTTTTGACGTATTTTGGAGAGGAAAGATGTCTCCTTTCAAGGAGGATGCTTCCCCATCAATTTTTAGAAGTACCAATTCGAATTTGCCTCCAAGGGCAGGTATTTCTTAGTCTTCTTGAGGAGAAAACTTGTTAACTTGTTATTTGACAACTCTTCTTTCATTTCTAGTAGGGATGTACTTGGATTGACTATAATAATGAAGTTTGGTGCCATTTTCAGTTTCTAAAGCTTGGTTTCCTTCATAGGACTTTGAGTATCCTTGGGCTTGGCCATCCCAGGAGCCTCAGAGTCCTAACGTGCAATTTCTTTACTTTCTTTGAATGTTTTTTTTTCACTTGTATCTCTTATTTCTGCATTTAGTATTCATGCTTCATTTTTTGTAGGTTATTAGTTAAACGATTGAAGTAAGTTATTTTTAGGTTATTTATAGTCATAAGAATTATGCATCCATATTTATAATAGCTTTGAAAATTCATATCCATGACTGAGCTACTTGGATTGGTTTCCTAGTTTCACAATTATGGAATTTTTGGAAGTCTCTTGTAGCAAAATAGTAGTAATATTCTCTTGAATTTTAGCACGTGTTAACAAATCTATTTTTATTTTTTCCCACTTGGATTGAGTCCTAAAATAATTTAAATTAATAGCAAAATTCACCCCATATCATTTTCACTTGATTAGGTTAGGAATTTGGTAGGTTGACTAGCTCACTGATTCTTGAATTTCTAGTTTTCAGAGTAATAATTTTCTGCTAATTTTTAACACGTCAACAAGAGTATTTTTGATCGATTCCAATTAAGTCCTAGGACATCCTACTTAGTACTAAAATTTACGCCATCTCATTTTCATTCGATTTGATTGGTCATTCAGTGAGATAACTCATAGGACAAATTAGTTGGCAAACTAGATATTTTAGCCTTTTCTAGTATAAAAATCATAATATTTTTGTGGTGTGCAAGTACTATTGTTAATTTGCAGGGTTAGCATTGTTATTCACACTCCTCTCTATTGAGAAATGTAGGTCATAGAAATTAAGTGATTTCTCTTCTATTAGTAATTGCTTGTGAATGCTTTTTACTTCTTTAGATTAGAATCTTTTTTTGTTTAGGTTATTAGTGATCTTCTTCATCAAACAACTACCAATGCATAAACCATAAAGAGACACAAAATATAGGCTATCATCTAGGGCTAAAACCTCTCCCACTTGAGAGGAAAACCTGAACAATTATTCTTCGTATAGATATTCCAATTGACGAATACCAAGACCAAGACCCTTGACCTATTTGCCACTCCAAGACCAAGACACAAGATCCTTAGTCAACGATAGTCAACCTTCTGCTCCTTCCTCCTTGTTGGGTTCTTCTTCAACCTTGTCTTCCTTGTGATTTAGACCTTTGGCCTTCCTGAATTAGGTCTGCAATCTTTGTCCTTAATTTAGAACCTTCTTGACTAACCATTCTTAATTAATAAAGCTCTTAATATTCATGTAAGGATTTTACGTAACAAAGAATACTGCATTTGTACAAAAACTTATAAATATTTACATAAATATTTTATAGAACTCTTGCATCAGCATGAAGAATGTACAATCATTTATTTAAAAAAAAAGATTATAACATTTAAAAATATGTGTATTCCTTTTAGTGGAGACTTTAATATTAAAATATTTATTAAAACCTATGAAGTCTTCAAAACATTATACCAAGTTTATGCATGAGGCCCAAAATATGACATCACTCGTATGAATGTCATCGAGCCAAAGGAGGGAGGTTAATCCATCATTAGCTTATCACCCAATGTGAAAGGAACCTTGATACTCTAGTAATGAACCAGAATGTGGAGAAGTTGTTGCTAATCACACTCCTATTGATGAGGAAGAAGTCTCTAAAGAGAGACTACGCTGCTAAGAAGCTAACACCTATGGTAGCGCAAAAAAGTATCTAGATGAAAGGATGTTTTCTAGAAATAGGTTGACCTCGGTTCTAATGGAGGTCAAGGACCTATTAGAGGCAAATCTCAAGCAAGAAGAGAAATTGAAAAACTATGAGCTTGAGAATGAGAAGTTGAGAAAAAAAAATAGTTGAACTAAATGCTCAACAAGAAGAGCCTAGCAGATTGACTGGGTTTTTAACCAATCAACTAAGTGAAAAGGAAGCTTATTGCGGGAGACTACAAAATAAGGTAGTCTCATTGAGACATGACTTAGAAAAGTAAAAAATAGAGTTGTCTCGATATCAAAATCTTGAAGCGAGTAAGAAAGTCTTGGATGAGATGCTTGGAAAGAAAATATCCCATCTCATTAAGATGGGTGTGGGTTTCAAGGAAAAACCAAGCTCCACGATTGTGAATGTTGAAGGGGCAACTTCCCATGTAATGGGAGTTCAAGTTTCCAACAACAACAAAGAAGAAAGGTTGTTGTACAACAACAACAACATGGAAAGCAACCACAATGAGAGAAGGAAAGGTAGCAAAAGAAGGCTAAGAAGCACTAGCTGATAGTGCAGCAGAAGGCTAAGAAGTAGCAATCGGTAGTGTAGTAGAAGGCTAATAAGTAGCAACCGGTAGTGCAACAGAAGAGGTCGAGGCAGCTGTACGAAAGAGTGCATGATAGCAACTCAAGTTGTCATAGAAGGCACATGAAAAGCCAACAGAGGTCCTTTCCTACCCAAGGACAAAACCTACAAAGAAAAGGTAACCTCTTTCATCAAAATACTTTTCATGGATATTGTTTTTCTTGTAATAAGTTTGGACATAAAGCCATACACTGTAGATGGCATGCAAGGAAACAAAATGTGTTGGGTAGCAGCAACCCAAGAATGCAAAAAAAGGTTAGAAGAAGGCATGTTGGCCATGATAGGAGTTTTGACAAAAACATTGTCAAAAAGAGTAACTCCTCTACCCCATTCTTGGGCCAAATAAAATGCCACATTTGTGGAAAATTTAGGCACAAGAGAGCTAGCTGCAAAAATGTGAAGAAATGGAATGCTTCTCAGCATATGCATGTGAATTCAATAGCTTGGGATTTGAAGACAAGGAGAAAGAATGGAGTTGAGAAATACAGACTTGTCTTCAATGCTCTGCATTAAAATAGAAAGATGAAAAGAAGAGGAATAAATTAGGAGAATGATCCTCTTACTCGTTTGATGGACCTCTCTGTAAGGAAGAAAATCAAAAGGATTTGGGTGAAGAAAGAGGAGGTAAAAGAGAATGTTCCTCTACTCATGTGCAGTCGAGAAGAAGCCCAAAAAGGGGCAAAGAAGAAGTTGGAGAGCAATGCTTCTATTAAGACTCGACCATTGAAGGTCCAGAGGAAGAAGGGGGATGATCTTCTCAGGGGGAGTAGATCCTATGTTTCTCTTCAATGAAGGAAGAGAATGGCCTCAAGGGAGGCCGAATAAGTCATATGCAGGAAGACAAATAGAATAAACAGAAATGTGCATCTGATTGATGAAGGTATGGATGTGTTTTTTTGCTGACTACAAGAATGAATTTGTTTATTTTGAATGTATCAATATTGAAAGGGAAGAGTGTAGCCAACATGAGGAGTACACAACAATATATTATGTTCTGGGAAGAATATGGGTTGCAATGGAACTATGGAATGACAAGAATCTCACAGTCAAAGTCAGGTCCACAGGATCAATCCCCATGCGGAGGCAAGAAAGTAGTTGCAAGAGATCAAAGAGAATTGGCTCAGGGGGAGCTGCTTTGATAAGCAATAGCAGGTAACAATGGGCAGCCTTAGAAAGGAAGATTTCTAAGCAAATGAAAGGTTTGCATCTTTTGTGAAATACCCTTATTTCGTTTAAGTTGTAAGTTTGATTATGCATAACAGTCTTGTGTTCATGAAACACAATTAGTGCAAGATTTTTATGTCCCTTAACCGGCAATTAGTATCGCTATGTCAATTGGTTGTTTTGGGATCATGTTGAGTAACCTTGCATGCAAATGGACATTTATTTTTGAGAAAGAAATATTAGAGTTTTCCTGGTTCATTGTTCCATTTGTATCATTTCCTTTGGAGCAATTGGTATTAGTTGAAAAGTAGTCCCTATTGTATGAGTATGATCTCAAGGGGAGAAGTGCAGATAATCAAATAATGTGAGCATAGTCTCAGAAGTAGTAGCAGCATAGAATAAGTGCGAGCCGAAATGAATCATCATTAATTGGTATTTGCAGCAACAACAATACCATGAGTAATTTAATGGGTATCAATATTTTGTATACAAAAGATGCATTAGTGGAGAGAGTGCTCAGCTAGCAGCCATAAGGTGTCCAAAACTATAGGCTTTCAAATCAGAGGCAATATATATTCAGGGGGAACATATCAAATATGCCCATTTTATGGAGCAGCAACAGTGATAGTCCTGGTAAAGATGTATGCGAAGTAGAATAAACATCTCAACAACTAGACTCTAGTCTTCACAGCCAAGTGATTGCATGGAGAGAGAAAGGTAGCTTGTATCCCCTTGCCATTGATGTCAAAGGGGGAGAGAAGTTCTGGATAAGTTGTGATGGCCTGTATAGAAGAAAGCAGGCCATTGGTGTCCATGCAATGGGATGTGTGGAAGCAACATGAGGTTTGGCCATCACATGAAGAGAATGGAGTGTTGCCATCAATGCCAAATTGGGAGATTGTTGAATAATTGGCATTGTCTGGATGGCTAGTGGCCTAATGAAGGCATATGAAAGTGTGTTGGAATTGATGACAAGAGTGATTATGAGGAGATGTGTTGGGAAGTTGTCATTTCCTAATTGTTGGCAAGAGTGTTGGAATTGATGTCAACCAAACCAGTTCAGATGCTTGGCGCAACAGAGGTTGGCAATGATCACCTAAGAGGAATATCATGGTAGTTGTAGGCTTAATGTAGAGAATCATCACAATAGTAGGCTTATTGGAGAATCCATAAACTAATGATTATAGTGATTGACCAGGAGGAAGTCCATGGTAGTTGTAGGCTTCATGCAGAGGATCAGCTTGGTGGTTGGGATTTCAGCTGTCCGCAGAATCAAGGCACAAAATACTGGTAGAGATTTTGGAGCCATATTATAGGTATCAGATGGGTTTAATGCCTACATCAGACCATCTCCATTCGAAAGTTCTCTGGAAGAGCTTTCCAATGATATACAGAAGTCCAAAAATGGATTCCTGGTTCAAACATTATGGCTTGTCGATGATCAAGGACTTGAAGTCCTAAGAAGGTTGGAATACCGAAGGTCCAGGATATCGAAGATTGAAAGATCGACACATCAACATATCGGTGATCAGAGGTCAACATATCAGCGCATCAACGATAAGAGGCCAGCATATCGGCACATCAGCGATTGGAGGCCAGCATATAGGCGCATCAGCGATCAGAGGTCAGTGTATCGACACATCAAGATATTAGAACCCCAAAGATCGACATATCGATGCATTAGAATGTCGCAGGCTGACATATCGGAAATATCGGGATATTGAAGGTGTGATACATTGGAGCAGGATGTGTCAGAGGTTGGAGGATATCAGAATCTCGGAGATCGGCGTATCGAAACATTGGCATATTGGGGATCACAGTATTGGAACTTTTCAAGTGAGGAACCTTTAAAAAGTTGTGATATCGATAGGTGTCGATAAGCCTCTAAAAGCATCAAGGAATTCCAAAAGAAAATTAACAAAGGATTTCAGTGAAAAATCAAGGTTGACGGGTCCTCCTCTCTCTCCTCTAGCAAGACACATGACCACATGTGATTGGCTCCAATAAGGATACATGGCAGCATTTGATTGTCTCTGATAAGGTATAGTGGGAGCTGATGTCAATCTGACAAGACACATGGTAGGCATATTCAACCTTATTGGGTAGGCTAATGGGCTAGAACCAGGTGACACGTGTCACCACTAAGGAGTCGCCACGTGGGGTGATGACGTCATATTGGAAGTCGATAATCAGAGGTTAAAGACATTGGAACTTTAGAACAATTGGAGTTTGAAAAAGTTTTGATATATAGGGCTTCTGATAATGGGTTGGCACATGGTCGCAAGAGGTCAAAGAACCAAGGGCGGAGAGAAATTGACAAAGGAAGAATGACCACCAACAGGAGTTGAAGGCTTAGCACCTTAATGCTAAGCGGCAGGTCACATGCAGTGGTCCTATGGTGATCATTGTTCTGATCTTAGTTGAGCGAATTCGATCCGTGGCGCTTGGTATGTAGGCAAGGGGGGTTTTCATGGAGGAGACTCGTCAGGCCCTATTGCAGGAGCCGATTTCCTAGAATTGTGTCATGTATGTTGAGATTAAATCTTTATATAATTCCATGGATGTAGTTCTGGGGGTTGTTTAAAGTTGTTTTACCTTTGAATCCTGAAGGCATTTCTTTTTCATCTATCAAGGGAGCTGCTTACTAACAGGTAAATTATTTCTCCTCGATTATTTAGATTGATTAGTAGTAATATGACTATGGATTTAATTTCTATCTCCTTGCTAATGGACATTGTTCACTCTGTCGCAGATGGTGCTTTACAACCCCATGTCTCGGTATTTCTTGTTACACATCATAATTATATTCCTTTTTCTATATGATCAAGTTCACGCACTCTTTTTGGTAGTAATGAAAATACTACACATTTAGCCTCTTAAAGTAAACATATAGGAAATCAAGTTATTTACATCTTGACCCTCCTTATGATTTGTTGTACAAGTAACGTATAACTCGTTAGTAATCATATGAGAACTATTAATAAATTTATAGCTACGCAGTGCAAACTTCACATGACCATAAATAGTGATTTCATATAGTAGAACATTTCTAAAACTCATTTCTAATTTATTTTGGCGCTTAATCAAACTTTATCGATTATGAGCGCATGATTCTCAATCCTACCTATCCATGTTTTTCTACTCTATCCGTGTAATTCAGTTAATACATTATTCATATAACCATAATTCTATATCGGATCTAAATGATTCGATACGAACTTACTCCATAAAATTTGGAGTTATACTTCTTAAAAACTAATCTAAATATTTGAGCAACTTGCATGCATAGCTTAATAACAGCACTATCCATTCAAGGTACAACTATGACTCAATAACAACAATATTAATAGCTATAATTGTAAAGAATAACATTCTCATCAGATTAATTACAACAGTAAGATTTTAGAAAAAAATAAATATCTCTCAACTAGAAATTATGACCATAAGCAACTAGATTAACTTGGAAAGAACAACTTGCCATCCAACCATGAACCATCACCTCTGGTTCTCCCCCGATCTAAGATATTTTTCCCCAGAATCAACAACCCCTTGTGATTTTTGGTCAAGGCCTTTTATGCCTTGCTTCCCTAGTAGACTTTCCTTAGCGACATCTCGCTTTCTAAGGTTTGCCAACCCCATAACCTAGGATTTTTATTTTTATATTTTGTGAAAGTATCTTCCTTTTTCGTTAAAGCCCGCCTTTTTCTCCCCCAACACTTTATTCACCCTTACTCAGTGTTTTTCCTCACTGAGTGATTTAACAAAAATTTCTCTTCCAATCGTATTAAATCTTAACAAACAACCCCTAGGGATTTCTAGGAGTAGAATAAGGGAAGTATTGTTCCATCCTATCCATCCACATTGGATTTTGAATTGGAATAATGATCTCATTAATTCAAATTTTCTTTTCCAAGTAAATCTTCGAGTTTATTTATTTTTTATTATTATCAAATCTATTTATTACATCATCATAGTTACTCCAAGGAGTCTACTATGGCTTTCTTTCCATTACTAAAAATAGTTCATTCTAATCAAATAATATTTACATGAATACAAAGGGGTATTACAATACTACTGTATCATTTTCTCACTGGTTATGGCATCCAAAAAACTATAATAAACCTTCCATTTTGCTGCTAATAACCTTCTACAACTTGTTGTTCAACTTCCTTCATTTATTGCTCTCATTTATTGTTGGTATATCCATGTTTTAGGTTAATCGACCCTCCTAACAGGCTACTATATACTTTGCTTCTCCCACAGAGATCTGCGGCCCAAAAACGAGAGGTATCACCATCCAAGACCCACACACAATAGCCTAAAACAAGTCTCACAAACTCGGCCCTTGCCGAGGTTAAAAAATGACCCTCAAACAATTATGAAGAGAGACAAAGAAACCTCCTTATCCTTTGCTGAGGTCTTCCCTAGATCAATGACCCTAAACACAATCACAAGAATGCTCCTTATTCTCTTTTCTTGGTCTCCTAGGGATGTGACCTGTTTCATATGTGTCTCCTCTTGATCGGATGCACTTTGGATGTGTAAATGATGTATCCTCCTCATCTCTTTATATACCTTTCTCCAGGGAAACCTCTAGCCTATCTAGGGACTTCCTTAATCTAAGTCAACCCTTCTTCTTGTGTCACTTTTTCCCATGCATAACTTCAAAAATTTATTTCTCAACTTATATACCTATGATTTGGATGATTCTCACTACCCCTTGCTCATCTAAGGGTCCTCTATCATCTTAAATTATCACAAGTCAAAATCTCCTAATGTTTTTGTCCCAACATCATTGGGTGCAAAACCCCAAGCTTAGGTTCCAATCCCACAAACAAATTTTATCTGCCCATTTCTCCAAAGTCCTCTAGCCTAGGGTTTGGAGTACCTCCCAAGTTACAAATCTTAATACACTACACTAAGGCAAGGAAGAGAGGACCAAATAATGCCCAAGTCGGGATCACATTGCATAAAGGGTTAAGGACTAAAGTTTAGGACTGCGCAATGTGCACTTGTGAGGGAGAGAGGCTCCTCCTAGGTGCTGGTCGCATAATCAAGAGACAAGGAGAGACACACTACTATATGGAAGTGTGCAGTGTGCTAGGGAGGCTCAACATGAGCGCAGGTGGTGGTTGTAGTGGGCAAGGGACACCTCATTGTGGAGTGGAAGTGCGCAATGCACTATGGAAGAGAGGCTTCTTCTCAACTGGGTGCAAGTCACAGTTACAAGGAGTAAGGAGTTAGTGCATGTTTCTTGCAAGTGCACAATGCTCAATGAGAGAGGGATAATCTTAAAAACAGCTAAGTGATCATCAGTAAAAAGTCAAAAGCACAATAAGAGTGAGAGAAACAAGTTGCAGGTATTCATATATCCTATCACAATCATGACTAGAAGGTTAAAGGTAATGGAATGCAAAGAGTTAATAGAAACGCCACATGCGACAACAAGAGGACACTTGTAGCAGTAAAAATAGAGAAAAATGACACTTAATATGTAAAAACTAGAATGGAACACCACTTAGGAAAGAAAACGTGATACCAAAAATGACAAAAGAAAACAAAAGTGACACTTTGAAAAACTTACCAAGAATCGAAGCACTTGAGACCAAGAGTGAGGAAAGTCTCCTTGCAAAGAGAAAATGCACTCAACTCAAAGTGAATAGTGATTTTGATAATGAATAATGAGATGGGCTCCTTATAAAGGAAAAATACATGCAAGTTAAAATTATTGTTTCAACACATGCTCTCCACTTGTCACTTGATCACTGAGTTAAGCGAGTGAAGTGGGAGAAGATCCCTATTTTCTAGGAGTGTGCTCTGCATGCAAGAAAGGAGTGTGCATGTGTGGAGGATAGGGAGTGCACACGTGTTGGTGTCAAGGAGTGCACACTAGTTGAAGAAAAGGAGTGTGCACCACTATGAGAGAAAAGTGTGCTTGACTAGGAAAGAGAAGTGGGCTCTGACTGAAGAGGGCGAAATTTTCTTCAACAATTCATGTGTGGTCACTAAATTTGGAAAGCATGCTCTCACTAAGAAAGAAAGATGCACTTTATTGCTTTTTTTAGGTATGCAAGTCAAGTGAGGAAAATTTTATTAGGTTATAGAGAAAGCTCGTGCTTTCCATATCTTTAGAAAGGTGATAAGCCAACTTCTAAAAGATGAGAAAGTGAAACTTAGGGAACTTTGACCTAGGAGGGGAAGGAACACTTAGAGATGTCGAAATGATAATTGATACTTAGGAAAACAAGAACAAACGATAAGATGATAAAAAATAGCTTGAAGCGACATCTCACGAAAACATAGGTAGGCCACAAAATTGAATGGGGCAAAGATTTTGGAGGGTTGTTGTCGAAGTGACAACACACTGCAAAGACAATACGTTTTTAGAGATGGGAATTCTAGAAAAAACATGGAAAGTAAAGGTACAAGAAGGGGGCTTGAGCACCTGAGTTGGGCCCTAACCAAAGGATACTTAGGTCCCTTAGAGGAAAATCAGACTAGAAACCAAATCATTGTTTTCATTAATCAACAAATGTGTGCATATATGATAGATGAAAAAATTGAACTAGTAGGTAAAATCATTTATCTACTGTTGACTATCTTATGCAAAGTTTCAAATCCTTTATGGGGTATTAAGGCACCTTATTTAAACAAAAAATTCTTAAGTGGCGACCTCCTTGAAGAGAGGACTACTTCCCTCCAAAATCCCTAGAAAGTAGGATATGGTTTCCTAATGACCTCACAATTATGTGGAGGTGATCAATATCCTTGAGCGAGTCGAGTTCTAATTATCCTTCAATATGGCACAAACCCAATAACTCCTGTGTGATTTTAATAAGATATCCTTTATATCTTGCACTATAAATGAATTAGGCACACAATATATGACACTCATCTCTTAACCCTCCTTACAACATATTAAAGTTGAAAAATACATTATTAAGTGCAAAAGGAAAGATTAAATATACCTAAGCATGGTTAGATGGCCCTGAATTTTTACCTATTAGGGAGGCCCATAAGGCACCATGACGATCGATGATTTGTCAAAAGGAAAAAAATTTACTTAAACAGAAGCTTATGATATTTGTTGGATTTTTCTTAATTTGCTATAAAGTAAGGCCACTTCCATTAGAGTTGCTTGTATATGTATATAGAGGGTGTGTGACTTACTAACCTCCCTAATTCTATAAAGTGTGGGATGATGATTCTTGAGATGCCTCTAGATACATGATAGAGTATGAAGGATTTGATGCCCAATAGTTGTTACATATATCTCCCTTGCTTCTTGTGAGGATATCCAGTTGATTAATTTTGGTTGGACAAAGCAAAAGTTGTTGAAAGAATATGCTCAATTTTTTAAAATATTATGCTCTTGTTCGCCACATAGTTGATGACAATGTCACAGGTTCAAGTGTCGATATAGAGATTCTGGTTAGGCATGAATAGGGTCTGATTGTTGAGGGATTGACACAGTATTTGTTGTCAAATATATTTGATGTGTGAATACCCAAGTTTTTGAGTCAATTTGAAAGTTTGTTTAGATGAGGGTGATGATTTCTCATAATTAAATGTAAAAATTGATATGTCTTAGCCGATCCTACGACAAAACTGGTTGACATTTGCAATCGATGAGCTTGTTTTTGTTAAATTTTCTTAACTTTTTGTCTGAGTCTGTAAGCATGGCATTCATATGGGAATATCAGTTTGATGAGCAACTAGAGAGAATGATCGTGGTGAAGCATGAGCAGGCAAATGGGAATGGGAACAAAGACTCACTCCTAAATGCATAGAGATAAAAAAGTGGCTATTTTTCATAGGCTTTGAACAAATGACGAAAGTTGGTGAGGGAATTGTCCCTTAAAATATTGCCTTCATTGTAATTATGGTCTACCACACGTTTTAATTATTTACCTAACAAATGTGAATATTCCATTTATTCAAAATTTACTTTATAGAAAAAGTAAGACGATTATAAGTTCCGTCTTGAAAATTTTAGAATAAAATAAAAAATCCTAAAAACTTTAAAATATATATATATATATATATATATATATAATAAAAATATCTAATTAGATATTTATAAAATTTTGCATGTATTTACATATTAATCATTTATATTAATCAACAATAATATTTAAAAACAATTTTTGAAATAATTTTTTGCCAAATCAGCAATTCGTTTACAAGCTGAAAAGTAATGGTCTCAACGCTCATACAAAAAGTTTCAAAATACCTTTTTATTACGCTCTCGAAAGATAATAATAATGTTACCTCTAATGTAAAAAGTTACAAAGTATTTTAATTATGTTATAAGTTTCAAATGACGTGGATTATCTAAATATTATTGGTAATTTATTATCAAATATTTTTAGTAGTATTTTTTCAAGTAGTGAGAATATATATTATAATTGAGTTGTCAAATAAAAAGGGGATAATCACTATTCACTGTTATTTGTTAATGTAGGTTGATTCATTATTATTATTTAAAGAAAATCATGCCACTTGTAATTACTCATCGGTGGTCTATAATGGGGTAAACTTTCACTCATGCGAGATGCTTTAAAGTCTCGGGTCGTTAACTTGTTTATTTACATCTAAGGAAGACAAAATCTTAGCCAAACAAAAGCAATTTTAGGGCATACCCCGATTAAGTTTTTTGTGTTACTTTAACATTAATTAAAGTTCATTATTTATGTATATGTGATACAAATTAGTTTGCAATAGAATATTAAAATGGAAGCAATTTCACATGTAAAAAATTGTTGACAATATCTCATTGGTAGGCACTTTAAAGTCAATACATACCATAATAACATAAAGTACTTTTTGGAGCAAAGATTGACATCAAAAGAGAAAAAATTAATGGGCAACAAAAATTTAAGGGCTTGATTTCGAAATAATCTATAGAAAGGGGAAGGAAAATGTGGTAGCAAATGCTCTTTTTAGAATAGAAGAAGTCTTGATTTTACATTCTATTACATCTTCTATTTATGTGTGGCTAGAAAATGATCACCATAAATGAAAAAACTACATCGAGACTAGATATAACATATGATGTATAAAGGAATGGATGAGCTCTATGGAACATTGGGAGTGGAAGAGAGGTATACTTTGGTACAAAGATAAAATATTTTTATGCATTCTGTTGTAACTCTAGAGACAGTTCATGGTTGTAAGGGAACCAATGTCCGGTACATCCACAAACACTGATCAAGATTTTAAAATAGGTGGTCGGAGGGATAGACCTTGAGAACAAAAGTGAATAATCTAATTCAAAACCCTAACCTTCAAAAGCAGAATGACCAAAAACATTGAGGGTTGCAGGGACTTTATACTAAAGGAATTGTTTAGAAGAAAAATAAAGAAGACAAAGTTTAAACCTAGGCAATCAAGAATCTAAATTCAAATCTCTACAGAGAGAATGGTGACAGATTGAGAAGCATGAAGGAATTCCCAACATGTTGGAGTGCTCACTAAGGCTTTTCAAATCAGAAAAGTGAGTACCATTCAGAGTAAATTCACAATCACAACTTGAAAATATTTGTAGTTACATTACACTCATACTGGTAGAAGAAAACATTGACACAATCATAATATGACATGAAAAGAAAAACAACATCTACAATTGTACCTAATACTGGAATCAAAGTTGATTTCTATTACTAATTTCTTGAGAAATTTCTCAGTTATATAGTCTCATGATTTTGCAAACTCCAAACCCCTACCAAATCACTCTTTTAGACTTTTATTCCTCCTAATCTAACTGTCATGGATCAATTATAAAACTAATTTTTTTTAAACAACTATAAAACTTGAATTAAAATCATTTACAAATAAATACCATCCGTATATATATATATATATATATATATATATATATATATATATATTAATCAATACATATAATATTTAAAAATCCTTTTATAAAATAAAAAACTCACCCAAACTTTATAACATACAACAACTCATAGTTTGGATTCATTTTTTAAAACCCATCTCACAAAAATAAACATAATGTCGAGATGGAGGATGATGCGGGTCCCTTTAGTTGTCAGTGTATGCCATCTTGGAGCGTGAGTGGTTTCATGGTAGAACCACTTACCACTCTCGGGGATTCTTATTGCGGTTTCTGGGGATGTGGAGGGGGCCCCCAAAAAGAATATTGACCTTTAATCACTGGATGGATAGTTTGGAAAACCGCTCCTCAAGAGCTCCCCTAGGCTTAACTTCCGTGCACTTTGTACTACCGGGACTCTAGTGATTTGGGCATGTAGAGAAATAGGTGCTTTGACTAAGTAGAAAAGCCTCTTTGCTTGCCATAAACTTCATAATTTACTATTCCAGTGTCTGTCTTCATCACCTCAGAGATACGATACAATGTTTCAAGTCTTTTGGGGATTTTTCCCACCAGTTATCCAAAAAATTTCATCAAGAAAATCCCAACTCCTTGAGTTTGTTAGGTTTTTCCCATTTGCTTCAATTTCTCTATCTGCCATTTTTGCAAGTATGTGCATTTCCTTTTTTGTGTGTGAAAGAAATGTTGGTTTTGACTATTATTTGTAAAAAACCAGTACATCTAGTTCAAATTGGAGGCACCATCATGAAGAGCCAAAATGCTACCATCCTAATATGAAAACTTCTAGCCTGTAGCCCCTCTTTGCCATAATCCACAAATGAACCACAAATAATTATTAGAAAGCATATAACATAAATAAACAGTATAAAAAATTTCATCATCTAGTCCAAAACAACATGATAAAATAATGGCCAAACATATGGAAGGTAAAAAAAAATAAGAAAACTATCGTTGCACAAACATAACATATATATAAGCGAATCCATCAGTGGTCCCCATCAGGGGAAGGGAAGGAAGCCAACATCGTAGGAAAAACCCTCCATCTCAAGCGCAATATGCAGACCATCTTATGGAGCATAAATACCAAGCTTGAACATGGCATCAACAATGTAATTGTGTTCCCTGTGAATGTGCTGAATGGAGACCTCTTGAAAAGCGTCGATGAGATGTCTGATGTTTAAGAGCCAACCTTGTAGATGTGGGTGTTGTATATGGGAATTGCCCAACACATGGTTTATGATGGATTGAGAGTCCCCAAATATCTTCAGATTTGGAATGTTCAAATAATTTGTGAACCATAGAAGCCCCCATAAAGCCATTGTTTTTGCTTTCATGTTGGTTCCTCTACCTCCTCCCCAAAGTATCTTATTTTGTTGGCTATTTTCAATGCAAATCCAAATCCCGCATCCACAATTACCTCTCTGTTCTGCGCCATCAAAGAAACCCACTAGGTAGGATATAATCGAGCTAGTAGTTCTAATAGGCTCTCAATTTGGCCGAGGATTGGAAATCAAGAGTGGTCTCGTCCAAGATATACTATTGTTGACAATGTGGTGTACATTGAGAGGTTTCCCTTCAAATATAATAAACTTCCTAGAACTCTAGATTTCCCAAAAAGTCACAAGTGGGATGGCCCTCCATGGTTTTGTCTTTATGCTCCACCATAACAAGCAAGTTTCAATCGACACATGATTAATATAAGGGAAAGAGAGTTTACCAGAGATCTCTTGCCAAATCTGGACATCCACCAGGCAACATATTAATATATGTGACTTGCTTTCTTCCTCCAACCTGCATAAAACACATATACCTAGACCCTGCATGTTTCGCTTCCTTAGACTGTCCCAGGTGAGTGTTTTGTTCTTCCATGCAAGCCAGGTGTATAAAATGATTTTTATTGGAATCTTAATCTTCCAAAATCTTGTGAACCAACATACCTAGTGTGTGTTATGAATGCAACTACTCATGAAATGATAGGTGTTTGAGACAAAGATAGATCCTCACTTCATTATCCCATCCCATCCCATCTGATCTCCAAGTTGTGCCCTGTAGATACCGGACTGGCACAACTCTACTAGAATTTGCTTCCAATTTCCAGCCACATCCCTCGTTATTCCAATTTTCTCTGCCTACTTCCATACCGGAATGATGCTTGTCCATGTACTAAAAGCCAGATCCAGGTAGAAGTATCCTTTGATATTTAAGTATCTGCATTTCATAGACAATTGTATAAAGAGCATCAAATGCCCACACAATTTCTCAATTTCAAAACTCCTCTAGAAAGGCATTTGCAGACTTTTCGAGAGCATAATAAGCATCTATGTAGTGCTTAGATTGAAAAATCTACTTGCAACAAATGTGTTACTAAAGCATTTCATCCAGTTGTGCATACTTGTCCACCTGTTTAACTAGCGTGCTTATATCCTTGAAAACTTGGATGACAGAGGCCACAGACTCCCGATATGATGAATTTGAAGAAATAGCTAATAGTTGCTTCAATGTAGAGTTATTCTAAGAAGAAATGGCCTATGTAAATTCATTCACGTGCTCTGAAAACCTCCTATGAGATTCTCATACATACATAAATTTGTATGATTTTCCGAATCTTGAGAACAATTTCTCTCCTCCTCTGCTTTTGCTATTTCAGAGTAATGTGGGTACCACACCAATTATGATGGAGTCGAGTATTGATTTCAATATGGAGGTTACTTCTCTCACTTACCCCTTCAACATCCATGTCAAATTCTAGCCATTTCAGAGTTTGAACAATGATATCCATTTTCACTTGTTGTCCTCTGCTTCCATCCTTTGAAGCAACTTTTTTAGACGTCTTTTGTACTTGTCCTTGCACTGGTACCACCCACAAATCCACTTACTTTTCTTTTTTAAACTTACTTTTGCTTCAACTAAAAAAAATTGTTTCCCTTTCCCAAATTATGGTATTGGAAAGCCTCATTAAGTTACCTTACAAGTTGAATTTATAGGGTTTCAAGGGTGACTATTGATTCCAGGATTTTGAGCACTAATTTCCAAACACATTCCAAATCAAAGCATGTATCTACCACCAAAGCTCCAAAAAATGACTCCATTATATCCACAAGCACCTTAGGACATTTTAATTCAGGTTCATCATATGAATCTCTGTCTGTGGTAAGTAAAGCCTTTGTGAAATCCACATGCTTTGTAATTGTAGGAGAAAGACTATCCAACTTCAATATAAAATACATATATAGACCATGGAAAACTACAACAGAAGCAAAAGGCTCATTGTCGATAGTCATTGATCTCATGTCTGTCAAAAAATAGGGCCTCGTGTCGCTTACAAGTAAGAAGCTATAATGTAATCCAGCACAGTCTCTCCAAGGGATTCAAGTTGATGATAACACCCTCCATTATGTTCATTAATTAAAGTAAACAATTGTGTTGAAATGAGATTCCTGTATGAAACCTCGCATGAACATCCATAACCATAACATAGATACCACTAAGTGAGCAAGGGGAACTAAGAAGCAACACTAGTAGGCCATCTCCTTTAACCATCTCTATAGTGCATGCCAGTTGATTTGGAGTCAATGCCTCAAACCCCAGGCACATGCATGCCATAAGTATTAGTCAAAATATTTTCATTCTCTGCAAAATATCAGTAGTAAATCTCCATGATAGTTATGAATAGTGGAAAAGGATCTAATAATTCCCTATGCATCATTTTTTTAACCGCTTATATGGGTGTTGTATATGGGAATTGCCCAACACATGGTTTATGATGGATTGAGAGTCCCCAAATATCTTCAGATTTGGAATGTTCAAATAATTTGTGAACCATAGAAGCCCCCATAAAGCCATTGTTTTTGCTTTCATGTTGGTTCCTCTACCTCCTCCCCAAAGTATCTTATTTTGTTGGCTATTTTCAATGCAAATCCAAATCCCGCATCCACAATTACCTCTCTGTTCTGCGCCATCAAAGAAACCCACTAGGTAGGATATAATCGAGCTAGTAGTTCTAATAGGCTCTCAATTTGGCCGAGGATTGGAAATCAAGAGTGGTCTCGTCCAAGATATACTATTGTTGACAATGTGGTGTACATTGAGAGGTTTCCCTTCAAATATAATAAACTTCCTAGAACTCTAGATTTCCCAAAAAGTCACAAGTGGGATGGCCCTCCATGGTTTTGTCTTTATGCTCCACCATAACAAGCAAGTTTCAATCGACACATGATTAATATAAGGGAAATAGAGTTTACCAGAGATCTCTTGCCAAATCTGGACATCCACCAGGCAACATATTAATATATGTGACTTGCTTTCTTCCTCCAACCTGCATAAAACACATATACCTAGACCCTGCATGTTTCGATTCCTTAGACTGTCCCAGGTGAGTGTTTTGTTCTTCCATGCAAGCCAGGTGTATAAAATGATTTTTATTGGATTCTTAATCTTCCAAAATCTAGTGAACCAACATACCTAGTGTGTGTTATGAATACAACTACTCATGAAATGATAGGTGTTTGAGACAAATATAGATCCTCACTTCATTATCCCATCCCATCCCATCTGATCTCCAAGTTGTGCCCTGTAGATACAGGACTGGCACAACTCTACTAGAATTTGCTTCCAATTTCCAGCCACATCCCTCGTTATTCCAATTTTCTCTGCCTACTTCCATACCGGAATGATGCTTGTCCATGTACTAAAAGCCAGATCCAGGTAGAAGTATCCTTTGATATTTAAGTATCTGCATTTCATAGACAATTGTATAAAGAGCATCAAATGCCCACACAATTTCTCAATTTCAAAACTCCTCTAGAAAGGCATTTGCAGACTTTTCGAGAGCATAATAAGCATCTATGTAGTGCTTAGATTGAAAAATCTACTTGCAACAAATGTGTTACTAAAGCATTTCATCCAGTTGTGCATACTTGTCCACCTGTTTAACTAGCGTGCTTATATCCTTGAAAACTTGGATGACAGAGGCCACAGACTCCCGATATGATGAATTTGAAGAAATAGCTAATAGTTGCTTCAATGTAGAGTTATTCTAAGAAGAAATGGCCTATGTAAATTCATTCACGTGCTCTGAAAACCTCCTATGAGATTCTCATACATACATAAATTTGTATGATTTTCCGAATCTTGAGAACAATTTCTCTCCTCCTCTGCTTTTGCTATTTCAGAGTAATGTGGGTACCACACCAATTATGATGGAGTCGAGTATTGATTTCAATATGGAGGTTACTTCTCTCACTTACCCCTTCAACATCCATGTCAAATTCTAGCCATTTCAGAGTTTGAACAATGATATCCATTTTCACTTGTTGTCCTCTGCTTCCATCCTTTGAAGCAACTTTTTTAGACGTCTTTTGTACTTGTCCTTGCACTAGTACCACCCACAAATCCACTTACTTTTCTTTTTTAAACTTACTTTTGCTTCAACTAAAAAAAATTATTTCCCTTTCCCAAATTATGGTATTGGAAAGCCTCATTAAGTTACCTTACAAGTTGAATTTATAGGGTTTCAAGGGTGACTATTGATTCCAGGATTTTGAGCACTAATTTCCAAACACATTCCAAATCAAAGCATGTATCTACCACCAAATCTCCAAAAAATGACTCCATTATATCCACAAGCACCTCAGGACATTTTAATTCAGGTTCATCATATGAATCTCTGTCTGTGGTAAGTAAAGCCTTTGTGAAATCCACATGCTTTGTAATTGTAGGAGAAAGACTATCCAACTTCAATATAAAATACATATATAGACCATGGAAAACTACAACAGAAGCAAAAGGCTCATTGTCGATAGTCATTGATCTCATGTCTGTCAAAAAATAGGGCCTCGTGTCGCTTACAAGTAAGAAGCTATAATGTAATCCAGCACAGTCTCTCCAAGGGATTCAAGTTGATGATAACACCCTCCATTATGTTCATTAATTAAAGTAAACAATTGTGTTGAAATGAGATTCTTGTATGAAACCTCGCATGAACATCCATAACCATAACATAGATACCACTAAGTGAGCAAGGAGAAATAAGAAGCAACACTAGTAGGCCATCTCCTTTAACCATCTCTATAATGCATGCCAGTTGATTTGGAGTCAATGCCTCAAACCCCAAGCACATGCATGCCATAAGTATTAGTCAAAATATTTTCATTCTCTGCAAAATATTAGTAGTGAATCTCCATGATAGTTAAGAATAGTGGAAAAGGATCCAATAATTCCCTATACATCATTTTTTTAACCGCTTCATGCGCTTTTTCTTATGACTAATAAGGAAAAGCTCTATCTCATAGCACTAGAGCACAAATGGATGTGCCTTCATAGTTGCCTTCATGAGCATGTTATGAAAATTGACAACCTATTGAAGGCTCAAAAATCTCGGCCTCAACATCAGGGAAAACCACTCGGTTGGCAACATAGAGCATCTCCTTTTCCGTTTGAGATAGTGGCTCCGACTGGGTTGATGGGACCAATTTCCCTTAAAAAGATATATGAAAGTAGATAAAAGATATATAGGTGTGAAGGTTGATGGATGTAGATAAAACAAAAATGAATATAATTAAAGGCCTTACAATATCGATCCCGAGACAATATATCTTCTATATATGTGACTTGAAGATTTCACTCATAATATGACAATGTAGATCATCAAACCATTCATGAATATAAAATGAGTAATGATAACTAATTCAATTAAATAGTTAATTAAATTAGTCGATATAATTCACTGCACATATAAGATATCCTTGTTTGCCTATATACTTAGAAGATTTCGATTAAAGCACATCAATAGTGATAATTGTTCAATCATATGCAATAACATATATGACAAAATTGAAAAGAAATAATAATTCAACTCATAAACATAGCATCAATATATAGATAATAGTACCCGATACACATTAACTCTACTCATAAGTAAAATCAGAATGGTTCTTCTTTCTATTAATACTTCTTTTCAGCTACATTGACGACGCACTTTCCCACACTTGTTATCACTTTGGGAGGTTTCTATACCTTGAGGGCCCACTTTCCCACACTTTTTATCACTTTGGGAGGTTTCTTTACCTTGAGGGCCCACATTACCACACTTGGAGATTGTACCCATTGAATTTGTGGAGGAAGAGGAACATTTAAAAGATCTTTGGAGGTTAGATCATACACTAAACCCCCTTATTCCCCTCATTTAAGGAAATGTACTACTTTGAGGGCTTATTCCCCTTTAGCATTGTACAATTGGCTTGATAAAGCCACTATTTTGTAATTTTAGATTATCTAATTGGTGAAGAGGAATTTTACTTCCTTCATAGGCTATATTAGGGGATTTTAGCCTAGGAAAATAATATATTAATGTAAATAAGTTGAGAACCTCATCTATAAATAGAGGTGCACTTCATCTCATTTTCTCATGGTGGGATTGGGGGAGAAATCCCTTATCAAGTCTGAAATTTCTAAAAATTTATGTTGTTTCTTAATTTTGGCTATGGAGGAATAAGTAGAACGACCTCTCAAAGGATTTGGTTGATGTGGATAATATTATTCTCTTGGATGAATATTGATAGATCTTGATGAAGAAGGCATTTGGGACGTGGATAGTATTCTTTTCACGAATGGATATTGGTATAACTTGAATGAATGCTTGGTGATTTGAGCAAGTGGTATTTTATCATCTTGGTAATGGTTATGGATAAGTGTTATTAAATTTCATGAAAGTGTTATTGATATTTTTATTTTATTGCCCCTCTTGAACAAACCCTCCACCACATTTTTTCGAGATGTCCTAAGTGGAGCTCCCTCCTTTATACCCTTCCTGAAGATTGTATGACTCTTGGCCCAAACCTCTAGGGTACATGAGTGGTTTCCCTAGGCTTTGAAGTTAAATTTTCTCCGACCTTCATTAAACCTCTCATTAAGATGTTTTTAGATGGCCTAAGTGGATCACACTCCCTTATCCCATCTTTGAAGATTGTGGGAGGCCTAGGTCAAACCTCTAAGGGACACAAGTGGGTCTCCCATAATCTTTGAACCTAGATCTACTCCATTTCTTTTCAAATGTATTGCTCCTTGACCCCATAAAACAAAATACATTAGCAAGCTAAGGCATTAACATCTCTCCTATATTACCCTTCTTTTAAAATCCTTTAAACCATTTTGCTTGGGTTCAGCCTCCTGAATCACATTGTAATTCCTTAATTGTGTGTATCTGAGGACCTTCCATTTCAACTCAAATTTGGAAATTACCCTAGAAAAAATCCCTAGCAATCCTATCTTCAAGGCCCACCTTAAACCCTAATTTTTCAATCCTTTGATTGGTGGTAATATAAGTAAGAGTCGCAGGGAGCTCTTGACTTAGTTTGATTGGGCCATTAAATCCTTAAGATCTACTAGGAAGAAACCCCCCTAAGCTAGAGGAGATTCGGCTAGAAGTGAAAATAGGGTTAGTGAGGTGACAATGGACCCCCTCTTGAGTTACATAGGGTTTTTCACTTGAACTTTAGGACTTTATCTCGAGAAGTGTGAGCTTTTGTTGTAACAATGCCAAATGACATATTGCATTTGATGACTTGGTTTAATGTTCTAACGACAACTTTCTAATAAAATTAAAATTAATGTATTAGAGGATACTTTTCCTTGTTCTTGCCTTAGTCTTTGTTAAATTCCCCCCTCATTGGTGAGGCCCATATGCCTTCTTTTGTTTCATGGGTTAAAATCCGTTCCTTTTCCTTTCGACCTTGAATTTGGTTTTTTGGGCATCTTTTCCATTTTTTTCCTTTGAATTTTATGAATTTGTGGACCGTTCCATGCAATTTATGGAGTTTGGAAACACTCGCCCTTGTCTTGTGGCTCTCAATCTTGAACAAGGGGTGCATAGTGATCCCTACCCCTTTTGTTTAATTTATTTCATGTGTGCCAATTATTTGGATAATTTTTCATTGCTATAAGTTGGAGTCTCATCCAACTTGCAAAAATACTTCTCTCCCTTACTCGTTTTCATGACTTAATTATTTAGACTTTCCAAAAGGAAATCAATTACTTCATAGGAAATAATATATCCACTAATATCATTGGAGACAGTGACCTAAGGAACAAATTAAATTTTGTTTTGGGATTTTTCAATGATTGTGAAGGAACATATATCCCTTTCATCACTTTTTTACTTTACTCAATAGTGGAAGGAGTGAGATAAATGATACATTTTATTTTATATTACAACGACATATGCAAAACATGTGAAGTGTGAAGTCAAATCCCTCGATACAAGAAAAACTCCAACAACCTAGATCATTAAATCTTCTCATTATGGCTCATCGTTACGTCTTACCAAGATTAGCCTTGGAACCTATGTGGCTCAATCTAGCTCTTGAAACATCCACCTTCGTGGAGAGTGATAAATAGTTTGGCTTTGTTCTTGCAAAATCTAGCAGGCCTTGGAGAGGGAAACCCTACAAGGTATAAATTAGACAATGGGACAACAATTTGGTAGTGTCCCATTGTCATCATAGCCACAACCCCTTGCTCTTTACGAATTTTCACCAATAGGAGGATTCCCAATAGGAGGGATATCACTTATAATGGATGATGTCACTATGGGCTCTTCAAGAAAGACATAATTTAGGTTCAATGATCCACAAGGAGGCAACTCACTCTCGATGAAGGGACCTAGAAAATAGGGCGCAAGTCCTAGGGTATGATAAATTGAATGAGTGTTGGAGTATCCAAAGGTAAAGAACAAGAGAAAAGATTTCCAATAATTGGTATCAACTATATCAAGGCTCATGAAACCTTCAAGAAAACCCTTATGTTGAAGAAAGGAAAACTAGGGTTTCCCTTTTAGGCGAGCAACTAGGGAAAGAAACTTTATGGATGAAATTGAAGTGTATGCCCACTAAAAGGATATATTTTGTGGCTAAGGCTATCCTCTTGATGTTTGGCTCTCCAACCACCAAAAACTAGCTTATTTAGGGATTCATACCAAGCCCTAGTTTCCTAGCTTGGTCTTGAAAGTGCTAAATTGGGAGAGAAAAAAACATGGATAAGATTTGAGTATGATCACCAATCAACTTGATTAGTGCCTTGTCCCTTGGTAATATGGAGTTAAGGATGAGATATGTTAGCTACAATTGTTTCCAAGGAGGTCGAAATTTGATGCCCTAGCAACAAGATTCCAAGCATATACCCACTCAAAGGAAAAATGGAATCTTATGAGAGAGCTACAAGGCATTCACCACTAGGACAATTATTAACATGTTATGTATGATTAATGTATGCAATATTCATCTAGATAGGATTCAATTAATCTTCAACAAAATTAGGGCACAACCTAGCCTAAACTAGATTCAACAATTCCATACAGTAGACAGACAAATAGATTTTCAACAATCAAGATCACTTACAAGATAACATGCAATATTTCCACCCATTAAACCAAAGAATAGATCTAAAGAATATTCAAAATCATCTCCAAATATCAAAATGCATCCAAGATCTCAAATTTAACCACAAGAGAATAAGTGTGAGTTCCTCTAGAGGTCAGAATTCCGAGAAGTGATGATGATGAGTTACAATGTCATAATCTCTAATTTATATGAGGCATACTTATGCATGTTAACCTACAAGCCCCTTTAAAATTATAAAATAATGTGCAAAATAAGCCTAGGTCACAAGTCGACCTAGTAGCCTTTGTAAAATTAAATCTATCTCCATAAATGCAAGTCAAAATGACGAAATCATGCTAATGTAGGCTTGCCAAGGGTAGCCATTGAGGGCCTTGAGTGTTATTTTTTGTGTAGACGCCCTCTAAAATCATGATATAAGGGTTGGCCCATAGATCTCCATCAAAAGCATCCTGTGGACCCCAATTTTGGGTTTGGGGCACTAAATGGGTCTCATGGGTCTCCTGGTAGTGTAAATGCCTGATTTTTCTCAAATGTTGAGGGGTCTAGAGATGGTGCTAGCCCTCCCATTTCTCAATGTATGAGACAAACCTGGGCCCTGGATCAACTTCTGGTAATGCTAATCTCACTGGAGGCACACTTGTCCAGGTTCGTCATCCATCAATGATAAAGGGGAAAAGTGCATAAACATGTGGGTGTTGAAGGTGCCCATGGATACAAATGATGCTCTACAACTGTTGGGAGTCCCATGGCTCTCAACACCCAACCTGTGGGTGTCAATATTCTCCTATAGTGGACTTGGGCCCGAGTTATGTTGCCTAGCCCATGAAGAAACTACATATCAATCACACATAATATTTAGTACTGCATCATAACCATTAGGTACATTTAATCATTATTACATCTAAGTGAATGAAGATTGCAAGTAATGGGAAAATCAACACTTCATACAATACTTCCCTTCCAAATTTGGGGCTTTGATCTCACATTAGTGTTACCTCCCTAGGTAGGATGACTAACAAACCACCCTATTAGGCATTCTCAACCCCTAAAGGGAAATACATGTCCTTGGTCCACTCCTAAGTCTGATAGGTGTCATGTGAATAATGATGGAGTAGAGGGGATATGAACTTCATGGTTAAGGGGGTTGACATGATGGGGAGTCCTAATCCTGATTGTACATATGTGAGGAGGGAGCCATCGTGGATGCATGACTTACCTCAACCTTTGTTTTTCCACTTCTCATATTTGCCTTTTTACTTTTTCTTGATTCTTTCCTTGTATTATTGCTCATAGCTCAAAGGGTTTGGAGCTTACTTTGCATTATTTGTAGCAGTTATTACCCCATTAGTAATGGGTAAGTTCATTGCCACTAGGGGTTGGGACATGCAAAGGTTCCTATTCCATTATGTGGTAGGAAAACATTAGCCCAAAAATCGGGTGATGGCCATAATTATGGAGGTAGAGCTCATTCTTAACCTTTTCCCACACCTTACTTGCAAGTCTCGACCATCTTTTGCATTTTTATAATTTTGTTATATTTGTTTTTCTTGTGGCCATCATATGCTCTTTCTTTTTCTTTTAGTTGCATCAACTTCCTGGGGCATAGTTTCGATGCCCAAACCAGGTATGAGGGTAGGGGAAAGGGGTGTGCCAAATCCTAATGAATCCATGGTTAAGCTTAAAGAGGGGATGTGAAATAGGGGCTTATGTTGTGAGATGGAAAGTGGTAAGTACGGAAAGGGGATATGCTGGACTACACTATCTCACATCGAGATTTTCTAGGTAGTGCCATTCCTAAGGCCATGGGCCATTAGGGTAGGTCCCATTGGGCTAGGGCTGAAAGTTAACCCCCCATTCAAGGTGAGGGAACAAGATTACGGTCAAATCCCTTCCTTCTTTTCGTCACCAAATATTCCATATCAAAAGCCCAATTATAAACAAGCATAAGCGCACGTTTGGAAAGTGAATAAAGTACCTTTTGGGTTGGGTTGCCCACATTCCAACATGTTCTCTTTGCAAATGGGCGAGGAAACATATGACTGATGCAGGTGACAAAGATATGAATGGACTGTCACATTAGCTAATTGGTGGTTATTGGGGCTGTTGGATGCCAGCTGGAAGTGATGAATAGGTGAGAGATTTCTCCTAAGAGTAACCCATTTTTGGTGGGTTACAGGGTCTTGAACTGTTTGTTACATTTTTTTGTTAATCGTCGAATCCTAATATGGTGTATTGTTTTAGTGGTTCCTCATGGGTTTAATCCACTATTTGTTAGATTGATTCACTATTCTTTAGACATAATCCCTTTCTCCATAATTTTATTTTCCTTTCATGGTATAATTCTCCACCCCATGTTGTTCACCATTTTTCCCTTCCTAGTTCATTTACCCTCCCTTTTCAACAAAGCCTTTTCCACCAATCAACCCTTTGACACCTCTTCATCCTCCATGGATTTTCTATCAAGTCTGTGTTGGATTCTCTTGGGCAATAGACCACTTGTTCCTTGTCACGTGGGTGCCATGTTTCTCCATATCCCCTCAGTGCACACATTTCTTGCAACCTTCCTCTCTTTTAACTAGCATTGTTGTTGCCTAAACAATTTATGTTCCTACTAAAAACCCTAGTGTTGGAGTCTCTTTTCCTTTCTCTTGATTTATTAGAGAAATCTATGCAATTTTCCTTACAACACCTTCTCCTAACTTGGCCTTACCCCTCTCAATGTTCCTTATTATCCCTTGTGTTGTACTTGTTTTAGCTTTTTGATATTGATGTCATCTTGATGTTTAAACTGCAAACCTCTACTATGGCCACTCACTCGTGTTGGAAGGAGGGCGTACTCACAATCTAATTTAAGATTGTTCATAGATCAAGGTGTAAGTGAGGTTACAGATCCTCACATGGAACATGTTCCTCCCCCTACCCGTGTCACCTTGAATGGTGGTGGTCACTATATTACTTCAACCCTACCACCTTATTGCATCAGATTGCCCATTTCTCCCTTTGTCCACCTCAATAGAGGGATATAAAAAAATTGTAAATACAATAAAATTATATATAAAAATGTTTTTTACCAATTAAATAATTTAAAAAAAATAAATGAAAATAAAAATATAAAGGTGATTCAAACATTATTTTTATATCGAATACTAAAATATAATATATCAAAAATATGATTAAAACATGTATATATTTTTAAGTTTAAACATTAAAATATAACTTTATTAGGTATATTTTTCTATAATAACTATAGAAATTAAAATGTGGATTTCTAAAACATCTGTGGAAAGATCTTAATTTAGTTGCTTTAATCCACCATTATGATGAGAACATTATTATTATTATTATTATTATTTAAATATTAAAATATAACTTTAAGTATATTTTTCTATATTAAAGATGAAAATTAAAATGTTGATTTCTAAACTTGTGTCGAAAGATACTAATTTGAATGGTTTAACCAACAATTTGTTTCCAATTAACTCAATTACAAGTTAGTAATACAACTGAAAGGGAGTGAAACGAAGGAACTTTTGTTTGCGCGGTTTGCAGGAAGCCGAGATGGAGATTGGGACGTCGGACAGGATACGCACGTGCCAAAGGATGCTCGTCTCAAATCGTAAGGTGAGCGACGATCCTTTAATTCTCGGTTTCCGGTTTCCAATAGAGATTAAAAAAACAAATTCATTAATCTCGTTTAATAATATTGTAACAGGTGGAGAGGAGAGTCTCCACCTGTTTTGTCTTTTATTTTCTCATTGGTTTCTGGTTTCTGGTTTCTATATGATGGTTTCAGCAAACTTGGACACGCTGAAATGTGAATGTAAATGTGCGAAACGGGTGTTCGTACGCCTTTTCCCTTCATTCATTAACGTGCCACTCTCATGCTTTGTCTAAATACACAGGTACCTATTTTGTTTGTTATACTCTCAATAGGTAGGTACAGATGTTATCATTTTCGGTCTTTCAAATTGAAACTATGAACATATGGAGCCACATAACTTAAAGTTTTGCTTCGAATTAAGTCTATATATTCATTTGCTTCGGATTAAGTCTATATATTCATCAATTTTACGTGCAAAGATGTGTCAGACATAAACTAGGCATTAATACATATTATGAATTTTATTTATCTCTTGAAGATCAAAACAGAAAGAAAGTTGAGAAAAATTCATAGACTTTGGTTATTACTAACTTGTCTAAATCACCGAACAATGACCACGGCTTTGAAGAAGGCAAAGCTACCTTACTACATATAGATATAGGTAGGGGCACCTCATATGACATAAGTATAAGTGGGGTGGTTATATGCCTAATCTTGGTCTGGCTAGTTGTTATTAGGTTGATTTGCTTGGTGATAAACAATTTCTTGCCCTCCACCTCTCTATACTCTTTCAAGATAAATCTTGAGGGCCTATGGTCTCTATGTCAAAATACATAGATTTTTATTTGAATTTTTATGTTTTGTCAAAATTTCACTGAAAGATCTAGATCTTCTAGAGGAAAGGTTATCCTAAAGTCAACTGATAGTTGGTATTTATGTCAGTAGCTGTAGCTGTGAGTAGTATTAATGTCATATGCTTTAAAGTTCATATGTTAAGTTTCAAGTTTGTATGTTACATTTCATTTAGTTCTTTCCCTTTCTATAGATCATTTTAGTTTCTTCAATTATCAACTCTCAACCCTCACCAAGTTGTCAAAATTTCACTAAAAGATCTAGATCTAGATGTTCTAGAGGAAAGGTTATCCTAAAGTCAAATGATAGTTGGTATTTATGTCAGTGGTTGTAGCTGTGAGTTGTATTAAATTTTAGTTTCTTCAATTATCAACTCTCAACCTCACCAAGTTGTCAAAATTTCACTAAAAGATCTAGATGTTCTAGAGGAAAGGTTATCCTAAAGTCAAATGATAGTTGGTCTTTATGTCAGTGGTTGTAGCTGTGAGTTGTATTAAATTTTAATGTCATAGGCTTTAAAGTTTATATGTTACTTTTCATTTAGTTCTTTCCTTTTCTATGGATAATTTTAGTTTCTTCATTTTCAACCCTTAACCCTCACCAAGTTTTAGATGAATTATAGTTACTTAACCCCTTTCTCCCTTTAAAAAAAATGAGGGATGTTACTTAATCTATCCTTAAATGAGTGGGTGAAATTATTACGTAGCCTTTAGGGAACTATCCAGCTTGTTATCATGAGTCCAACAAACGTCCTTTGTAGCCACAAAGGATCTCCTAGAAAACTGTGTAAGTTGTACATCATGTCTTCTTTCCTTTGATTTTCTAATAGCAACTGCGAGATAGAATTGGGGTCAAAGCGTAGCATGTAGATGTTGCTTTCCTTACTGGCAACATTACGGAAATGGAAACATTTTGTTGGTTGGAGAAGATGAATGTTGCCCAAAATCACATCATGTCCATCTATTGGACACCAAATGTAGAAATGCTACCTGAAACATTTTGATCTCTTGCTTTGTTTTCATATTATTATAGTAAAGGCTATGTGAATTTTGAAACAATACAGAGCCTTTTTATGGTAACTTGAGCATAGATACTATATTCGAGGCATACTCCCACCCTCTTTAATAGTGGAGACAAATAAAAGAAGTTCCTATCACTACATTGCACTAGAAAACAAATTCAAAAGTTTGCAAATGGAGTCCATAAATCTTGAGTCCTGAAATATATTGAAAGATCATCTTCAGCTACTTCATTTTGTGAGCAACCCAAAATAAATGCAACGTTTGGTTGGGGAACATGGGAAGCTTTATGCTACAAAGGCCTGAAAATTGATGTATGGCTAAATTTCCCCTAATTGCATGCCTATGTGGATATCCATATGAGAGGGTTGTTGCTAGGAGATCAAAAGAAGACAACAAAGTTTTCACATTTTGGAGACTTGTAGCATCAATTGATAGCTAAGGTCTTTTCTTGCCTTTTTCACTTGTAACCACAACCTATAGATCATTAATGTGAAGCAGAATTCAAGGATATAAGGTGTAGATTGTAGTGTAGGATTTACATATCTTCTATGTTAGGTCCTTTATTCGACAATAGGATGTACCTCCAGCTCCATCACTTTGACTGGAAGTACAATATTGGACTTTTGGAATCATATGAACATGCAAAGGACCTAGTGTGACTTGATTTATATAGAAAATTAGGTCGTTGATCTAGCAAGTAAACAAACAAACAATAAAACAACAGTAGGCATGTTTTTCTGGGGCAGATCTGGAAAACAATATACAGGGTATACCTTAAAGTCATGATTCATTTGTGGGGTTAAGAAAAATAGAGTTAATAAGTGTTAAAATGCTATAAGATGCACCTAGATCTTTTACTGTTATGAGGAACAAGTGCAGGGGTCCAATGCATTAAGATTTGTTTGGCGGGTAGAATCTAGTTGGTATACAGAGCCTAAAGCTACAACAGGGCATACATTTTCAAAAATGTTGGGTGAATTATTGCAATACTTATAGGCAGTTTTCCCATTAAACCTCTCATTAAGATCTTTTGAGATGACCTAAGTGGAGCTCACTCCCTTATCCCATATTTGAATATTGTAGGAGGCCTAGGTCAAACCTCTAAGGGACACAAGTGGGTCTCCCATAATCTTTGAACCTAGATCTACTCCATTTCTTTCCAAATGTGTTGCTCCTTGACCCCATATGCACACAAAATACATTGGCAAGCTAAGGCATTGATACCTCTCCTCTATCACCCTTTTAAAATCCTTTAAACCATTTTTCTGGGGTTTAGTCTCGTGAATCACATTGTAATTCCTTGATTGTGTGTATTTGGGGACCCTCCCTTTGAACTCAAATTTGGAAATTACCCTAGAAAAAATCCCTAGCAATTCTATCTTCAAGCCCCACCTTAAACCCTAATTATTCAATCCTTTGATTGGTGGTAATAGAAGTAGAAGTCTCAGGGAGCTCTTGACTTAGTTTGATTGGGCCATTAAATCCCTAAGATCTACTAGGGAGAAACCCCCCTAAGCTAGAGGAGATTTGGCTAGAAGTGAAAATAGGGTTAGTGAGGTGACAATGGACCCCCCCTTGAGTTACATAGGGTTTTTCACTTGAACTTTAGGACTTTATCTCGAGAAGTGTGAACTTTTGTTGTAACAATGCCAAATGACATATTGCATTTGATGACTTGGTTTAATGTGCTGACGACAATTGTCTAATAAAATTAATGTAGTGGAGGATACTTTTCCTTGTTCTTGCCTTAGTCTTTGTTAAATACCCCCCTCATTGGTGAGGCCCATATGCCTTCTTTTGTTTCATGGGTTAAAATCCCATCTTTTGAGTTTTGACCTTGAATTTGGTTTTTTGGACATCTTTTCCATTTGTTTCCTTTGAATTTTATGAATTTGTGGATCGTTCCGTGCAATTTATGGATTTTGGAAACACTTGGCCTTGTCTTGTGGCTCTCAATCTTGAACATGGGGTGCATAGTGATCCCTACCCCTTTTGTTTAATTTATTTCATGTGTACCTACTATTTGGATCATTTTTCGTTGCTACAAGTTGGATTCTCATCCAACTTGCAAAAATACTTCTCTCCCTTGCTCGTTTTCATGACTTAATTATTTAGACTTTCCAAAAGGAAATTAATTACTTCATAGGAAATAATATATCCATTAATCTCATTGGAGACAATGACCTAAGGAACAAATTCAATTTTGTTTTGGGATTTTTCAATGATTGTGAAGGAACATATATCCCTTTCATCACTTTTTTACTTTACTCAATAGTGGAAGGAGTTAGATAAATGAGACATTTTCTTTTATATTACAACGACATATGCAAAACATGTGAATTGTGAAGCCAAATCCCTCGATACAAGAAAATCTCTAACAACCTAGATCATTAAATCTTCTCATTATGGCTCATAATTGCGTTTTACCAAGATTAGCCTTGGACCTTATGTGGCTCAATGTAGCTCTTGAACCATCCACCTTCATTGAGAGTGATAAATAGTTTGGCTCTGTTGTCACAAAATCTAGCAGGCCTTGGAGAGGGAAACCCTACAAGGAACTAGACAATGGGACAACAATGGGGTAGTGTCCCACTGTCACCATAGCCACAACCCCTTGGTCTTTACGGATTTTCACTAATGGGAGGATTCCCGGTAGGATGGAGATCACGTATAATGGATGATCTCACGATGGTCTCTTCAAGAAAGACACTTTTAGGTTCAATGCTCCACAAGGAGGTAACTCACTTTCTATGAAGGGACCTAGAAAAGAGGGCACAAGACCTAGGGTATGATAAATGGAATGAGTGTTGGAGTATCCAAAGGTCAAGGCCAAGAGAAAAGGTTTCCAATAATTGGTATCAACTATATGAAGGCTCATGAAACCTTGAAGAAAACCCATAAGTTGAAGCAAGGAAAAATAGGGTTTCCCTCTCTGGAAAGCAACTAGGGAAAGAAAGTTTATGGATGAAATTGAAGTGGATGCCCACTAAAAGGATATATTTTGTGCCTAATACTACCCTCTTGATGTTCGGCTCTCGCTTATCTAGGGATTCACACCAAGCCCTAGTTTCCTAGCTTGGTCTTTGAAGTGCTGAATTGGGAGGGAGAAAAATATGAATAAGATTTGAGTATGATCACCAATCAACTTGATCAGTGCCTTGTCCCTCGGGAATATGGATCTAAGGATGAGATAGGTTAGCTAAACTTGTTTCCAAGGAGGCCGAAATTTGATCCCTTAGCAACAAGATTCCAAGCATTTTCCCACTAAAAGGAAAAATGGAATCTTATGAAAGAGCTACAAGGAGTTCACCACTGGGAAAATTCTTAACGTGTTATGTGTGAGTAATGTATGCAATATCCATCTAGATAGCATTCAATTAATCTTAAACAAAATTAGGGCATAATTTAGCATAAACTAGATTCAAAAATTCCATACAGTAGACATATAAATAGATTTTCAACAATCAAGATCACTTACAAGATAAAATGCAATATTTCCATCCATTAAACCAAAGAATAACTCTAAATAATATTCAAAATCATCTCCAAATATCAAAATTCATCCAGGATCTCCAATTTATCCACAAGAGAACAAGTGTGAGTTCCTCTAGAGGTTGGAATTCCAAGAAGTGATGATGATGAGTTACTATGTTATAATCTCTAATTTATAAGAGGGCATACTAATGCCAATTAACCTACAAGCCCCTCTATAATTATAAAATAATGTTCAAGATAGGCCTAGGTTACAAGCCGACCTAGTAGCCTTTATGAAATTAAATCTATCTCCATAAATGCAAGTCGAAATGATGACATCATGCTAGTGTAGGTTTGCAAAGGGTAGGCATTGAGGGCCTTGAGTGCCTTCTTTGGTGTAGAGGCCCCCTAAAATCATGATCTAAGGGTTGGCCTATAGATCTCCATCAAAATCATTCTGTGGACCCCAATTTTGTGTTTGGGGTACCAAATGGGTCTCCTGGGTCTCCTGATGGTGTAAATGCCTGATTTTGCGCCAACGTTAAGGGCTATAGAGATGGTGCTAGCCCTCCCTTGTCTCAAGGTATGAGACAAACCTCATCTGGGCCTTGGATCAACTTCCTTATACTGCTATATTGGTTGGGGGCATGCTTGTCCAGGTGCATCATCCATCAATGATAAAGGGGAAAAGTGCAGAAACACTATGGGTGTTGAAGGTGCCCATGGATATAAATGATGCTCTACAATTGTTGGGAGTCCCATGGCACTCAACGCCTCACCTGTGGGTGTCAATATGCTTCTATAGTGGACTTGGTCCCCAGTTAAGTTTCCTAGCCCATGAAGAAACCACATGACAATCACATATAATATGTAGTGCTACATCTTCATCATTAGGTAGATTTAATCATTATTGCAACTAAGTGAACCAGGCTTGCAAGTAATGGGAGAATCAACACTTCATACAATAACTCCCTTCCAAATTTGGGGCTTTGATCTCGCAATAGTGTTACCTCCCTATATAAGAGTGGCTAACAAACCACCTTATTAGGTGTTCTCAACCCCTAAAGGAAAAGACATGTCCTTTGTCCACTCCTAAGTTTGATAGTTGTCATGTGAATAATGATGGAGTGGAGGGGAAAGGAAGTTCATGGTTAAGTGTTATGGTTAAGGGGGTTGACATGATGGGGAGTCCTCATCCTGATCGTACAAACGTGAGGATGGAGCTATCATGGATGCATGAGTTACCTCGATGTTTGTTTTTCCACCCCTCATATTTGCCTTTTTACTTTATCTTTATTCCTTCCTTGTATTACCGCTCCTAGCTCAACGAGTTTGGAGCTTGCTTTACATGATTTGCAGCAGTTATTACTCCCTTAGTAGTAGGGCAGTTCATCGCCACTAGGGGTTGGGACATGCGAAGGTTCCTCTTCCATTATGTGGTAGGGAAACATTGGCCCAAGAATCGGGTGATGGCCATAATTATGGAGGTAGAGCTTATGATTGTTATTTTCCCACGCCCTACTTGTAAGTCTCGACCATCTTTTGCATTTTTATAATTTTGTTATCGTTTTTTTTTATTGTGGCCATCATATGCTCTTTCTTTCTGTTTTAGCTGCATCAACTTCTGGGGGCATAGTTTCAGATCCCAACTCAGGTATGAGTGTAGGGGAAAGGGGTGTGCCAAATCCCAATGAATCCATGGTCAATTGAGGTCAAAGAGGGGACGTGGAATAGGGCTTATGTTGTGAGATGGAAAGTGGTAAGTATGGAAAGGGGATATGCAGGACTACACTATCTCACTTTGGGTTTTCCTAGGTAGTGCCCTCCCTAAAGCCATGGGCCATTAGAAGAGGTCCCACTGGGGTAGGGTTCAAAGTTAACCCTCCATTCAAGCTGAGGGAACAAGATTACGGTCATAGCCCTTCCTTATTTTAGTCACCAAATATTCCATATCAAAAGCCCAATTACAAACAAGCATAAGCACCCGATTGCAAAATGAATAAAGTACCTTTTGGGTCGGGTTGTCCACCTTCCAAGATTTTCTCTTTGCAAATGGACGAGGAAATATATGACAGATGCAGGTGGAAAAGATATGAATGGAATGTCACATCAGTTACTCGGTGGCTATTGGGGTTGTTGGATCTCAACTAGAAGTGATGAATAGGTGAGAGATTTCTCCTAGGAGTAACCCATTTTTGGTGGGTTATGGGCTCTTGAACTATTTGTTAGATTTTTTGTTAATTCACGTTAGACATGCATCGAATCCTAATATGGTGCATTGTTTTAGTGGTTCCCCATGGGTTAAACCCACTATAGGTTAGTTGGATTCACTCTTCTTTAGGCATAATCCCTTTCTCCATATTTTTATTTTCCTTTCATGGGAGAATTCTCCACCCCATTTTGTTCACCATATTTTCCTTCCTAGTTCATTTACCCTCCCTTTTCAACAAGGCCTTTTCCACCAATCAACCCTTTGATACCTCTTCAATCCTCCATTGATTCTCTATCAAGTTTGTGTTGGATTCTCTTGGGAAATAGGCCTCTGTTCCTTGTCATGTAGGGGCCATGATTCTCCATATCCTCTCAGAGCACACATTTCTTGCAGGGTTCCTCTCTTTTAACTAGCATTGTTGTTGCCTAAACAATTTATGTTCCTACTAAAAACCATAGTGTTGGAGTCTCGTTTCCCTTCTCTTGATTTATTAGAGAATTATATGCAATTTTCACTACAACGCCTTCTCCTAACTTGGCCTTGCCCCTCTCAATGTTCCTTATTATCCCTTGTGTTGCACTTGTTTTAGCTTTTTCGCTCTTACAAGGGAGCCCCCTACCACAAAATTTTGTTCCTTCTTTTTTTTCTTTCTCATCATACATGTCCTTTTGGAAATGGAATAGTTTGGTAGCCTCCTTTCTATAGGCAATATTACATGCTCCTATCCTTATTAATAGCATTGAACTTTGTACAATGTTACTTTGCCACATCACCTCCATTGAGAACCTTGGTTTCTCCTTACTTTCATCTCGACTATATTTTGTTTTCATTGTTTTCTTTAGTAGGTTCATTCTCCATCAACATCTTATTCTTTGGAATCCAATCTCACAACAATTACATAGTCCTTTTGGGTACATGTAATATCAAATAAGATATGATACACTCAGGAATGTCCAAAAGTGGCCAAAGTAGGCTAATGGAACTAGGGAGTACAACAAGCCACAATAGTGATGAGGGGGTGTGAAAGATACCTTTAGGTGACAAACAAAGTACATTTAAAAATAGTGAGTAGAAAGGGATAAATCCATATGAAAAATAAGAATGAGTACATTGTAATGCAAAAGGAAACAAATAAAAGAGGGGGGAAACTACTGTGCAACATATGCAGATGTAGAGATGGGGGAGTTGTCTCTATCATAATCAATCACTAGTAAATTATCAATGCAAATTGTAATGATATGCATTTGGGAATACTTGTGGATGAGACAACTTAGTTGGGGATGATTGGGTGTGTCTAGATACAAACTATTGAAGCTTTCTTAGTATTTCAGGAAAAGAGAGATATAGTAATGGGTACTTGACCACTCAATCTATGTCATAGGTAAATTAAATAGAGTGGGTAAATCACTATGGCTTCATGCAAGAAGGTTTTCATTTCATGATATAGTAGAAGACATGGAGGAGGAGCATGATGCTTTAGAATACCAACATGGGCAGGATCCATGGGGAGCGTAAGAAGTCTAGATCATATCCAATTACTATTCACATGGATCAACACCTTTGCTACATGGGCCCATAGTATTACAGTGGCAAGAGGATCGAAGTGTCAACAAGGTGCAACTTGATCTTGAGGGGGAGTGAAGAGCTAGTTGTAGTCAGATACGTGAGAGGAAGTGGCAGAGGCAATTGGGAATTGTCAGATGCTCCATAGACAATATTGACCTAGTTGCAGTCAGAGACTCAAGGGGCAGTTGCAGATCCAGTTGCAAGGGTACAACAAATCAGAGAACATTTGAGACTTAGAGGGAGTTTAGCTTTAAAGGGAGCAACCCTATGGAAGCTTGATCTTCCGGTTCAGAGCAGGTTAGTACACACAGTGCAGTGGTAGCAACAAAATAGAGGAAGTGCAATAGTAGTAGCGCAGAGGTACCAACAGTGTGAGATTGGAGATTGATTCAGCTACATGTGGTGGAAGGTGAATCAGAGTATGTGCAGTAGCATGATAGATAGTGTTTGCCAGAATGACTTCTTCACAGTGATTTCTAATGACAGGGAGTCAAATCAGTTTGAAGATTTGAAGAAAGGAGGTATAATAGATGTCATACGTGTGATAGTCTAGCTATAGATTGTTCACCAAGAGAGATGAATGGATAGTGGAACAGAGTGGAGAACACCTTGCTCACTAAGAGGGAGTGTTAGTTTTTGATGGATATGGCAACATCAAATAGGTGTTCTAGTCTCTAAGGTGTCAGAGAGGCTAAGGAACACAAGACCTCCAAAACCCATAAAAGGTTTCGAGAGAAAACACTTAGAAACCTCTCAATTAATTTAATTGATCAATAATTAAAAATACCTATGTCTAACTTAGGAAAATTGATTAATTAATGTGTATTAATTGAGGAAATCGATTTTTCTCTAGAGACTAATATTGATGGAGTCAAAATGATCTAAGCCATCGATTGTGATTAGATCTTGTTCATTGATGCTCCAACGAGAGATTATAAGAGCAAGTCGATGGGCTTGGAGATAGACACAATTTACATCAAGGGAGCAAGGCAGATTGAATTCCCTAGTTCGTAGTTTTTAGTGATGGCGCAATTCGAGCCAGGTAAAGAGCATCAGAGAGAGGAAGAAACAAAGATTTTGGAAGAGCATGATTCCAGAGAGATTCCCAGTAATTTTCCAGTGTCAGAGAGACAGGAGAAGGGAGGCCGAAATATCTGTAGAGAGGGCCGCTACGATGAGTGCGAATAGCTAGAAACCCTAGTGCGAGTTGCCGAAAGAGGTTCGATAAGTTGCCAAAGGTTGAATCAATGTCCGGAAGGCAAAGCAAAAAATTTCCACAGGCAGAGGGAGGCTAGAAGTCCCAAATGAGGGCAAGATCCATGGTTGTTCAAGTCACTCAGATCCAACAGTGCGCATTTCAGGCAGTAGGGCGAGTTGCTAGTGTTGGGTGCGAGCACGCCAGAGGAGGTCTAGTTGATTTGCAGAGGAGATCTTAGATCTCCAATGTATTTTTCCAGTGTATTTCTGGAGGTTTTTCAGTTGGGCAACCATTTTTATTATTTCTCTCCAATTGCTGCATAATAATAAAACCCTCATCTGTTGCATCGATTTTCCCTTTGACATTTTTTCGGGGACTATTTTCCAAAAACAACGGTGTCATTACTTTGTGCGTACATCTATTTCTTAGTCCCTGTTTTTTAGTTGCGCAATGTATTTTATTAGTGAAGAATTGCAATGTGGTTTATTTGTTATTTATCGTTAATAATTTAATAGAAGACAAATAAATTGTCAAGTGAGAAGAATAATACTCAATTGTTGCAGTTCAAGGAATTTTCACAATTTTCAATTACAAATTTGCTTAAGAATAATAAAATACTCATTTACAGAAGTGACTTTCTCCACTTTGGGGTATTTTCAGGGACAATTAGTCCAAAATTATATGTGTTTATTATTTTGTGTGTGTGAAATATTTTCTGAGTTCATATGATTTAATTTTCGTGAAGTTGCAATAGTGTTTTATTTAGTATTTTCCGCATAAAATTTGTAAAAGACAAATAATTTGTTTCAGATAGGTGAATAATAACCAGTAATTGCAACACTAGGGGTTACACATTTTGGTGGGTAACACCTCCCCTCTCTATTTTTATTTTATGTCCTAAAATACTCTAATAAGGCCGACATGAATGGAATTGAGGAAGTGAACTATTTTTTGTTCGTTTAGAATCACATATGAAAAACATGTGAAGCATGGAGCTAGATCCTCTAAAACAAGAAAAAATTTCACACTACGGGTTACACATTTGGTGGGTAACACCTCCCCTCTGTATTTTTATTCTATGTGCTAGAATACTCTAAGAAGGCCGACATGAATGGAATTGAGGAAGTGAACTATTTTTTGTTCTTTCAGAATTACATATGCAAAAGATGTGAAGCATGGAGCTAGATCCACTAAAACAAGAACAAATACAACAAGCATGGTAAACAAACCCTCTCTTTTTTGCCAAAGTTTTCCTTTTCTTAATATTTCCATTGGACCCTTAGTGACTTAAGTAATCTCCTTAGCAAAGCCATCCCTTGAAGAGTTTTTATAATTTTGGTGATTATGTCATTTATCTGTGATGAGTGTCAATCTAGTTCATCCTTTGGATGGCTCCCTTTGGGTTGAAGCCACTGATAGTGGATTTGAATTGCTCTTGGGAAAGTCCCTTCTCACCCCTTTTCTATTTCTTTCATGGGAGATATCTTATCCTTGCCTATCTTTTGACCTTCTAAATTCTTTCATTATTGCTTTGTTAGTTTTTTGGGTTATTCCAAAAGGGTTTTCACCTAGCTAGGAGAGTGCTAGGTCTCCTAGTTCCTAGGAGATGCTTTATGGACATATGGATGACTTAGTTTGGGTGGATGATTGACCTTGTTTAGAGTGATAGCATGATGCATTTACTTGATATGTTGATATCCTAAAAAATTATGACTAATCCATTGGGTGCACACAATGGGGGGTCAGTTGCTTGATTAGGAGAGATACCTACCTTAGAGGAGGAGTTCTAGGTTCTTAGCCCTATGGAGTTTGGACACTTGACTTGAGTGTGAAAATTCCTAAACCGAAATCCCTGCTGCAACAACTGATGATATTTCTCATATTTTTTAGATTCCTTCAAACAAATTACTTGCAATATCTTACGAAAAATATCGAAATACATACATTGCAGCCTTCACTAAATTAAATATAATGCAGAAACAAGAAATTGAGCAAGAAAGAAAATACAACACAATAACACCGTTATTTTTAGACAAATGTCCCCGGAAAAAAACCAATGTGGGAAAACCGGTGCAACAGATTTGAGGGTTTTATTATTATGCAGTAGTAATTCTGTATACAATTTCGTGGATGCTCAACTAGCAATCTGATACAGAGAGAAACTAGACAAAACAAATAGTGAGATGCTCTCACTTTGTTAATGGAAGAATCTGAGTCGATCACGTTGGACTGTAGCCTGTGCGTGGTCTCTACACAGAACTGCGTAAGCCTCACACAACTCTGTGTCACCCTTGTTGGGAATCCTGCTGCTCCTCCTTCAGATCTTCTGCTGGCTGGAAGTTCTGAATTTCTGCCTCCCTGTCTCACACCCCGGCTCCCGACTTCTGAAACTCGATTTCCTCAGTAGGAATTCGATCTCCCTCTAAGGCCTGTGCTGCCACTGCGTCACCCAAAATATGCCTCTCTCTGGATGTCATTCTTCCCTCTCTGTCTTGTGCTCTCCTACCCAGGAAAAATTCCCTCTTCCAAATGATATCTCTGCCCTTCATTGCAAAATATCACTTGATCACTCCTCTAGCAACTGCGATGTCGCCCTCTCTAAGAAATTCGATCTTCTTGATCTTTCTCGGTTTGTTTTCCAAATGACCCTCAAGCCTCCTTAAATAATCTTCTCGTTGACATTCAACGACCCATATTAGAAGCTAATAAATGTCTAAGATCATTTCCGCTTGATCCTTGTCTTCTTCTAGAAGTTACACCGAAAGTTTAGATTAATACTTGTTAATTATTTTAATTTCCTAAGTTTAGACTTAAAGTCCCATTAAAAAAATTAATTATTTTAATAACACCATCTTTGGGTGGATTACAATATTGTTGATGACATGAAGAAAACTCACGCAAACATCAATTTGTTCGATTTGGCTAAGATCCAGAGTCATCGGGACATCCTGCTGCACGCACTGGTTCAGACATCAACGGACAGTGCAACCTCTACTAGCAAGGGAGCAAGCACCCCTCCCATATCACTTTCAACTGTGCTAAGCACACTCAGGATGGAAGAAGAAAAATCTATTTTCCCTCCATTCTTGCTTTCATTCAAAATCTTCAACGGTAATGTTTACAATTGTCTGGTTGATTCTGGCACGACAGCCAACGGCAGGCCGCTCTCCATTGCTAAAAAGATCAATGTGCAATGGAGCAAGACATCCACTCAGATCATCCAACTTGATCGAAAATCCGTACTAGCCATTGGTGAATTTTGTGATGTGATCATTCGACTATCTCACGACGACCGAGTTCACTAGTGCATAAACATTGTTGTTGTGGACATACCATAAGCGTATGGAATACTACTCAGCAGAGACTAGTCCAACAAGCTAAACAGATACTTTGCTATAGAATGGTCGCACATTTGGCTTCCGTACAAGGGAAAAAACAATCAAATCCGGGGGTTATCCCACACGACTAGCTCCAACTCCATCGGACACGTAGTTGGGTCTCCTTCCTTGCCAAACTAATGGAAATGAAACATGTACAGTACATTGTAACAATAATAGTAGTAGCAGTAGCAGTAGTGCAAGTGCATCAAATGGTTCCTGTACAGATGTGTTCTAGACATCACAACATCAGATGTTTTCTAGACATGAAATTTGGTGGAGAGGCTAGAATGCATGAGATCTCCAAAACCCAGAAACCGTTTTTGAAAATTCCACCTAGAAATGGGTTAATTAGATTATTAACCAATTTTTTAATGTTTCCTAAGTCTAAACTTAGGAAAACTAGTTAATTAACCATAATTAATTAATTCAAGGTGAGAATAATCTAGAAACTCACACAAATCGACTTCAAGATGATCCTAGCATTTCATTAAGATTTAATCTTGGTCGTTGGAGTCCCAACAAAAGATTATAGGAAGATGTCAATGGGCACTTGGAGAATACACTTGAGCAATTTGATTTCCTTGGTAGTGCACGAAAAACATTTTTGAATATGAAGCACTCGTGTTGGGCTTGCAAAAAGCCATTACCTTCAACGTGGTCGTGCTCAAAGTGGTAGGTGATTTGGAAATAGTGGTACGGCAGGTACATAACACCATTCATTGTTTATCACTGGTGGGCTCCAGTATTGTAGCAATAGTGTTACAACTCCTGGAGCTTCCTATCTCTAATTTTATCAACCCGGTAGTTCGTACAAACTTGGAAGCGACGGTGCTGTATGCACAAGTACTAGCTCTTGTCGCAGCTGTCACTTGGTCAGCTGGCACAAGTCCGCTAGGGCTCAAGCCAACTTCTATATGCTCACAGAAGAAGCTTTATGAATGATGAACGAAAGCTAACTCAAAGGAGACTAGTCTATTTGCAAAAAGAAACTGAAAGCCAACAAAGCATGAAAACCCTAGTAAACCGTAATTTGACTAGCCAGACCCTTACAATGCAAAACTGTGAATGAAACTTCTACCAATGATGCCATTACTTGCAGTGAACTGAAATACATGCATCTAAGCTACTTGCATCTGAAAAGACATGTTTTTGTATTTTTTCATTAAGTGGTTGGATTTATTGTGATGATGCTTTTGATTAGGGTTTGGTTGTGCAAGAGCGGTTTAAATGGAAGGAAAGCATGGGCAAGGTTAGGATGGCTAGGGGAGGTCCCAGAGGGTCTCTAGCATCAGTCCACAGAAGTCTACCACGTTCGGATGCTCAGCAACCGAGTTTGCAGGCTTCTACAGGAAGTCTGCAGGGGATCCTACAGGAAACTCAGGGGTTTCTACAGGAAGTCTGTGCAATTCTACAGGATGTTTGACCGTGGAAGTTTTGGAAGATGGTGAAGTGTTGGAGTGGTGTGGGAGGATAGGTGAGATGGAGATGGAGCTGGTGATGGCTCAGGAGCAGAGAAATCAGATGGAGGAAGAGTGCATGCAGTGGGTTGATGGCTGGAAGGATGGGATCACGAAAGATTAAGTAAATGAAGCTACGTGGCAATGGATGAGTTGGAGGGTAAATGAGTTGGACAGACGCCGAGTAGGGCTTGAGGAGAGATCAAGAAGAAGAAGAAGGAAGTGGAATGATATGGAGCAGCGTAAATGAAACAAATGACTTATGCACCAAAAACGAGAATTCATTAACCTATGATAACTGTGCCATGAAACCTATGAACAGCAATGGAAAACCAAGAAATGAAACTCGTGCATGGAAGTGGAATGTAGAAGTATGGTTCAATATCAAAAGTGCATGGATGGATCTTCAACGAAAATGTCTATGTTGCAGCTTGCATGGAAGTGAGAAGAACTGCGTTTCTTTTTGGTGGTTGGTTATGGACTGCACCCCAATCCCTAAGAGAGATGGCAGTGAGCCTTAACAACCTTTTTCTGGAGCTCCAATAAATTATATCTATCCTCTTCTAACCTAAGCAACTGGAAACCAATTCACCATAAACTAATCCTATTCAATCTCATGAAAAAGACTAAATTAACAAACTGTAAATTCGAATTGCATGTTAAAGTAAAGACTCAAAGTGCTGGAACGAAATGCAAATAACATTACAACACCGAGGAGATCTATTGCTCTCAGGTTGGGCCCTAACCTGAGAGCTATAGCTCCCTTAGAAACTCAGAATGAGATCAAAATCTGCCTGCCTTTATTCATAACCAAAATCTGATGTCATGCCAAAACTGGCTTACAAAAGGAACAAAAACCGAGCTGTAGCTCGTACTTCCAAATTACAAGAGTAATGCAAAAGTTCAAAAAGCTTCTATCCAAGGCTACGGCCTCAGTATTTATGCAAAATGATCATCCAACAGGTGTCCTTGATTTGTGGAGCTCGGCTGTCCAACTGAAGGTTAAACTGCTGATCCTGTAGAACAGTTATAACTGTTGTTCCTGTAGAACAGTTGTAACTGCGGTTCCTGTAGAACGGTTGGCTGCCTCTAAGCTCGGTGGGGAGATTGGCTGGAGCTCGGAGCTATGGTGGGAATCACGAGGAAGGTCCCCAAGACTGTGGACATCCTCTCCTAAAAACCAGCAGTGCCACCTCATTGTCTCCTTGTCTCCTTTCTCGTGGTCTTTTCTCCCTTTTAATGCCAAAACCTGAAAGCATCATGCATTAGTCACGTAGATAGAATGCCTACCCTTCTTCCTACAAACAACACGAATAAACCAAGAAATGAATGCATAAGCAATAAAAAATGAATGGTTTGAGCAGAGCAAGTAGGCCAAATGAGCCCAAATTGTACCAAAAATTGGGGCTCATCATCACCCCCCAGCTAAACTATTTGCTCATCCTTGAGCAACTTTGCTCTGGCTCCTCGTCTTTGGCCGAGAACTAGAGCCCGGAGCATGCTTTTCCTTTCCTGTTTTTGGAAGCCCTGCCTTTTCTGCCGAGGGTGGCACTGCTTCCTTTCCTGTTTTTGGCGGCCCTGCCTTTGCTGCCCCTGGTGGTGACGAAGGTGGTGCTTCTTCCCCCTTCCCCATTTCCTTGAGCCGGGCTTCGGAAGGCGATTGGCCTATTTTTCGTGTCCAGGAAGTTATTTTTGGGCTTCCCTTCTCGGGGGTGGCTGATGTTTTAGAGGGGGTTCTTGCACTGGGTGAAGTAGGGACATCCCCTAAAATGGTTTGGCTGCTGGGTGGAGGCTGTGGCTTGCCCGTGGTTATCCTCTTGCTTCTCCTGGCTTCAGATGGTAGAGGGGTCTCCCTCTCTCTCTTCTCCTTCGGCTTTGGAGGTGTACTGAGGGCGGCCAGCGCCGCTGCTGCCTCCTTTTCGAGAATACCAGCCTTCTCTTTCTTGCGTTTTGCTCTCTCAGAGCTCCTTGTAGAGGGCCCCTCCTTTTCAGATTTCGGGCTTCCTGTAGAAGACCCTGCTTTGCCCACTTCCGGGCCTCCTGTAGAAGATTCTTTCTTTCCCGATTTTGGGCTTCCTGTAGAAGACCCGGCTTTAGCCACTCCCGGGCTTCCTGTAGAAGCCCCTGCTTTGGTAATCTTCGGGCTTCCTGTAGAAGACCCTTTCTCTGTCTTCAGGCTTCCTGTAGGAGCCTGTTTCTCAATGACTTTCGGGCTTCCTGTAGAAGCCTTTGTCTCTGTTTTCGGGCTTCCTGTAGAAGCCTGTTTCTCAATGATTTTGGGCTTCCTGTAGAAGCCTTTGTCTTTGTTTTTGGGCTTCCTGTAGAAGCCTTTTTCTCAATGATTTTCGGGCTTCCTGTAGAAGCCTTTGTTTTTGTTTTCGGGCTTCCTGTAGAAGCCTGTTTCTGCTTTCCTGTAGACACAGGTGTCTCCACCTCTGCTTGCTTGCCTGCCTGAGTTTTGCTTTTTGCTTTGGTTGCAGGTGCTGTTGAGGTACTTGGGCTGACGTGGACCACCTCAGCTTTGTCCATTCTGCTCTTCATCCTCTTTTCTCTTGCTGACAAGATAGGTGTGCCACCTTTTTCTTTGTCCTCCTTTTCCTCATGCTTCTTCCTTTGTTCTTTCTTCTGTACTGTGGTCGGGGTCTTCTGGCCTTCTTCTCTCTGTTCCTCGGCCACTGCTTCTTGTTCCTCACTGCTGGAGGAACCCGTTTCTTCGATCAACATTTTAATGTCCCCATCTTTTGTCAAATTCCGGAAGGATTCCCATGAGAGGGGAACCTTATATGAATGCAGCGCATCCTCCACAAGAAGCTTGATCAACCCATGGTGGGCTATCTGATCTGGTATGCCCTCTTTCAGCTTTGTGGCACACTCCATTAGAGACTGCAATAGGTAATAAGGGATGCTCAGTTTTTGTTCTACAGGAAGATCAATTCGGTGCCTCAATTCAGTGAGCAGCCGAAAGTGATATGCATACACGATGCTGAAACGGCCTTCACAAGTGATATATTTCATGATTTGCAAACTGACTTCATTCCATGGTGGCAACAGGCTCGTTCTTCGCACCCCATTTTTGTCCTCCGAGAATTCTTCCTCAGGTGGAAAGAATTCTTTCTTTGCCTGCTGGCTCAGCTTTCTTTCTTCCTTATCCCACGGCAAACCCATAGGAAGTTCTGTGATCCGACTGATATGTTCCGGGGTGAGCTTGAGGCTTAGACCTCTGAAGTTCACTGTGGCCAGTGTCTGGGATTTAGGCTTCAGAGCCTGCAAGAATTCTTCGGCCACTTCATCATCGTAACCCTGCAGCTTATCACAAAAAGGCATCCATTGTGCTCTGGTGAAGAGCTCTACCACTGCCGGGTTTTCCCTTAATTTGGTTGAATCAGTGGGTTCCCGTCTTATAAACCCACCCGGCATGATGAACACGGTTGTTTTAATTAAAGGTGGCAAATGCAAAAGAGATTTGGTCTATTAAGACAGAGCATGCACATAATCCACAAAATTCAACACAGTCTACTTATACTGACATCCTGTAGAACGACAGCATAGGCACAGCAAACAACAATTCCACCAATATCTTTATGACCAGACTGTGGACGATGGTCTTGCCACTCTTACTAACCAGTTGCATGAAGAGTTCAGGGTTACCTCTTTAATTGGCCACCTTTTTCGTGAGGCACCCGCTTCCCTGTAGAAGACTGCGTTCCTGTAGAGACTGCGTTCCTGTAGAACTGCGTTCCTGTAGAACTGCGTTCCTGTAGAAACTGTGCGCAATTCTCGGGGAGGACTGTAGTTGGCCCGCGCTCGAGGTGTGCTTCACCGGCGTTCTGGTAGCCAACAGCTCGGCGTATCAAAGTGCAGAGGAGATCAGAATAGCCACCCGAGTTTGAAGTGGTGGTTGATAAATGCATGCGCATGATCTAGCCGATTAGATTTTGAATCGGCGCAATCCGTGGCGCGGGGGATGAGCTGTCCCCGCCGGACCGTTGGGCGACGTCATCCATCATTCGCCTGCGTATTCACTTGCTGCCGCATCCATTCCCACAGATTTGCCGCCGCCTTTTCCTGTTAAACTCATGCTTCTGACGGGAGTGTTCTCACGTGCGTGCCGCTCATTCTCTTTGTCGTGGCCGCCACCCAAACATCCAATTACACTTTAACTAGCCGACGTGGCCAGTCGACTGGCCATACGGCCGCTCAACCATTCAATTTTACGCTGTGCAAACAATTTCAAAGTAAAATTCATGCGATTTGATGGAAGGAAGGGTTGAGACACTTACCTGCGTGGCTGCACACGATTTTTCCAGTTCTTGGACGATGGTGAGTGGATCTACCTGCTGCATGCGACTTACACAGACCCGGAGGCTCGTGGTTACAGGCTGCCGACGATGGAGTGGATGCTTTGGTTGCATGCGCCCGCGTTTCATTGCAGATGGCGGTGCTGTGAATGGTATCCACTCGAGCAGGTTGAACTGTTACAGGATTCCCGCGAGGTGTCTCGTAACAGTTCTTCCTCCTTGGGTGCATGCTGCACGACGGAGGATCTGGCCTTTCAATCACGTTCCCGGAGCTTCTGATGCCTGTGGTATGAGATCTCAGCATTTGTTTATCTTTGAAAATGGCTTTTCCCGCGAGAACTCATCGATCTTCTTTGTTGGTGCAGGGAACTTGGTTGCATGTCGACAAGGATGGTGGAGCAAGGTGACAGCAATGTGCAAGGGTGCCAACAGAGGCTTGCATGCATCCAAACCAATCCATAGTCGCTAAATCTCCTTTTAAGATGAATTCTGGGCCGTCCCAAACTTCTACAGGAAGTTTCCTGTAGAACACAGAGCTTCCTGTAGAAAGTTCGGCCTTCCTGTAGAAAGTCTGTACTTTCCTGTAGAAAATCCGCGCCTTCCTGTAGAAAGACTGCATCTTCCTGTAGAAAGACTGCATCTTCCTGTAGAAGATTCAAACCATGATAAAATTGCACATACCTTGAAAAAACATGGGTACCCTTGGAGGAGGTGCTGGTGAGGTCCCTTGACAGCATGATAAGGACCCTTGGCTTTGAGTTGAAGGGCTTCCTCTCCTCCATAGAACATCTGCAACCTGCATGCAATTTTACCATATTTTGCTTATTGTTTTTTTTTTTTTTTTTTTTTTTTTTTTTTGAAAGATAACAGGGGCGCCTCAAAGAGGTTTTCACCCGTGCCATCTGCCCTGAGCGCCTCAGAGAGGTTTTCACTCAAGGATCTTTTTCAAACCTTTTCTCTTTTTTTTTTTTGAAAGACAATAGGGGCGCCTCAATGAGGTTTTCACCCCTACCACCTGCCTTGGGCGCCTCAGAGAGGTTTTCACCCAAGGATCTTTATTATTTTTTTTTTTTTTTTTTTTTTTTTTCTTTCAGGGTATGCCAAAAGCAGAGGCAGAACCCTTCTCTATGACCAATACAGATTTCTCCATAGTTTTGATGAACTCTTGTCTTGAGAGAGGTCTCCTGTAGATCTTCAATCGATGCCCATTGACAAGCATGGGAATGGCTTCCTCATCAATGGTTCGAATGAGGACAGATCCATTGTCATGGCATTTCTCCACTGCATATGGTCCTAGCCATCTGGTTCTCAGCTTCCCCTTGAAATCTTTGTATCTGGAGTCATACAACAAAGCCCAATCTCCCGGCTGAAATTGCTTGTCATGGAGATGTTGGTCATGCCACACCTTTCTCTGAAGTTGAACCACTTCTGAGTGAAGGAGGGCCTGCATTCGGTGCTCATCCAGGCCATTCAGCTGCAGTAGCCTTTCTTGTTGTGCATGGCTGAGATCTAGGTCCAGCTGAGCTGCCATCCTCAAAGTGTTGTATTCAAACTCAATGGACAGCAAAGCTTTCTTCCCATAGACCAGCTCATACGGTGTGAAGCCGGTGGTGGTCTTCCAAGTGGTGTTGTAAGCCCATGTGGCTTCAACCAGGCGATCTGCCCAGTCCTTTCTGCTGCTGCTCACCACCTTAGTCAAGATCCCTTCTAATGCTCTATTGGTGACTTCCACCTGCCCATTTGCTTGAGGGTGATAAGGGGTGGAAGTCCTATGCTTGATCTTGTGATGAGCTAGTAGATCTTCAACCAGGTTGGAGGTGAACTGGCTCCCTTGATCGGTGACCAGCTCTCTTGGATAGCCAAACTTATAGAAGATGTTTTCTCTTAGGAACTCGGCCACCTTTTCTTCTGTTGCTGCTTTGATTGCTTTGGTCTCTGCCCACTTTGTCAAATAGTCAGTACACACAATGATGTAAGTCCTTTGCCTCGAAGAGGGGTTGATTGGGCCCACAAAGTCCATGCCCCACTTCTCAAATGGCTCAAGAGTCACTTGAGGTTGGAGAGGCATCTCATCCCTTTGGGTCGGTTTCCCCATTCTTTGGCATTGGTCACACTGACTGACATATCTTCTGACATCTTGATGAAGTGTGGGCCAATAGTAGCCTGCCTGCAGGATTTTGAAGGCAGTTCTCTTTGCTGCAAAATGTCCTCCACAAGGCCCATCATGACAAGTGAGGAGGATATCAAAGACTTCCTCCTCCCTTACACAACGCCTTAAGATCTGATCGGGGCCAAGCTTGAACAGATTGCCCCCGATCCAAGTAAATGAGGCACTTTTTCTGATGATTCTGCTCTTCTCTCTGGAAGATAGGTGTGGAGGGAACTGTGCTGAAACAAGATAGTTTGCTATATCAGCAAACCATGGAGAGAGTACTGAAATAGCAAACAGATGTTCATCGGGCATCTGGTCATCCACTGTTCCATCCTCATCTGCAGACAAATCCAATCTAGATAAAAAGTCAGCAACAACATTTTCTCTACCTGGTTTGTCAACAATGGTCAAATCAAACTGCTGCAATAAAAGTAACCATCTAATAATACGAGCATTCACATCTGGTTTATTCATTAAATATCTAATTGCAGCATGGTCAGTATGTACAAAGGTCTGGTAACCAGTAATATAATGTCGGAACTTGTTCAGTGCATGGACCACAGCCAAGAATTCTTTCTCGGTTACAGTGTAATTCAGCTCAGCTTTGGACAAGTTTTTGCTAACAAAGTAAATGGCATATGGAAGTTTTTGCTCAACTTGTCCTAAAGCTGCACCTATGGCTTTGTTCGAGGCATCAGTGTGGATGTGGAAAGGTAGGGCCCAGTTTGGACCTCTCAGGATTGGGGCTGACACCAACTTGTCCTTCAATTCATTTAAAGCCCTCTGACAATCGTCAGTCCAATTAAACTCCACATCTTTTGCCAACAGGCCAAACAATGGCGAGGCTAGCTTGCTGAAATCTTTAATGAATCTCCGGTAGTATCCTGCTAATCCCAAGAAACTCCGGACATCCCTTACCTTTTGAGGAGGTGGAACCCTCTTGATGAGAGCAATTTTGTTAGGATCCACCTGCAACCCTTGGCAAGAAATGGTATGGCCTAGCACGGTCCCTTCAGTCATTAGGAATTCACATTTTTCAGGACTAAGGGACAAGTTCATCTCGGTGCATTTGGTTAGGACTTTTCCCAGGTTGGACAATGCTTCCTGGAAGTTGGCCCCATAAGGAGTAAAGTCATCCATATAGATTTCTACTGCATCATGGACCAGCTCCGAGAAGATGCTCAAGACAGCTCTCTGAAAGGTAGCAGGAGCATTGCATAGCCCAAAGGGAAGGACTCGGTAGGCAAAGGTACCCCAAGGACAAGTGAAGGTGGTCTTATCTTGGTCTTCCGGGCTGATTTGGATTTGGTTGTACCCGCTAAACCCATCCAGGAAAGAGAAGAACTTCTTTCCTGCCAGTCCATCCAACACTTGATCTATGAAAGGTAGAGGGAAATGGTCCTTCTTGGTAGCTTTGTTCAGTTCTCGGTAGTCCACACAGATTCTCCATTTCCCATTTTTCTTGGGAACCAACACTAGAGGGGACACCCATTCACTATCTGAGATGGGGTAGATGAATCCGGCATCCAACAGTTTTTGCAATTCTTCCTTGACAATGTCCTTAAGGGCTGGATTCATTCTCCTCTGAGGTTGCCTAACCGGTTTACAATCCTCTTTGATGTATATATGATGGGTACAGACCGAAGGATGGACTCCTTTCATTTCCTTATAGCTCCAAGCAAAAGCATCTAGGTGGTTGGCCAACAGACTACACAGCTCCTTTTCCTGGGAAGGAGATAGGGAGGAGCTGATCTTCAATGCTTTCTCAGGGCCGAACTCCACATTCTTGACTCTGGGAGTAACAGGGTTGGTTGTACAAAGATCCACTAAGGTGCTAGCTTGGGCATCCTCCACCAATTTCTCTAAGGGTAGTGCACTGGAAGGTGGATTCTGGATCAAGGTCTCGATCAAGTCATCCTCGGTTGGGGGGTCTCTTCTAGTGGTATCTAAGGTGCACAGAGGTGCTGAGTACACCTCGTCTTCCTCTCCTTCTTCCAACCAGAGTGGTAAGTCATGCTCTAAGGAGGGTTGGGCAGGAGGGTATAGGACTAGCTGCTTGGACATGGGACCATTTTTGATGGTCATGTTTCCTGCACGACAACTTATGTAAGCATCTGCAGTAGCTAACCAAGGCCTTCCCAAAATGAGAGGATATCCAGTAAGCTTGGCCTTTGGTTGCAGAACCAGGAAGTCTGCAGGGTATTCCCAAGAGTCAATAGAGACCAAGACATCCTCCACAATCCCTTCGGGAGTCACGGTGGAGCGATCTGCTAATTGCAGTACTGTCGAGGTCTTCCTCAAGGAACCCTGAAGATTAAGTTTAAGCATGGTATCCCTGGTCATCACATTAATGGCAGCCCCCAGATCAATCAAGGTGTGAGGTATAATGGTGCCATTGATGTGAACATCTACTACAGGACTTCCAGGATCTAGGTACTTTGGGCAGATGACTTGTCCTAACATAAGGTCAGACAGTTGTCCTATGACATTGATAGTTGAGGCATCTTTCTTCCGTCTGCCTGGGTGTTTGAAACACTTCTCCTTAACCAGTTTGTTGTATATTGGCACATCCTTGATGGCTTGGAGAAGTGGTATTTTTACACACAACTGCTTGAGCTCACCCAGAAGCTCATCCTCCTCTGGGTTGGGTTGTGTGGTGGCTGTTAGTCTCTCAGGAAAGGGTGGAATAGCCTTTGGTTCACTTTCCTGTTTATCTTCCTCATCCTCTGGGGGAGGAGGTTGGCGATCTGGTAGAGTCTTTCCAGATCGAAGATTGATCTCCTGGATCTCCACAGCATAGGTAGGGCATGAGGTTTCCCCAGTGTATACCTGCTGGGCCTGTCTATTGTTGGGGTTCGGGTTCGGTTGAGCAGGCATTTGAGGTTGCCTTGGAGGAGCAGGAGGTAATGGCTGAGGTTGAACTGGTGGTGGAGGCAAGATGGCAGGAGGAGTGTTGTATTGGGGCCTCCACCCCGACTGAGGTGCATTCCATTGAGGCTGTGGCTGGGCATGTGAGTGATATGAATGAGAAGTAGGTTGAGTGGGGTACTGAGGTGGATAAGACCATGGAGGAGGCATGGACCATGAAGGATGAGCAGGGGGACCCCAGGAAGGCATAGGAGTCGATTGGTTGGGGCTGTAATAAGCTTGAGATGCCCCTTGCATCCCCTGCTGATAAGGTCTAGATCCTTGTGGCCTCCTTTGGTTGAGGTAATAGAGAGGTTCAGTGGGAGCTTCTGTCCCTTGGTACATGGCTTTAAACCCAGGTAAGGTTGGACACTGATTTGTGGGATGGTCCTCCTCACAAACGAAACACACTTCAACCGAATGCAATGGACATTCGTTCTTAGGGTGTCTCCTTGTGCACCTAGGGCAGAAGACAGCCAAGGCTCTCTCAGCTTCTTCTTTCTTTTGCTGAATCCTGAATGTGTCAAGCTGCATGGCAATGGTCTGTCTCACCTCACTCTTAAGATCTTCTAATTGATTTGCAAGCTCATGTTTGGAGAAAGGGACACTAGTTGAGAGGTGGTTTCCTCTACCTCGTTTCCGAGCTGCCCTGGAGTGGTTTCTAAACACAGTCTTGATGTCCTCATAAGGCAGTTGGTAAATGTCCCCCCCAGCTAACATGTGAAGGGTATCTAAGAGGTCTTCAGGGACTCCTCGGAGCAGGACCAACTTGAGGGATTCAGGGTCAAGTGTGCACCTGGCCCGCTTATAGCTTAGTTGGAACCTCTCCTCATAATCCTCTAAGGACTCATCATTTCCCATGGTCATCCGAAAGATTTCCCCCTTTGTTTCCTTGGACCTACAGTAATCCCGGTACTTGGTATTGAAAGCTTGCTGCATCTGAGCCCAAGTGGTGATACTATTCCCAGGTAAGCCCATGAACCAGCGTAGTGCTGCATCCTTAAGAGTGGAAGGGAAAAGTTTCAGCTTTTGCTCATCTTCAGTATAGTCATAGGTTCTACAAAGGACAGCAAACTCAAACAGGAAGGTATCCGGATCTTCAGTGGTCAGCCCATGGAAGTGAGGTAAGGCGGAGGGGCTAATGTTCTTCATTTTCATCTCTCCATTGGTCTCTCGGATGGGGAAGGCACCTTCTATTCTCTCATCTTCTCTTCTATTGTCAGCCATAGCTTCAGATGGAGTGGTCTCTAACTCTTCTTCTACTATAGGATCTTTGGATATCTCAGGATGTTCACCTATAGGTTCTTCTGGGTCACTGTCACCAAAGAAGAGAGAAGGGTGACTCAGTGATGTGGTGGGGGTGTTTGGTAGGAATTTGCCTGATCTATCTCGGTTCCTACGAGGCATGAAATGGAAAAGACTTTCTTTTTCTTTTGATTGTTTTTGCTTTGCTTTTCTTTTGGTACCTGCAAAACTGAGACAGATTGATCTACAACTAACTATGAAAGATGCAGAATTAAACTGAAAGCAGGAAAGAACTAATCTACTTTGCTCAAATGAAATTGCAAGAATGGAAATGCTAGTCTACGCTTGCAGAAAGGAAATGCTAATCTATGAAAGCAGGAAATGCTAATCTATGAAAGCAGGAAATGCTAATCTATGAAAGCAGGAAATGTCTATGCTACTTTTGCAGAATGGAAATGAAGTAAACTACTTAGCAGAAGGCAAGAGTAAGAAAGTAGAAGAAAAGCAACAATTACTAATACTCTGACGCTTCCCCGGCAACGGCGCCAAAAAGATGGTGGGCTCCAGTATTGTAGCAATAATGCTACAACTCCTGGAGCTTCCTATCTCTAATTTTATCAACCCGGTAGTTCGTACAAACTTGGAAGCGACGGTGCTGTATGCACAAGTACTAGCTCTTGTCGCAGCTGTCACTTGGTCAGCTGGCACAAGTCCGCTAGGGCTCAAGCCAACTTCTATATGCTCACAGAAGAAGCTTTATGAATGATGGACGAAAGCTAACTCAAAGGAGACTAGTCTATTTGCAAAAAGAAACTGAAAGCCAACAAAGCATGAAAACCCTAGTAAACCCTAATTTGACTAGCTAGACCCTTACAATGCAAAACTGTGAATGAAACTACTACCAATAATGCCATTACTTGCAGTGAACTGAAATACATGCATCTAAGCTACTTGCATCTGAAAAGACATGTTTTTGTATTTTTTCATTAAGTGGTTGGATTTATTGTGATGATGCTTTTGATTAGGGTTTGGTTGTGCAGGAGCGGTTGGAATGGAAGGAAAGCATGGGCAAGGTCAGGATGGCTAGGGGAGGTCCCAGAGGGTCTCTAGCATCAGTCCACAGAAGTCTACCACGTTCGGATGCTCAGCAACCGAGTTTGCAGGCTTCTACAGGAAGTCTGCAGGGGATCCTACAGGAAACTCAGGGGTTTCTACAGGAAGTCTGTGCAATTCTACAGGATGTTTGACCGTGGAAGTTTTGGGAGATGGTGAAGTGTTGGAGTGGTGTGGGAGGATAGGTGAGATGGAGATGGAGCTGGTGATGGCTCAGGAGCAGAGAAATCAGATGGAGGAAGAGTGCATGCAGTGGGTTGATGGCTGGAAGGATGGGATCAACGAAAGGTTAAGTAAATGAAGCTACGTGGCAATGGATGAGTTGGAGGGTAAATGAGCTGGACAGAGGCCGAGTAGGTGGCTTGAGGAGAGATCAAGAAGAAGAAGAAGGAAGTGGAATGATATGGAGCAGCGTAAATGAAACAAATGACTTATGCACCAAAAACGAGAATTCATTAACCTATGATAACTGTGCCATGAAACCTATGAACAGCAATGGAAAACCAAGAAATGAAACTCGTGCATGGAAGTGGAATGTAGAAGTATGGTTCAATATCAAAAGTGCATGGATGGATCTTCAACGAAAATGTCTATGTTGCAGCTTGCATGGAAGTGAGAAGAACTGCGTTTCTTTTTGGTGGTTGGTTATGGACTGCACCCCAATCCCTAACAGAGATGGCAGTGAGCCTTAACAACCTTTTTCTGGAGCTCCAATAAATTATATCTATCCTCTTCTAACCTAAGCAACTGGAAACAAATTCACCATAAACTAATCCTATTCAATCTCATGAAAAAGACTAAATTAACAGACTGTAAATTCGAATTGCATGTTAAAGTAAAAACTCAAAGTGCTGGAACGAAATGCAAATAACATTACAACACCGAGGAGATCTATTGCTCTCAGGTTGGGCCCTAACCTGAGAGCTATAGCTCCCTTAGAAACTCAGAATGAGATCAAAATCTGCCTGCCTTTATTCATAAACGAAAATCTGATGTCATGCCAAAACTGGCTTACAAAAGGAACAAACACCGAGCTGTAGCTCGTACTTCCAAATTACAAGAGTAATACAAAAGTTCAAAAAGCTTCTATCCAAGGCTACGGCCTCAGTATTTATGCAAAATGATCATCCAACAGGTGTCCTTGATTTGTGGAGCTCGGCTGTCCAACTGAAGGTTAAACTGCTGATCCTGTAGAACAGTTATAACTGTTGTTCCTGTAGAACAGTTATAACTGCTGTTCCTGTAGAACAGTTGGCTGCCTCTAAGCTCGGTGGGGAGATGGATTGGAGCTCGGAGCTATGGTGGGAATCACGAGGAAGGTCCCCAAGACTGTGGACATCCTCTCCTAAAAACCAGCAGTGCCACCTCATTGTCTCCTTGTCTCCTTTCTCGTGGTCTTTTCTCCCTTTTAATGCCAAAACCTGAAATCATCATGCATTAGTCACGTAGATAGAATGCCTACCCTTCTTCCTACAAACAACACGAATAAACCAAGAAATGAATGCATAAGCAATAAAAAATGAATGGTTTGAGCAGAGCAAGTAGGCCAAATGAGCCCAAATTGTACCAAAAATTGGGGCTCATCAATCACGTCATCTCAAAAGTTACCAGCAAGAGGTATGGCGACTAATCCCTAACTTCCAAGCATTTAATATCACTAATGTACCAAGAACATGTCATGTAGCTGCCAATGCTTTAGCAAACACAACTTCTAGAATGTCAACGCTTAAGGATAAATTTATTGTTGAAATTTTGTATAGACTGTCTATTCCGGATAACATAACTAATTTACGAGCGTTTGATGATGATCAACAAGCACTACATTTCATGGCCAACGCTGATACCTTCAAGGATGCAATGATAGACGAAGATGAGCATGAACAATCTTTGCAAGTTGGGGCAGATATCAAGAAGGGCCACCTCATCCCCAAGGGTGTGGTGTCGTTAGAAAAACTCTATGACTTGCAAGAACCCTTCTAGGGACCAAGGAACAACAAAACCCACAGTTCTACCATGATGCATGAACTGATTAACCTGGGAACAGAACAAGATCTGAACTTCGTCAATCTTGGTACGTGTTGCATGCAGTAGGAGCGAAAAGCCTTTGTCCGCTTGTTCAACAATATCGGGATGCATTCACGTGGACATATGATGATCTGAAAACTTACAACACGCGAATTGTTGGCATTATGATACAGGTGTTGTACCTGATGGCAACTCTCTCAGATGACAAATCACAGTTTAGGCCACTTAGAAAGAAGAAAGAAAGGTATACGCAGGTTCATCTTGACGAACCCGCGTATACACGCAGGTTCATAACTAAATATTGGTCCATGGTATTTGATCCATGGTATTTCGATATTGATCCATGGTATTTGATCTGAAGTGTTGACCCCAGGTATTTGGTCCACAGTATTGGTTCTAAGTGGTTTTGGTCCATGGTATTGAGTAAAGCCTAGGACTATAGAAGAAGGAGAAGAACATTAGGCAAAGGCACTTACGAATTGCATATCTAATGAAGAGTAAGATCTAGATTATAGGTTATTGGGTTATTGTGCACAGCTAGATCTAAATCAAGGATGAACCTGAGCGCTTGATGAAGGATAAGTTCTATTGATGGTTCAAGATCTTAAGCCTTGAAGAGAAGTATCTTTGTGTGGTTTTGATCTTTTATCTTAATAATTGGTGCATGTCGTAATATGTAAATATGATGATTTGGGTATATCTGATGTCTAAATAATTGTAAAGGTTAAACCATCATTTATAGTTCTGTACGCAGGTTACTTTTAGCAAAGGCGTGTATACATGCCGGTTCAGCATTTCAAAAGTGCGTATACGTAGGTTTGCCTTGATACAAGTGTGTATGCACGCAAGTTCGTCACATTGAAGTAGCGTACACCTCATAAAATATGCTTTAGCTACTTCTGATTTTTGTTTCAGTGCTCTGTGTTCTAGCTTGGGTTCTGGTTACTGTTACTGTATTTTGGTTACAACATTCAGAAAAGTGATTGTTTGATTCAGTTTTTTGGTTGGTGCAAAGGAGATTGGTTGATGTAGATATATTTGACGTTTGATTGATATTATTGATGGATCCAATCTGAAATTTATGAAACGTGGTCCCTGGAAGAAAAGAGAAGGTTGTAGTCTTCTGTAGGTCAGCACCTACGTACTAGTACATCAACTAGTACAAAAGCTAGGGGGTTGAAGCTCCCTTGCAGGAGAATCTGGAGAATGAGAGAAGGTTGTAGCCTTCTGCAGGTAGAAGCCTATGTACTAGTATAAGACTGCTCTAGTACAAAATATTGAAAAGATAAGTTTCTTATTAAAAGAAAGATAGAGACGATTGCAGCAGATGGTTTTCACCCATATTGGGTTTCCACCATATATCTTGTGTTCATGTGTGTGACTGTCTATTATGTTTTTACTGCACCTGGTTATTGTTTATATGGTTCTGATGCACAGATTAAACATCAACTTATGAAGAATTAACTAAATTATAAGTTTACCGGGTATACGCTAGTTACCTTTGCGTATACATGCAAGTTTCATTAATTGAAGTAGCATATATGAATCAGAATATCGAAATGAAATATTATTGACTTGCTAATACTGATTCACCCCCCCCCCCCCCCCCCCCCCCCCTTCAGTGTTATTTCCAACACGAATAATACAACACATCATTCTGATCAAAGAAGGGGTCAAGCCATATCAGCAGAAGCTGAGGAAAGTACATCCGTCACTTGAACCCCTCATACAGAAAGAGCTTACCAAGCTGTTGGATGCATGGATCATATACAGAGTTTGTCATTCTACTTGGGTTTCAAAACTTGTCCCTATACGTAAGAAGTCCATGGAAATCTGCTTGTGTTGATTTATGGAACTTGAACTATGCCTCGAACAAAGACAACTACCCCATGCTGTCTATGGAGCACATTTTGCAAACAGTATCTGGGGCACAAATGTTTTCCTTACTTGATGGGTTTTCAGGATATAATCAGGTTCTGGTAGCTGAACCTGATAGACTCAAAACTACCTTCCATACCAAGTGGGGTACGCTCGCATACAGACAAATGCCATTCGGGCTCGTCAATGAAGGCGCGAATTTTGAGTGCACCATGGACATCACCTTCTGTGGACTCATCGGACAGAACACAGTGGTGTACCTCGATGATGTGACTGTGTTTTCAAGAAAACAGGAAGACCACATACGCCATCTAAAGAAAATTTTTGAGCGATGTCGGAAATACGGGATTTCCTTGAACCCAAAAAAGAGCACAGTTGTAGTGTCTGAGGGGAACCTCCTTGGACACATAACTGCCAAGAGCGGGATCAAGGTTGATCCAGACCGGGTCCGGACTATCACGTAGATGCCTCACCCAGCCAACAAGAAAGCGATGAAGTCCTTCTTGGGAAAGATAAACTTCCTCCGGAAGTTCATCTCGGATTATGCGCAAATAGTCAAACCAATGGAAGCCATCATCAAGAAGGATGCAGTTTACAGCAAGGGAAAGAGGGAAAAGTACGCATTCACCTGTATCAAGTAGGATATTGCAGAAGCGCCTGCACTATACAACCCAGATTTTAACAAAGATTTCCTGCTATACACCTTCGTCTCTGACAAATTGCTCGCTGCAATACTCACTGAGAAGGATAAGATGAACAATGAACGCCCCATCTCCTTCATGAGCGCAAGCATGCAAGGGCTTGAACTCAATTATCCTGTCTTTGACAAACAAGCCTATTCAGTATACAAGGCGGTGAAACACTTCAGACCCTACTTGCTAAAAAACCATTGCATAGTCTATGTGCCTCACCCAGCAGTCCACTCACTGCTTGTATAGCAAGAGCTGGGTGAATGACGTGCGAACTAGATGACATGCTTGCAAGAGTATGATCTTGACATCAAGCCAGTTCACACTATCAAGGGTCATGGTCTCTGCAGACTCGCAGCTGAGGCAGTACACGCATAGGAGGAAGAAGAAGAGCTCACCGGTTGGGAGCAGGAAATTGAAATGTATGATGTAGTGCGAGCACCACCCACTGTAAACAGAAAATCTTGGTACGTAGATGTGCACTAGTACCTTGAGCAGGGCACCATACCCTCTCACTTTTCCATTAGATAGAAGAGGGCATTGCATCTCAAAGCTTTAGCTTATCAATTGGTGCACGGAGTGCTTTACAGAAAGCACAACGGTGGAATATTGCTTAGGTGCCTGGAGGCATATGAATTAGAGAAGGTTTTGCAAGATTTGCATGACAGACTCGTCTGGGTGACTTAGTGGGAAATACCACTGTACAAAAAGTTATGTGCACCGGTTTCTACTGGCCCATATCATTCAAGGATGCACATGTTTACGCCCGGAAGTGCCTGGTTTGTCAGCGATGCGCCAGCAGAACGTGAAGGTCAGCAGCCCCACTGCACCATGTCGCAGTGACTGAATCGGTACAACAATGGGGCCTAGACATCAGCGGGGAAATTTTCCCACATTCATCGAAACAACACCACTACATTCTGACAACAATTGATTATTTCACGCGGTGGACAAAAGCAGTCCCGCTCAAGCAATTGAATGACCAGGAGGTCATCAGCTTCCTCCAACAGAGCATCATCTCATGCCTTGGCATTCTGGTGTCACTTGTGTTTGATAATGCAATGTACTTTTAATTTTTAAAGCTTTATGATTTTGCATTACAAAATGGTATTGTGTTGAAACACTCATCTAACTACTACCCACAGGGAAACGGTCTCGCAGAATCCATGAACATAAATCTTATCCGTATAGTCAAAAAGAAAATCTACTCTGAGCAGTATAACTGGCACTTTGCCTTGACGAATGCTTTATGGGTTGACCACGTAACACCCAAACCCTCTCTGAATACCTCACCGTACTTCTTGGTCTATGGTAAAGAATCCATCCTACCACCCAACATCTACTTGCCTGCGCTTCAGTTGTCTCAAGAATCCCAAGGAAAGCCTTGCCAGATAGTTCAGTGTAGGATGGATATGCTTCACAAACTGCAGGAAGAAAGGATGAAAGCAAAAGAAAAGTTTACACTCCACCAGAATCATATCAAGAGATGGTTCGACAAGAAGTCTACAGGGAAAGCTAACTTCGATGTTGGTGACTTAGTCTTGAAATGGGATAAACCCCATGAAGACAAAGGCAAGCATATGAAGTTCTAGTCCCTGTGGATTGGTTCATACATAGTCCATAAGAAGCTTGGCCCACACACATACCTTCTGTAATCATTTGACAAGAGGATTGACAATCTTCCTGTCAACGGCCAATATCTCAAACATCATTTTCAGTAGGTTGGGTCGTGCCCCGCATCGTGTGCATAGTCTGCTTACTGCTTATTGCTTGTTTATTCTTTTCCGCTTTCACTTACTATTTTTGTTTTCTTTGCTTACTATCCTGCTATTGTTAGTTTTGTAAATAAGTGTTGCCCTTTACTGAGTTCTGGCTTTTGAATGAGTATGTGGCTGAGATCTAAGAGAGTGACACTACAGCACTTGGCCAGTCTTGTGTCTATCTTCTTTGTGCTTGGTTATAACCTTTGGTCGATGAAGTCTTGACGGAAAATACGAGCCGTCTGCAAGGGAAGCTTGGATCCAACCATTAACCTGTGTCCACACTAGGAAACCCTATGCCAGTACTTAGTCTTCTTCTCTGTGTGATCAAGCTCATCCAACTAGTAGAAACGGAGAAGCTGAAAATCTAAATGAGAAAACCTATGTCAGAGGTCTTACATGCTTCTTTGAAGGAACAACCTCTTCTGCTCTCAATAAGTCGGGATCCCTCTTCCGCCCCAAAAATAAATAACTGCCTATTTACAATCCTCTTTAAAAAATATAAAGGCGAAAGAAGAGAAAGTCTTCCTGCACAGAAAGGTGAAGCATGCAACTCTACCGGGGTACTGACCAGGCTCACTGGTAGCGGAGAAATGTGTGTGTTCCTACGTGACTCCGTTGGGGTACTGTCCAGGCCCGCTGACAGCGGAATAACACCAGAAATGAAAACTTATACTCTGAAATTTTTTAACTCGTGAGCCAAACTACCCTTCCAGATTTCGAAACACTTTGATCAAGCTGAAACTTTTTTTGTGTTTGAATGAGTTGCGAAAAGGTGAACCATGTTTGTCCATGGGGTAAGTGGTAAAGTTGAAGTAACCCGCTCAACAATTCATTACTCCTTAAAAGAACAAGGCCTGTGCTATCAATGACCCAAAACATAGAAATTGGAATTCTACCAGTGTGTCGCCAAGTGTTGTAAGGGCTGCAACACCCTCCAAAATTTTCCACTGCATCCAATTTTGGAGCCTCCCTTTGATTTTTACTTAATGTTTGCAAGCACTTGGGCTCACCCTGTGGGCTCGGGTGAGTCTTTGCGCCCTCCTTGCTTGACCATTTAACGGACAACTTTTTGCATGTTGGTCACAATGCCACACTTGCACCCATGTTCTGGTCATGCACAAGGTCCTCACTTCGTGTGTGCTTGTTGTATTCGCTATGTGAACACCCGTTTCACTCACACACAAAGTTGTATGCACTGTCGCGCAACCGTCGTCGTGATCGTTCAACGATCTATCACAAACGTCGCGCTTGTCACTCGCATTATCGGTTATTCATGTTGAGCATATGTTGTCTTGATGGTTTTAGGCGTCTTGTCGTCAAGTTATGTTGAATGTGTGTTTGCAAGGTCACGTATGCAAAACTTCAATTCCTCACACACTTAGTCATTTTGTTGAAGTTTTGATGACTGGATCACCCTCTAACAGTTGAACCTCGATCTTGCAATTGAATCAACCAACTATCACCCAGAACAACGCAGAAGTGTCCAACAAGCAATTTCAATAAGCACTACCCTAAAAAATTGCACAGTTTTTCCAGCCACCCACCCAGTCAGCTGATCGACTGCTCACCCAGAAAACTACGCATATTTCTGAGCAAGCCCTCAACTGCCTAGCATCTTGCTCAACTCAGAAACTGTGTAGAGGTGTTCAATAGGAAAGCCTCCCAGCAACAACGCAATTTTTGTCTCCAGCAACCCCACAACCCACTGCCAGCTCCCTCTAGGAATTGTGCAGTTTTTGCTGCCAAGCCATCCTGCAGCCTGCTGCCAGCTCCCTCCAGGAATTCCGCAGTTTCTATTGCCAAGCCTCTTGAAGCCCGCAACCAATTCCCTCCAAGAATTGCGCAATTTTTGCTGCCAATTCCTTCAGCTGCCCGCACTGCCTCCCCCTAGAAATTGCGTAGATCTACCCTCTAGCCAAGCCAGATCTCGCGGACAATCACTGCTGATCCGGATTGTCCATCTCAGTCTCATAGTGACCTCTTCAGAATTTTCACCACCAGTGCCTGGAGCCCGCATCCCAGCTTGAAACTTGCCTTCGCGCAGTTTCATAGCCTTGTCCTTTCTTCCGATCACCTGCATCCGTAAGCGAACGACCATACGTCATGGTAAACTTGGCAGTTTATGGATTTGATGTCATCTCATCATGAGTCTCTCTAGATACAGGGACATGAATAAGACATGACGCGACGACAGATGGGATGAACAAGGAGAGTACATGCAAGAAGATGTGTTTGTGAAAGGACAAACGATGCATGCGAGGAGATGTGTTCACGAACGGACGAACATGCGAGGAGGAATTTTCGCGAACGGACGAACATGCGAGGAGGAATTTTCGCGAACGGACAAACATTTCAAGCATGCCAAAGTACAAGAAAAGGAGAAACACACACATCCAACATCAAACGAACCCCAATGACCATCGAAGACTCTGCTCACCTTGCCATGCGGAGGTGAAGCTGTGATACACCAAGAGGACATCCATCACTCAGCAGCACTGCAGCTCGACATGCACACCAACAGTAGCATGAACATACCAGCACAATCATGTCGAGTCATGTCACGAGTCATATGGGTCACATCACTACTGTGGGACATACTCTTGTAAATCAATGTAATGTAACGAGGAAGTCCAAGAGACCCACTTGTAATCTGAAGAGTCATGTAAAGCTGAAAAGTCATGAAAGTGAAACAGTCATGAGGGAAGTTGAACAATCACAAGTGCCAATTTTACCCTTGGCTATAAATAGCCCTCATTTGTACATGCAAAAGACTTTTCACCTTGGCTCCTCCCACATAGCCTTGAGAGTCTGTAATATTTCTTTGAGTAGTGAGTAGTGGCTCCAACGCCCCGCCTATGGGGTTAGTGATGTATTGTGTATCGATGTGTCTTGGAACTTTCGCTTAATTCAAAAGCTTGATAACAGGTCAACACGTTTTCACACGTGTTGTAATTGTTTGTAAGATTAATCCTGAATACTTGTAATACATGTTGCTTTAACCTGTGTTAAACAATTGAACTCATTCAACTGTTCTAATACATATCTTTATCAAAATGTGTTGTATAAGTTGTTAAACTTGTCTTGCCCATGTTGGTTAACTCCCAGGTCATCAGAAAAAACATTTCACATAAACTTGTTATAATGATCGTTGCACTCGCGCGGACAGTCCTGTTGGGTGTTGTACATGCTATCTTCCCTTGTGTCTTGTGACTGTCGCATCCGTGTGGATTTCTCCTCCGAAAGTTGTGCATGTCCTGTTGTGTTGTGTGTTTCTGACAGAGTTGAGACTTCCTCCCTTCCGACTGGAGACTCACTCTCACCCTCTCTATTTGTTGTGAAAGAACCTTGGCACAAGTAACACTAGCACTCGTCGGGCACGCGAACTTCGTTGTTCGAAGACAAAGCAGGCCACTCTCTCGTGCTGACAGGCAAGATCAAAGGCAAACATTTAAGATAATGGCAACTGGGCCATCATATCGGATGGGACTCCTATACCAAACAGTGTGAGGTCTCGTTGGGACTTCATATCTGGGAGATCCCTTAAATGTTGGCAAGTCCAGCACCGTCAACAGAACCAATGACTGTCTCAACCACTGGTGCGAAATGAACCACCCCACCTTAAAAGGAGGTATTCACTACTATATCTTATACATCATGGTCTTACCCCTTGAGTCCACCTCATGTACCACGATTACTCCCTCCTATACATCATAAACCCAAGTTTGGACTTCCCTTTTATTAGATACCCTTCAACCCCAGCATGTGATCTGGGGCTACCCCTTCTCATCCCCTACTTCATTCACCTATCTGTCACATGCCACCACCTTTTTAGGGATGTAAGTTGACTATATTATACCCTTCTGAAGTAAAAACCACCTAAGAGGATTATTGGTTAACCACATTTGGAGTTTAGGAGACATTGGCACATCCAAAAGCCCATTATGGAAGAGTAGGCCATTATGAAGTTCCCACCTGTGGTCCATTATTTGGTAAGCTCATTTACTCTTTTTCTCTAATGACTTGTTGTAGTGGAAGGCTAGGGGATGCATTGGATCTTATGTGGGATTGCAAATGGTTTCCATTTTCAGTTTGGTCTACCTATACAGGGTTCTAATCACCTAGAGAGCTAAATTGGCACATGTGGGGCATGCGTTGAGAGCCATGGGCCTCCATAGCAACAAACAACTCTCCATGGATCCCCAGAACCATTCAGAGATTGCACTTGGTTCGCTTATTGGACGTGGAAGAAGCCCCTGATCCATCATGCCCAGCTGGCCCTCAATTTGCACCATACACTTGATTGATGATCCAAGACTTGCACGATGATGTGGCATCACATACACCATCATCCTAGCCCTTTCGGGCGATCTACAGGGATCTTCGATTTGTTTGGAGACCCATGAGGACACTTGTGTGCCCCCACATGTCATTTGGAGCACCACAGGTTATTACAAGGGGTCAACCCCTTATCCACTACTTTTGAGGGTCCTACTCTTTATTGTGGCACCTATGGACCTCATTAGGCCTCTTAGAGGTCCCTACGACATGCATAGATTATAATTTGACCTCTTGAGAGGCTTATTTATTTATTTATGAGCTAGTTTGGTGGGCTTGTCACCAAAAGTTTAATTATTAGAACATTATTTTATTTTTGGGGCTTATGTAGGCCAAGCAGGCTAATTTGAACTCCTAATTTGTGTATAAATACAAGTGAGATGAGCTCATTTTCTCATCATCACTTTGGATTGGATCTCTTCTCTCTCTTGAGAATTCCGCACTTTTTTCTAGAGGACAAATTGGAGCTTTATGGATGAATTTTGATGTGTGGCTATTGGTCTATCTTGTCTTGGAGCTTCTCTTTTGTCAATTGTGGATGGTTGGATATGCTCTGTTACATGTAAGTACATGCCTTTAATGTTATTCTTGTTTTACTTTGTCATATACATTGGACTGGGATTTTCGCTATTTCTAGGGCTAATTGTTGCATGCATTTACTGCTTAAAATTGTGGAATTATGTCTTTGTTATAACATATCTCAATGTATGGGCCATGTAATATGAAAAAAATCTCCTAGGGGTAATTCTATCAAAGAATTTGACCTTGATAAGCCATCTCCTTTGTGCATCAAAGTTTAAAAGTTGCAAGATTGCTTCTCCTTGATTGCTTCTCCTTGACCTAGAAGGTTAGCGAAGTGGCCTTGAGGCCTCCTTGACTAAGAATCAAGACGTCCTACACATATTCATAATAGACTCCATTATCCCAAAGACCAAGGCACTGATCTACCAAGAGGTGGTCACCAAAAATCACATTCTTTCACCTTCCAAGTCTAGCCAAGTTGGAGCAACTAGGGCATCAATTTCCCGACAGACTAGCCCTACAAAAAGTTCGATCTCCTAGAGTCTCTCGCATTGGTGTTTCCTCAAGGTCTCCTCCAATTTTGAAGTCATTTGATGGTGGAGTTGGGAGAAAAGCCAAGCCCTAGCTCCGAGATCAAACTTTGCCTTAGCATTCCCAAGGCTAGTGCCTCGTAGGGTCAAATCAATACCTTCGAGTGAAAATTATTTCTTTGATCCTTTCCCCACCTTGCCTAAGGTAAGAACATCATTGGTTTCTATACTCATTCCTCCTATCCTAGACTGGGTCCACTTGGTCCCGTCTGGTCCCATTCCTTTGAAAAGACAATTCTTCAAGAACCATCCGAGATACCAATTACAATAAGGATTTTAGGGATTGGGAAGTTCCTTCATAAGTCATATCCCATAAACCTAACCCTTGAATCCTCCTTTGCTTTCCCTAGAAGATATTGTACTTTGCTTAGAAAGCAAGAAAGCCTTATATTTCTAACTCTTCTAGGAAAGGGATTGTTTAGGTCACTCCACATCATTTCATTGACTTATCCTTCATCGGTGACTCCATAATATACCAGTTCTCCTCCCATTGGTGAAAGTATGTAAATAGACGGGAGCTTTAGCTGAGGTGACAGTGGGCTAAGTCTCCATTTGTTTCCCTTGGCCTAGAATTTTCCCTTTAGGGATCCCCTTTAGGTCCCCTGCTAGTTTGAGCGGTAAAAAGATCCAAGAAGGGCATGGTGCCTTTCTATGGCCAAAAAAAGAAGTTAAATTCATCATTAAATTTTATTTTAATTCACTCCACAAACTAAACAACCAATTTTACATTCATTAAAGGAAAAATTCTTGCTACTCTTGATATTTGTAGTGATGCACTAGGAAGTAGAGCCACCTCTTTCCTATAGGGATTTGTGCTTGGTAGGACGAACAAAAAACCCTCTCAGGTTCTCACAGAAACCTAGGGCAGGAAAGGTAAGCGAAAGATTGTTCTAGGGTTTAAGCTTTTCAGTAAGGCAAGAAGTAGAGTAGAGATTAAGGAGATGAGAAGAAAGTGAGCCTTTGAATCCTCGCATGTAGATCTGTTGGAGTTGTCAGTGTAGCTAGGAAGCACTCCTAGCTAGCTCCAAAGCCTGGTCCTGCACATAAAAGGAAACAAGAAAACTATCACAACATAATAATCGTGATAGTCAAAACTATAATAAATCAACAACTATGCATTACTGAATAAAACAATACAAGACAAACTTCTAAGCATTCATTAGATAGACATAAAAAATGAACAATGAACAAAAATTAGGAAGCAAGAACAATCAATCTATCTTTATTGAATAAGAAGGACATTACAACCATAATGTGCAGTTGCAGCAACACCTTCTCCAATTCCTAGCTCCTCAAACTCTCTCTCTCTCTCAAGTAGTATCTTGGCAATATAACAATACGAGAATTCCCATCATTTTCTCAATGGCTAAGTCTCCAATATATAGGCAAGTGGAGGCTTTGAAGATTCCCAAATTCCTCCTTAGTTCAAATTGGGCAAACGCTTTTGGGTCAATGGTTTTTCCTCATGTAAAAATGTTATTATCTGCTTTTTAGATGCTTTAATGCTTAGGAAAACTCTTCCTCGTGCTTTATGGCTCTTTCCCACTTTTGAATGCTTTTCTTATTTAGGAAAAAGTTGTGGATGAGGATAAAGAGATCGCATTCCACCATATGAGTTTCCTCAAATAAAAAAGAGTGTCATTGTGAGTTTAACTCGAGCTTTTTGCTCATGACATAAGTGAGGATTTGGAAACGTGGGTTTGATGGAGAAATATGATTTTGTAGATTAGGATAATGTTTTTTACATGTACAAGGCTCACGTTATAATGCACTTGTGGACTACAAAGGGTGCATTATAATCTTAAATAGGTTAGCAAAAGGGGTATAAATGGATGTATTTCAACCAACAACATAGTATTTTCCTTGGAGCTGATGAGGAGTTATTTTCAGGTATAGCATCCCATAATTTTGTCTTTACAATACAAGAACATTTTTTCCCTCATGTTTGATTATCATGTAGAAGAATGGCACATTAAAATAAAAGTGGTGATAGGCTAGAAATTCCATCAAATGTGTATTAACGCATTGGTGCTCACTCCCTTTTTTCTCTAATTGCTTCTTTTCTTGGTGATAGATGGCACATTTTGGTTTACTTATTGAACTTTAATATGTTGTCTTAATCATTCCCTTCAAACAATATCTCTCTGATTATATCGATTATGTAATATGCTCACCTTATTTATTTGGAGTAGAAAAGAATGATCATTCCAGCTCATCATGGAAAACTGTAGTTCATAATTATCAGTCCCATCGACGCTGCCATTTGTAATTTGTTCCTAGGACTTGTGCAATGACATAATCTACTGAAAGAATTCACATGAAACTCCCATGTCTCCTTGCTGGAAAAGGCCGATGAAATATTTTCTAGGAATAAAGATAGAGGACATAAAATAAAAGGGCCCATTAAAGCACCTCTCTCAATACTCCTCCAACCTTAAAATATTTGAAGTAGCAAATATGGTATTCAATTGTTGGATTGAACAACCTTTGCTGCCACCAATAGCAGGAGGTGAAGACACAAAATTGTCAACTGCAGGTTTGCCACCTTTATATCAACACCACCTGTTCTCATAGTTGTACTGAAGAATTTCAACACATTCTATCCAACATCCATGCTTGTGCATACTTATTAGTGTATTTCAAGTCTAGTACAAGTGTGATAGTCTAATATCCCTTTTAGGAATTTCGTGGTATCTTTCCAAAAAAAAAATTAGTAAAATTTTATGCCAGTATTTTCCTTAAAAACCCACGAAATTACACCATTTGAAAATTCCTAGATCTAACAATCTCAGGAATCCTATTGCAACCAGCTAAATCTACTTCTCCTAGATTGTAAATAACATTACAAGCTTATTTCAGATTTCTTGATGAAACATTGAAGTAAATTATTAAAGCATCATACACCAATTTAAATATGATTCTAAAACATAGAAACTAAGCAAGGAAAATAGAAACACATACGACACAATTATTTTTGGATGAAAATTCCCCTGAAAAACACAATGCGGGAAAGCCAGTGTAGCAACTCTGAGGGTTTTATTATTATGCAAGAGAAAATATGAGTACAATTCTAAGATGCTCAACTAGAAATCTGATACAGAGAGAATAATGAACAAAACACTAGTGAAATGATCTCACACTGTTACAGGAAAATCAGTGACTGATCCTGCTACTCTAGAGGTTCTGCGTCACCCTCTACGCAAAATTGTGTTACCCTCTATGCAGAACTACGTCACTCTAGGCAGTTTTTGCGCACCCCTCCTGGTTATTACACTGCCTCTCCTCTGAATCCTCTGTTGGCTGAGAAATCAACCTTTACCTCCTAGACTCACACTTGTCTTCCGACAACTGAATTTCGCCTTCCCTCAGCAGGAAACTCGACTTCCCCTAAAGGACTGTGCTGCCTCTACGTCAGCACTGCATGGGCCAGAGTTAGCCTTCCTCTGGACGTCTTCCTGTTCTCCCTCTGCCTCGTACTCTCCGGAAATTCCTTCTTTCGGATTCTCACTACCCCTCTACTGCAAGATCTCCTCAATCGATTTTCCTCTTAAGAACTTCTCACTTCAGAAAATCGATTTTCTCAATCTCTGTGTATTTTCCAAATGACCCTCAAGCCCCTTATTATATCTTCATGTTCGACAACCAACGGCCTATATTACATCTTAATCAAAGGCTTAGATCGTTTTGGCTTGATCTATGGCTTTTTCTAGAAGTTTCAAACCTAGAAGATATAAGATCACTTATGAGTGGAATTTCTTAGGAAACCCATTAAAAATATTAATTATTTTACTAAAATCACTTCTGCGTGGAATTTCCAAAAATGCTTTCTAGGTTCTTTGTAATACCTATGCCCAAGTCTCCTTGCAAAATTTGAGGCTTAGATCACATCCGATGCTACCCCAAATCAACACACCAAACTGCACCAGTAAATAGGAGCCCATAAATTATACAAGCACGACAAATACATTGACAATTTGCAGAAGTAAACTCAAAAACTTAAATAACATCATAAAATGTGCACAAGGAATGACTCAGCTTCATTTATTATAATATAGCATGCAAATTACAACAGGAAATATCTGAGACAAAATAGAAAATATAATAGTTGAGTGGACCTCCAAATATTCTGCTACTATGTGATTATGATCCCTCAAAACTCCAGAACCGTTGCCACTGAATCAACTGAAATACGATGAAGCACCAATTGAGGTCCCGAATGATCTTCACTCTAATATCCCTAAAGCTCTATGAAACTCCTAGATGAAGTCTTCTCAAGCAGAGTTGGTTTTTCATCCAACACTCAACAATATACCCGAGGGTTTCTGTCCTGGGGCTAAAGAAGTTGGGAACTAAATTCTCTAAACCTCGTCAATAGAAAATATCAACAATCCAACATGTCCTCCAATGGCCTCCCCCTCCTCTTTTATAAATCTGATGGACCCCTCTAGAACCTCCTATTTTATTATTATTTTAATCATTGAGCCTATTTCCCTTTTCTTATTTCGATTAAAATATTATTTTCCATGCCTCCTCAAGTCACTGAAAATCACTTCTAACCATCCCATCCTGTAGATCTTCGCATTCTGGTCCCAACGAGCTATTACACTAAGGTTTTTTGTCAAGTATTCTTCTCTAAATGACACCTTAAGCATAATTAATTTTGTTAGGCTCAAAAATAACCCTATTTTTCGAAAGTTGTTGGAATGGAACGAAACGAAAGGCAAGTTGTGAAGATGATGGAGTACGCTAAGAGAATGCCATCGAGTCCATAGAAACTCCTCAAAACCCCATGAAACATCTCCAAAAGCCCCTGGCCCCATTGATAAAGTAAACCTATACCTGTGACCTGTCTCCCTCCAACCCCGAGAGTCCATCCTAACCATGTCATGAGGAACACCAGAAAAAGAAACATCACAAATCCTCCTACCAAGATTTCTTACCCTCAAGAAATCCAAATCTATGGACCAACTTGGTGGCCCAATGTAACTAAGACCCAATGCTTGGATCCCATACAAACCACTGGCTGATGTTATGGCTTTATGTTGACCCACCATGAACGGGCCGCTCATGGCCAAATCCCATACCAATCTCTGAATAAACCTCTCATCAACAAATTCTCTTGGATCTCAATGCCACCAAGAACAAGCATCAATGCTTTGTGGCTCCTGTTGTGCTATAGCTTCGGCTATGAACATTGCTCTATTAACCGCGTACCAACTCATCACCTCTCTCCAGTCCAAGCCTTGGCATAGGCCAAGGTTAATCCCACTATGTAGATGTGGGCCTGAAGTGTTGGAAAGTTATTGGCCTACCTCTCACCGTCAACTGGGGCATATCATACTCCTCATGTCTGAGGGTCCCTACTACATTATGCTCTTAGTTGAGAATATCGTGCCAATCCATCCCATGGGAAGGATCAGATGCATGTGTACTTGTATATGGTAAAAGTCCACTATGTTGCACCATACTCAACTCATGTAGCTCTGCCCAACAAATCAACTAGATATGCCTAGTAATCCTTGCCTCTCTCCCCATAAGTGCGCAATCCATCTTGCATGCCCAGGTACTCTTGGGGATGGATGCTGCCTGGAAACAATGCAGCTTTGTTCGCTGCCACTACATCTACCTATACCTCATCAATGGGTGGCCCCAAGGATGTCTGCTCATCCTCTTCGATCATGGGCTCAACATGAGCCACCAAATAACTCTCCAAAGATGGCCAATCATGCCCATCGTGCATATCATACTCCTGATCTAACCCATGTTCAACCATATGTTGCTCATGTTGAATCATCATGGGTGACCCATCTCCCTGAATGTCTCCTATGGGGTCTACTGACTGCTCACAAGAATATGTATCTAGGCTGTTGTCAACAACTCCATACAACTACTCATGCTCCTCAGAGGTGTCCTCGTAAGAACCCATGGACTCAACTAAAGAAGAATCCTCATCTGGAAAGTCAGAAGGATCCTCCTCCTAATCTACCTCAGTCATCTCTGCTGTATCACCCAAGCATTGCTAGTTTTTGTAGCATCGGATGTGTTCTAGTCACGAAATTTGGTGGAGAGGCTAAAATGCATGAGATCTCCTAAATCCATAAATCATTTCTAGAAATTCCGCCTAGAGATGGCTTAACTAGATTATTAACCTATTTTTAATGTTTCCTAAGTCTAAACTTAAGAAAACTGGTTAATTATTCAGAATTAATTTATTCAAGGTGAGAATAAACTAGAAATTCACACAGATCGACTTCAAGATGATCCTAGCCCTTGATTAAGATTTAATTTTGGTCGTTCGAGTCCCAAAAAAGGATTATAAGAAGAAGTCAATGGGCACTTGGAGAATACACTTGAGCAGTTTGATTTCCTTGGCAGATCGATTTCCAAAGAGTAGCAATAGTTGTCGGAGAGCCAGAAATCAAAGCAAAGACAGTGAGGGGCAAGGACAGTGATCTAGAGGAAGTTTTACAGATCTGAAGAGGTAGCAACAAGTGACAGAAGTAATCCATGCAGAATCAACGCAGGGACTATGTAGTAGCTGAAGTAGAGAAGTTTGATTTAGTTAGGAAGGAAGTCGATTCATCTTCCAGAGGCTAGGAAAGTCTTCTATAGGGTCATAGAGACACTTCCAGCAGCAGAGACAGGCTAGACGGCTTGTTCAGAGGAAAATTCAAGCCACATGTGTGAGAGGCAGTGCAAGTATTGCGCAGAGTGCCTACGCTGGGATTTGGACGGCCAATTTTTCTAAATAACCCAGTGTCAGGATTGTCGGTGGGCTACGAAAAAATTATCTAATTATTTATGACAGATACTTCTTGTTTGGATTGCTTGTTGGGAATCCACAGATTGTACTCAAAATTTCACTACTGCATAATAATAAAACCCTCAGTTTTTGCACTGGTTTTCCCAAGTTGGATTTCTTCGGGGGCATTTGTCCAAAAATAATTGTGTAACATTTTATATGTGTGTGCTAGTATTTTCTTAGTTTCCAATGTTATTTCCTTTCGTAGTTTATTTGTGAAAATCACAGTGTGATTTTTTTGGTATTTTCCATAACGGACAACCAAAAATTGTTAAATAAATTAACAATTAGGAAAATAATTTCTAGTTGTTGTGATAGATAAAATTTTCACATGGTGTTGGAGCGTAAGTGATCAACTGGGAAGCTCAGAAACAGAGAAGAAAATTTTCGTTGTTCAAGGAGCAGTAGGCTGAAATTCCTAGACGTTGCATAGATCATTGACACACAGGCTAAATTGTTGGGGCAAAAATTCGATTTTCAGTTGCAAGGTTGCAGAAAAGTTGAGTTGCCCAAGATAGTGATTCCAGTGGCCAGAGGGCGCAACAATGATGCAGGAGTATCTTGACTTAGCCAACAATGTGATGGTTTGTTCACATGTTGTGGCTAAATGAGTGAATTTCACTGACCTGAGTGTTCAAAAGTCAGTTTTAGTCGAGAGGGTTGGATCTCTCGAAAATGATTTGTAATTCGTTATTGTAATAGTTAGGAAATTTTCTTATTTTAGACTAAGAGATAAGTTGTTAGCATAAGTGTGTAATAGAGCTTGAAAATAGAGCTTGAAAATAGAGATTTGATTGTTAGATTGATTAAAATAGAGATCGAGTTGTTCGTACAGGTAGAATAGGACTTGATTCATAAAAAGAAGAAAATGTAATGAAGAAGGATTAGCTGAGATGATTGAGGATTGAGTGAGAGGTGAGAGTTGAGTGATAAATAGTTTTTTAGATTAAGACAGAGGTCTGTTAAATTGTTGTAATTTAGCGAGAGGGCCAAGACTCTGTAATTATCATTATATTGAAGAAATTGATTTAGTGTGTGATTGCGTGTCAATTATGGTGAAGACTCTCATTTACTTCCGTGAATCTACGTTCTGAAACTCATCTGGGTATTTTTCTTTATTTTTTGTATTTTAATTATAATCTCAGTGTTTATGTGTTAATCACGGTCGTTAGTATTAAGGACAGGGGTAGAAGAGCGAAAAAAGGCTTGATTGTGGTTGAAGGCTCGTACTCCATCCTAACCATGGATCTAAGTTTCAACTGCTTACGTCATAGTCAACGACGGGGTTAGGCTTGTTTTTAACCTGTGTGTTGGTTGTAGACCTGCAGGCCGTAGGATATGATGGCCTCTGTTATCCAATGGATATCGGGGTTTAAAGTGATTGAAGTTTAAGTCTAAACGCAGACCCGAATTTTTATAGATCAAGGTTTATAAACCATATCGGCTCTGTGAGGCGAGTAAGTGTCATGCAAGTTCCCTATGTGATATCGCTGTCAACTGTTGGATGACTGCTGATTGACGACCGTTAGATCTGGAGAGAGGAGATAAACGACACATAGTGAAGCCCCTCTCTTCTAAAGGGAAATTCAACGTGGGACCAGTTGTTGTTCAATTGTTGTTCAATTGACCTCCTGCATCATTTTTGGTATCAGAGCACAGAGATTGAGTTTGACTGCAGTAAACATGCCACCAAGGAGAGGCATTGGCATAGGTCGAGGAAGCCCTGAAGCGATTGCAGTTCTTCTGGAGGAGATCCAGTGTTTATGTACAAGGATGGAGACAATAGAGACTAATCAAAGAAGAACACTTGATGAAGGAGTTACCAGTGCTACAGAAGAATCTTTTGAGGAAGAAGAAGATGAGGAAAATGAAACTATCAAAGTTATCAAGATGTTCACTAAAGTAGGTGGAAAACCAAAGGTGAAAATTCTTGTGTATGAAAGGAGTCTCAATGCAGAAGAGCTAATCGGTTGGATCAGTTTTCTAGACAAATATTTTGACTATGAAGAGGTTGATGACAAAAAGAAAGTAAAATTTGCAGTTACCAGATTGAAGGGTCATGCAGTGATTTGGTGGGATGAACTACAAACATCCAGAACAAGAAAAGGAAAGTCCAAGATCAAGCAATGGGACAAAATGGTGAGTAAAATGAAAGAAAAATTTATGCCAAAATATTATCAGTTAAATCTTTTTAAACAATTACAAAATTTAAGGAAAAAAGGAATGTTTGTTAAAGAATACACAGAAGCGTTTTATAGATTGAGTATTAGTCTAGGACATGAAGAGGATGATATGGAGAAGGTAGCCAGATATATCAATGGCTTAAGATATGACATACATGATGAGATCAGCTTGCTGAGTCTAAAGACCATTGAAGATGCCTATCAAGCAGGTTTAAAGGCAGAAGAGAAGATGTTGAGAAAACAAAATCAGAGGAATAGAGGGAAAAGTTCAGTAAGAGGTAGAGGAACTACCAGACCAAGGTTTCAGCAACATCAGAACAAAGCAGGAAGTTAAAGTAGTAGACCACTACAGAGGGGAGATTTTATTACAGGAAGAGGCCGAGGCAGAGATATTCGGTGTTACACATGTGGAGAACGGGGACATGGATCATGGGATTGTCCTCATAATAGAACAAGAAGTCAGAGGAATGTGAATGTGGATGGGGCAAAGCAAGAAGCACCTCGAATTATAGAAAAGGAAGAATTCCGTGAAGTAGGAGAATCCTTGTTTTTGAGAAGGGCATTGTTTAAGGCAGAGAAAGAGACTGAAGAACTAGCTCAGAGGAAGAATTTATTCAGAACTACATGCAAATCCAAAGGTAAATGTTTTAAAGTGATAATTGATAGTGGAAGCACTGATAACCTTGTTTCTACAGAGATGGTGGACAAGCTAGGATTAGTGAAGACAATACACCCTACTGCTTACAAAGTGTCATGGTTGCAAAAGGACATCAGATTATTGTGGCAGAACAATGCAATATAGAGATACATATTGGTACGTATAAGGATGTGATATTGTGTGATGCAATGCCAATGGATGTATGCCATGTATTCCTGGGAAGATCGTGACAGTTTGATCGAAAAGTTATTAATGATGGGAGGAAAAATACTTGTACTCTAGAGAAGGATGGAAATAAACATACACTGCTGCCATTGAAGGATGACGCTGACAAAGGAGCACCTGGAAACAGTGTTATGTTGATGAGTGGAAAGGCGCCGTTACAAGAGATTGGGAAAGGTGAAGAAATGCATTTTGCTGCCTTAGGGAGACCTAAGGTAATTTTAACTTCCACAAACTTATATGATTTACCTGAAGAAATCAAAACTCTGTTAAATGATTTTGCTGATATTATTGTGGATGAGTTGCCAGATGCGTTGCCACCAATCAGGAGTATTAGTCATCATATTGATCTAATACCAGGAGCAAGTTTTCCAAACAAAGAAGGGTACAGATTAACTCCTCAAGAGAATGCAAAAGTTGGAAAACAAGTGCAAGAATTGATGGATAAGAGACTAATCAGAGAGAGACTTAGTCCATGTGTTGTGCCAACAATACTCAGTCCAAAGAAATGAGGTGAATGGCGTATGTGCACAAATTCTAGAGCCATAAACAAAATCACTATCAGGTATAGATTTTCTTTACCACGCATGGATGATTTGATGGATTGATTGAGTGGGTCAAAGTATTTTACTAAAATAGATGTGAAGAGTGGATATCATCAAATAAGAATTAGAGAAGGAGATGAATGGAAGATTGCATTTAAAATAAACAGTGGGCTGTATGAGTGGTTAGTGATGCCTTTTGGACTCACTAATGCACCTAGCACGTTCATGAGATTGATGAATGAAGTCTTGAAGGAATATGTAGGCAAGTTTGTTATTGTTTATCTTGATGATATTCTAGTTTTTAGTAGAAGTAAAGAATAACATCTAGAGCATTTTAAATTGGTTTTAAGAACTCTGCAGGAAGAGAAACTACTGATAAATCTGAAGAAATGTAGTTTCATGAAAGAAGAATTAATTTACTTGGGATTTGTAGTTTCTAAAGAAGGGTTGAAAATGGATCCAGAGAAAGTCCAAGCAATTTGGAACTGGCCTATTCCAAGGAATATATTTGAGGTAAGAAGTTTTCATGGTCTTGCAAGTTTTTATAGGAAATTTTTCAGAGGGTTTAGTCAGATTTGCACACCAATTCTTGAAACAATCAAGGAGACTAATCAGCCGTTCAAGTGGACAAAAGCAGCAGACAGGAATTTTAAGTTGCTGAAGAGGAAAATCATAGAGAAACCAGTTTTAGCTTTACCCGATTTTGGAAAAGTATTCCAAGTTGAAACTGATGCTAGTGGAGTTGCAATTGGAGCAGTTTTGAGTCAGGAACAGAGACCAATAGCGTACTTCAGTGAGAAATTAAATGAAGCTAAGAAGATGTATTCTTCTTCTGATAAAGAAATTTATGCTATTGTACAAGCCTTAAAAAAATGGAGACATTATTTGCTACCAAAGGATTTTATTGTATTATGACAATCATGAATTATAGTTCATAAACAATCAACCAAAATTGAACCAGAAACATGCCAAGTGGGTATTGTTTTTGCAGAGCTTTACTTTTGTGATAAAGCACACAAGTGATAAGTTGAACAAAGTCGTTGATGCTTTGAGTAGGGTAAATTTCATTGTGCAAGAATTAAGAGTTGGTGTTGTAGCATTTGAAGAAATGGTTGAAATATATAAAGATGATGCCAATTTCAAAGATATTTATATAGCGGTACAAAATCCAATAGTTCATAACCGAAGTTAGTGGTTAGATTATCTTATCCAAGGTGGTTTATTGTTTAAAGGCAACAAGTTGTGCATTTCCAAATAATCTATGAGGGAAAACATAATAAAGGAGAAACATAGTGGAGGATTATTTGGTCACTTTGGACAAAACAAAACGGATTATCTGGTCACTTTGGACAAAAAAAACCTTTGCTCAGGTAAATACTTTTTATTATTGGCCAAAGATGCAGATTGATGTTAAGAGATTTGTTGAGAAGTGTAGGATATGTCAACATGCTAAGAGGAGAAGCCAGAATACAGGATTGTACCAGCGATTGCCAATACCAGACTGACCATGGGATGCAGTTAGCATGGATTTTGTTTTGGGGTTACCTAAAACTCGAGGGGGAATGATTCCGTTTATGTTGTGGTAGATAGATTTTACAAGATGGAACATTACATTGCATGTAAAAAGACTAGTGATGCAACACATATTGCTAAACTATTTTTTTCAGAAATTGTAAAATTACTTGGGTTGCCTGTAAGTATTGTGTCTGATAGAGATACAAAGTTTGTAGGGCATTGCTGGAGAACTTTTTGGACAGACCGAAGTAGTAAACAAAAGCTTATGAAACATATTGAGAAGTTTAGTGTATCAAAATCCTAAGCAGTGGGATTTAGCACTAGCTCAGGCTGAGTTTGCTTATAATTACACTCCAAACCGAAGTACTAGAATGAGTCCATTTCAAATTGTTTTTGGGATGAATCCAAGAGGTGTGTATGAGCTTAGAAATTTGGGTAAACAAAAGACAAGAAGTGCAAAAGCTGAAGAGTTTGCAGAGCAGATGCATAGACTACAAGAAGATGACAAAGGCAAATCGCAGGAAAGCAGTGGAAAATACAAACAGAGAGTAGATATGAAAAGAAGAGAGAAAGAATTCGAAGTGGGAGATTTAGTGATGGTGTATTTGGGAAAAGAAATATTTTCTACTAAGACTTACAATAAGCTAAAAATGAAAAATATAGGACCATGTAGAATTGTAAGAAAGTTTTCAACTAATGCTTATGAAATTGAATTGCCAGAAGGGATTGTAATATCACCTATCTTCAATGTTGCAGATTTGTATCCACACAAAGAGACAAAGACAGAGCTACAGGAGGAAACTACAGAAAATGAAGTTCAAACTTTGAACTGAGAAGAACAAATGCCAAAGACGGTTAAGAGAGAGGTGGAAGCTGTTTTGGAGAAAAGAGTATCCAAAAGAACCAGAGGACAGGTTTATTATCAATATCTAGTCAAATGGAAAGGACAGCCAATGGAGGATTCTAGTTGGTTGACAGCAACAGAGTTGCAGAAGTATGGAGTAAACCCTCAAAGTCTGAGGGATGATTCTTTTCTTCCCTGGGAGTCTGATGCAGGAGCATCTGGACTTAGCCAGCAATGTGATGGTTTGTTCACATGTTGTGGTTAAATGAGTGAATTTAACTGACCTGAGTGATCAAAAGTCAGTTTTAGTCGAGAGGGTTGGATCTCTAAAAAATGATCTGTAATTCATTATTGTAATAGTTAGGAAATTGTCTTATTTTAGACTAAGGGATAAGCTGTTAGCATAGGTGTGTAATAGAGCTTGAAAATAGAGATTTAATTGTTAGATTGATTAAAAATAGAGATTGAGTTGTTCTTACAGTTAGAATAGGATTTGATTCATAAAAAGAAGAAAATGTAATGAAAAAGGATTAGCTGAGATGATTGAGGATTGAGTGAGAGGTGAGAGTTGAGTGATAGATAGTTTTTGAGATTAAGACAGAGGTCTGTTAAATTGTTGCAATTGAGCGAAGGGCCAAGACTCTGTAATTATCATTATATTGAAGAAATTGATTCAATGTGTGATTGCGTGTCAATTTTGGTGAAGAATCTCATTTACTTCCGTGAATCTGCGTTCTAAAACTCATCCAGGATTTTTCTTTGTTTCTCATATTTTAATTATAATCTCAATGCTTATGTGTTAATCATAGTCATTAGTATTAAGGACGAGGGTAGAAGAGCACAAAAAGGCTTGATCGTGGTTGAAGGCCCGTACTCCATCCTAACCACTGATCTAAGTTTCAACTGCTTACATCATAGTCAACGGCAGGGTTAGGACTATTTTTAACCTATGTGTTGGTTGTAGACCCGCAGGCCGTAGGATTTGATGGCCTCTGTTATCCAATGGATATCGGGGTGTAAAGTGATCGGAGTTTAAGTCTAAACCCGGACCCAAATTTTTATGGATCAAGGTTTATAAACCATATCATCTCTGTGACGCGGGTAAGTGTCACGCAAGTTCCCTGTGCGATATTGCTGTCAACCATTGGATGATTGTTGATTGCCAACCGTTAGATCTGGAGAGAGGAGATCAATGACACAGATTGAAGCACCTGTCTTCTAAAGGGAAAGTCAACGTGGGAAGTCAACATGGGACCAGCTGTTGTTCAATTGTTGTTATGTTGTTGTTCAATTGTTGTTCAGTTGTTGTTCAATTGCTGTTCAATTTTTGTTGAGTTGTTCAATTGTTGTTCTGTTGTTGTTCAATTGTTGTTCAATTGTTGTTCAGTTGTTGTTCAATTGATGTTCAATTGTTGTTCAATTTTTGTTGAGTTGTTGTTCAATTGACCTCCTGCGTCAAGCAGTAACTCTAATTTTTGCTGAGCAGATTCCTTGGTTAGACGCAAAGGGTTTTGCTACAACAAAATCAGCGTCGGCTGGAAGAGAAAAACATACAGAGGGAAAAATTCTCTCAAGGAACTTCAAGTCTCAAAAGTTCGATTTTCCAGAAATGGATTGGTAGTAGCTAAGTGTAGATTTTATCACCTCAAAAGGGAGTGCACATAGCAAAACCAACAGCCAAGCACAAGGAAAGAGGGAATTTTTGACAGATTCAGAGATGGTTGGAACATGGCTTAGGGATTTGGATAGGTTGGAGGGTTCCTCTAACTATGTCATCTCGAAGGCCAAGATGCCCTTCCTGTAAGATGAATATGGCCTGAAGGACTACATAGACAACATTATGACAGGTCCCAGGATGCGGATCAACTAAAGGAATACCATAAGGAAATGGCGAAGGAAAAGAGGTTGATCCTGGATGGAGTCCAGGACCATATAGTCTCGCATATATCTAGCAAGGATATTGTCAAACAGATGTGGGATGCTCTCACCCAACTATATCGGGGTACTTTCGAGCAATGGAAGCTTTTGGAAGAAAAGATTAGATGCAGAAAGGGGAAGGAATAGATCTCTTCCTAACTAGGATTTAGGGGGTCCTGGATCAGCTTGCACCTGTTGAGGCAGCGCCTCAACCAATAGAGATAGTGCAGTTATCACTAAGCAGTGTCTAGAAGGATTGGTAAGTCTTTGTTCAAAGTATATTGGGCAGAGACAAGATACTGGAATGGGACAAGATGTGGTCTGACTTGCAGCAAGAAGAGTTGAGGCGATCTCATCTAAAGAGGTTCATTAGTGGCAACAGTAGCAGCGGATCAAAGGCTGCGAAGGAGCAGGAGAATGTGGCCCTCACATCGAAGGGTCCCATTCAGAGGTAGGGGGAGCGGAATAAGCATAAGGACCTGTCGAAGGTCAAGTGCTTCAGGTGTGGTGAATTTGGTCACTACAACACGCAGTGTCGTCTTAAGAAGAAGGACAAATGGGAGAAGCAGGACCAGCAGGCAACATCGACGAATAGACAAGCTTCCTCTAGGCTAGAGTTAGAGTTTACTATGTTTGCATACATACCTCTAGGAGTTAGGTGGGGTGATTCGGTGTTGTAGCCCCAGAGAGCTGCAAAGAGTGGGAAGGGTCCTTAAGGAGTCCATCTCATGGATCATTACCTTGCTAAGAGGGCCCACAGTATTCAATAGCAGGATGTATTAGTGGCAGTTGATGCAGTTAGTACCAGTGTGATAGTTGCATAATAGTAGCAATCAGATGTTGAGGAGCGCAGTGTAGTGTTGACAGCAAAGCAAGTGGCTTAGTGTAGAGTTAACAACGACATAGATTCTTCAATGATAGTGCAGATGCTAGAAGTATTCAGGACTCAAGATACAGGTGCATCATGCTGAACACAGATGATTCAGTATTTTGGATGCTTCTCAGTTGTCGTAGTTGCAGTTGTAGCAGCAACAAATGAGAGGGAATTGCAGTGCAGATGCAGAGTTGGCAACAGTATGGCGGTGTCAGCATCAACATAGATGCAACATCATAGTTGTGTAGTAGTTTATGGGCAACAACAGCCAGACATCAGCAACGTGACAGAGGATGATACAGACACAGCGTGTTGTGGTAGGATGTTCAGCACTAGAACATAGTCCTCGCTAAGAGGGAGTGTTAGTTTTTGTAGCATTAGATGTGTTCTAAACACGAAATTTGGTGGATGCATGAAATCTCCAAAACCCAGAAATCGTTTTTGAAAATTCCACCTAGAAATGGGTTAATTAGATTATTAACCAATTTTTTAATGTTTCCTAAGTCTAAACTTAGGAAAACTAGTTAATTAATCATAATTAATTAATTCAAGGTGAGAATAATCTAGAAACTCGCACAAATCGACTTCAAGATGATCCTAGCCTTTCATTAAGATTTAATCTTGGTCATTGGAGTCCCAAAAAAAGATTATAGGAAGAAGTCAATGGGCACTTGGAGAATACACTTGAGCAATTTGATTTCCTTGGTAGCTCGATTTTCAGAGAGCAGCAATAGTTGTCGGAGAGTCATAAATCAAAACAAAGACAGTGAGGGGTAGGGATAGTGATCCGAAGGAAGCTTTCCAGATCCGGAGAGGCAGCAACAAGTGACAGAAGTAATCCACGCAGAAGCAACACAGGGACTACACAGTAGCTGAAGGAAAGCAATTTGATTTAGCTAGGTAGGAAGTCAATTCAATTTCCAGAGGCCGAGAAAGTCTTCCACAGGGTCGGAGAGTCACTTCCAGTAGCAGAGACAAGCTAGATAGCTTGCTCAGAGGCAGATTCGAGCCACACGTGTGAGAGTAAATGCAAGGGCTGCGCGGAAGGCCTACGCTGGGTTTTGGACGACTAGTTTTTCTAGAGAATCCATTGTCGCGATTGCTAGTGGGATGAGAGAATTTTCTCTCTAATTATTTTTGTCAAATACTTGCTGTTTGGATTTCTAGTTGGAATTCCATAGATTGTACTGAAAATTTCACTATTGCTTGATAATAAAACCCTCAATTGCTGCATCGGTTTTCCCAAGTTGGGTTTTCCGGGGACCAAAAATAACTGTGTAAAATTTTATGTGTGTGTGTGTGTGCTAGTATTTTCTCAGTTTCCAGCACTATTTTCTTCCGCAGTTTATTTGTGAAAATGACAGTGCAAATTATTTGGTATTTTTCCGTAGAGGACAACAAATAAATTGTTAAATAAATTAATAATTAGGAAATTAATTTCCAGTTACTGTGATAGATGAAATTTTCACAAGCATGAGTGATCAAGTCCCCAAGGCTTCTTGCAGGTGACGCAAAGACTTTTCCTCCTCAACTCATTCCTACTGCATGGTTGGTCGCCACAAATACTTCACATCTCCTCTTGGGTTAGTTGACTTCTGAACAACCTCATGTTTTTCTCAACCACCCATTTGGCTAGTTCATAGGTAGTTGGTGAGACAACTTGCATCTTCGTCCGAATGGCTAGCAATTTGGTTTGTAGTTGCTTGCGAATGATGTCACCCTCAACTAATAATGAAGATAAGATATCTTGCATGTTGGCTCTTACCTCCTTAGGGTGATGCTCTCTGATGTTGGTGAAGAAGAATTGTCACATCTGAAGGATCAGATCATCATGTTCTAGATCAAGCATGACTACGTAAGATCTAATTTTGGCCGTTGCGCCTAGGATTGAGCCTTCTATCAAAGTTTGAGCTCTGGGCGTCATGCACTCCTTAATAGCGTTCCATAATCAATTGAAAGACTCTCTTCATGATAACGTCATTATAGGGAGGAAAGGGTGCTACTATCCTCAAAATATTTCTAAAACTTGATGCAATGATAAGATTGCTTTTTCCCCTCGGATGCTCCAAGAATATGGTTTGTACCAATGCAAGCATAGCTGGTTCCAGAGCCCAATTTAAACTCCAATCAAATTGACCCACCTTGGAAAGATAGGATTCCAACTCTTCCAATGTGAGGTCCTCTCCTGATCTTCCTGATCTTCCAGGTCCCAAGTACGAAAAGCCAATTCCCCACTTCTTTCTCCCTTTTTAAATCCCTCAGATAATTTTGTTGGAGCATGTTGTGCACTTTCCTAGAAAAGGGTTTGTTGTTCCGCCCGGTTTTCTTGTCTATATCATAGTCCATTGAGGTGGTGTTGTGTTGCCTTATGAGATGTTTCAAAAACTCCAGAGATACAAGGATTCTAATAGTACATGGCAATGACTTAAAACAACTTTCAACCTCTCAATATAGTAACTATTACAAGGCATGCCCATCAATTTCTTCCCTCAAATCTGCCTAGCAGATATGACTTTTTTCTAGAACAAAAATGGGCGTTTGACTACTATAGTCGGCCTTTTTTGACTCAATCAAATGTTCAACAGGGTATCTTACTGACGTACATATGAATAAGACTTTAACTCTCTGACCACATACCAAATTCCAACTCTACTGTATTCTCGCTGACAACGCAGGCATCATACATTATTCCCACTCAACACCTATTACATGACTCAGGTTTGTATAAGACATAAGGCTCACAACCGTTGTACAGTTGTAAACAAATTTCTTCAAATCATTTGAGATCATAATTCATAAGAATTTCAGAGATAGAATTAGAAGGAAGAATATGCAAGAACGTGGGACTGCTTCTCTGTTGACTTCCTCTGCTACAATATTCAACTCAAGTAGCATGCCAAAAACTCGGTTTTTTCAACAAGTTGCCACAAGACCTTGGTCTGATGTGAATGTGAAATAATGTGTTGCCAACAGGGACTGAATGTTGAATATTCTTTGGCCCAACACAAGGATTTAATTCACAGAAATTTTGTCCACTGGTTGAAGTGAATACTTCGTTGTGAATTTGTCCTCTAAAAACCAAATGTTGTAGCCTCATACCTCGAAAGATGAATGCTGAAGCTATACCTCTGATTACTCTACTAACCTTTGAAGTATATTGTAACGTACCTAGCCAGTCTGGAATTTTCAACACCAAGGACAAACTTGAATTTACTGCTTGGGAGCTGATACAGGAATAATGGATGTGATTCTGGGTGAGGCTTAGATCTAGAGCATAACAACCAGCGAATCCTTTTTCTGGGATGGTCACCATCAAGCACCTATTACTCAACCCTCTTCATGAATTAATGTTGTAAACTTCAATGGATTCGGTCCTTTCCCTTATAGACATAAGTGAAAAATTAATGAATTCTTCTGAAATGATGAGCAATCATGATGCGGCCTGATGAGATATTAAATCAGGATAAAAATTATCAGTCCCCAAGTATCCGATCTTCCTATATGATGCAATATTTCAGCCTTTGGGATCCATAGTTGATACACCCTTATTTATTAATGTAATAAAATATTTATGATGCCTTCTATCTTTCCCTAAATTTATGACGAATGATGGCCAAGGCTCTACTGCAGCTCGCTTGCACTCAGCCCAAATTTTCTGTCTTTCCTTTTATTTTCTTAATAAATTTGTAGCATACTCCAGTTCCTTCTCCTCTTCAATGCAACGTCACGCACACAAACAATAATTTCTGTTGCAAATAGATAGATTGCATTTGTGGCTTTGGTTTGGGGTCAATTTTGGCTACACTTATATGTATCACACTTCCAATTATACGTGAGGCGGCCCCTTGAATGTTTGCTCTAATGCCTGCCTCTCTGTTCCAAATTTCGCAGTTGCAATCATTACAGCATAATAAATGTCACCATGAATAATTTGGTCCCCGCACTGTCAATATATCGATCTTTTGTTGATGGATTTCTGTAAATTTCGTGGGAGTATGGCATCTAAAACCCTCGATCCTTCTGGAGATGAAATGCAGCCTCAGCTGACCAAATTGACAATGCTAGCAAATTTGACTTCTAATTTTTGAATTTTACCCTTAATCAAAATGCTAATTTTGTCTCAAAGATTTGGCTCGACTCTCTCCAAGAAGATGAAGAATTTGCCCTTGTGATTTTGGCCTCTAAGCTATGGGTAAGCAGATTAATAAAAATCTGCTCCGGACTTTATTCTTAGTGATACGACGAATTATGGAAATTCAAAATTTTCACTCAACTATGTGGCTTGGATCCCCAAAAAATCAATCTTGAAAATTTAATTGTGGCCCCTTTAAAATATACAGCTTGACCTTTGTTACCCACAATCTGTGCTTATTGCATATAGGAGAAAAAATTTCTCCTAGATAGCCCCCTGCCGGCAGCCAGCAGCCCCTTGCAACCCATAGATAGCTCGATGTGCCATTTTCTATGCCACCTGAGCCAACCATGTGGTCCCTCGCCCCTCTATTATGAATGTGTGTTTGAAGGTGGGCCTCCCGACTCCAATGGTATGGTTCTTCATTGGTATAGTTGAGTAATTTTCCTTACTTGTCATGGGCACTTTTGGGCATGAATTGGTGAGGGGATTCGGCGGAAAGAGTGGGTTAGGCTTGTATTCTTGTATCCACTCTCCAATTTTATGGTTACTCTTGTATCCTAGTCCCGTGGGATCTCTTTTACTAACCATTTGGCTTTTGCATTGGCACTACATGAGAAATCTCGATTTTGATTGCTTGGTCCCGCTTCCTGATACCACCTATGTCACTCCTGTTCCACTCATTTTAGCCCCATTCATCTATTTTCCCATCTGGGTCCAGATGTGTCCACTAGGTCCACATAGGGTTGGCCTCCACCTCCCCTTGTCCACACCTTGGGTCAAGCCTAGAAAGATGCCAAGAAGGTTGATACAAATTTAGCGCGTGGGCAAAAGCCAAACATGAGATTTACCCCTTATCCATGGCGATCACCTTGGTTCCTTTGGGACCTAGATGAGCCCCCTATATCATTAAGGAACCCATGAGTTAGCCTCCTCCTCCCCTTGTCCACACCTTGGGTCAAGCCTGGAAAGATGCCTCGAAGGTTGATACAAATTTAGTGTGTGGGCAGAAGCCAAACATGAGATCTACCCCTTATCCATGGCGATCACCTTGGTTCCTTTGGGACCTAGATGAGCCCCTTATATCATTAAGGAACCCATGATTGTCCCAACCCCACCTTAAGGGGCTATCCACCGCCCCACCTTAAGGGGCTATGCACTGCTACATATTACAAATCATGATCTCGTCCCCTGGAGCCTCAAGCAATTATGAAGAAAAATCAAGAAAAGGCAAAAGGCATATGAAGGCCAAGGTAAACTCATGTACCACAATTTCCTCCCTCCTACACTCACATACCCAGGTGTGGGCTTCCCTTATTATAGCTACCCATGAACCTTGACATCTGGTCTGGATGACTCCCCTGATCCCCACTCCATTCCATTATTATATCATTTTCCACATACCACATAAAGGATGTACCATGGACATGTCACCCCCTTTAGAAGTTGAAACCACCTATTAGGGTCTTTGGTTAACCCCCTATTGAACTCGGAGACACTTGTACATGCCAAACCCCATTATGGAAGGGCATGCCACCATGAAGTGCCCCATTGATCCCATGACCTGTAAGTTTTATTACTTGAGTATTCTAAAAACATGTTGTCTTAGAGGGTAAGGGGACGCATTGGATCTTATAAAGGATTGCAAGTGGGTATTCATTTGGGGCTTGGTCTCTCTATACGGGGTCCTAGTCTTCTGGTAGGCTACATTGGCACCTGCAGGGTGAGTGTTGAGAGTCATGGGCCTCCAATACAACATATATTACTTCATGGATCCCCAACACCGATCATTGATTGCTCATGTTCCACCTTTTGAATGAGGATAATGCACTTGGTTCACCATGCCCAACCAGCTCCACACTCGCACCATACACTTGGCAGATGTTCCAAGGGTCTAAAGTATGTCTCCCGCTGCAGAGGGAGGGCTTATATCACCATCCTAGCCCTTACAGATGGTCTACAAACATTTTCGATCCACTGGGAGACCCATGAAGATGTCCTAATGCCCCCACACCCACTTGGGAGCACCACAGGTTCTTGCTTGGAAAACAACGGGCCAACCCCTTGTCCACTATGTTGGAAGTCCATTTCTACATCATGGCACACCTTAGACTTCATTAGGCCTCCTGAAAGGCCCAATGACCCACTTTATTGATCATTTGGCCCTCTTGAGAAGCGTATTCATGTATTATTGGGCTATTTGGTGGGCTTGTCACCAAAAGTATTGTGATGATGCAAATTATTTTATTTTACGGGCTCAATTAGGCCAATTTAGCTAAATTGAATTCATTAAAGTGTATAAAATTTAAATAGAAGTGAGATGATTCATTTTGATCATGATCACTTCGATTGGGTTATTGTTGATTTTGGGTGGCATCAGATGTTCTTCAGCCACGAAATTTGGTGGGGAGGTTGGGCCACATGAGATCTCCAATACTCAGAAAGGGTTTGGGCAGATTCTAAACAGTTCAGGAAATATTAAAATAATAATTATTTTTAATGGAGTCCCTAAGTCTAAACTTAGGGAAAATAAATTATTAATGTGTATTAATATGAAATTGTGTTAGAATGGTCCAAAAGACATGGATCAAGCAAGATCTTATCTTAGTCGTTGATTAGGGACTTAATCTCGGTCGTTGATATGTCAACGGGAAAAGTATAAGAGGGGGCTTGAGGGTCACTTGGAGAATCAGTGATCGAGAGAGCAGGTGAGGGGCATTGAGTACAGAGAAGGCAGAGATTGTGCCGGGAGAGCAGCGTGGCAACTAAATAGGGTGATGTAGAGCCAAGAAGGGCTCACGCAGGGCCAAGCAGAGGCAGTCAAGTGCTGCGGAGAGCACCAGGGGGGCCAGCGCAACTGACACAGAGGCTCCCAAAGCTAACGCAGGGCCTCCTGGGGTTAACGCAGGCCAAGAAAGGCTGACGCGGGGGTAGCGTGAGATAGAGAGGGGCTGAAGCAGTCTAGTTTGGGCAGACGCTGGGGTTGCAGAGCAGATTTTTTTTTCTTCCATTTTTTGCCCAAAACTTCACCCTTCTGTTTATTTCGCTGGTAGCATATCCTAGCCTTTTGTATAACCTCGTCCACCGTTTTTGAGTTATCAAACTCAATTCTTTCCCTCATTTCCACGAGTAAACTGCTGACGAAACGTTGTACCTTAGCCTTTTCCTCATGGATGTATGGTACATATCAAAGCAAGGAGGTAAATTGGGTGATAAACTCATCCATGGTTTGTTGTCCAAGCCGCAAGTCGTGAAACTCTCTCACTTTCTCATCATAAAATCGTTTTGTCAAATATCTTTCCTTGAAGTATTTTTGGAACTTCTCCCAAGTAATACTTTGTTCACTCACCCCTCGTACAATCTTGACCTCCTCCCACCACAAGGTGGCCTTCCCTTGCAGTTGAAAGATAGCCAACCGGGCCTTTAGATTGTGATCGTACTCATATAATTGGAAATATTTATTCATGTTAATAAGCCAGGCTTCAGCTGCTTCTTCTAATTCTCCATTGAAGTGTGGCGGTTTTATTTTCCGGAACTCCCCTTGTAATTCTATCCGCTGCCTTTTCGATGTTTGGTGCTCGGAGGCATTATCCGACTTTTCTTCTTGATTCTCTTCCCTTCCTTCTGACTCTTCCTGTTCTGTGTGGTAGCCTTGTTCTTCCGACACTCATCGCTGCTCAGGGTTGGGATTCGGCAGGTGCTGATTCTGCTTATCGGACAGGCTCTTCATAATTTTTTCATCTTCGAAGGTTAGCCTTGCATTGTCCTCCCTCAAGCGGGCCATCTCTCTTTTTAATTCCTGAACTGTTTCCAGTATTGCAAGATTTGTGCTATGAGCCTCTTCCCCTAACTGTACCCATATTTCAGGGTTATTTTCACGGAATGCTCCAGTACCTAGGCCAGCCATATTCCTGTGTGTTCTCTAACTGTTCTTGTAACCGTTGTTGTCCTGTTTCTCTGTACTTAACAAATTAATTGATCAACAACAGTTAGAATTCCAAAGGAAAACAGTAACTAATGCACGGTTCATGTGCTAGAGGTCACAATTTTTGTAACCTAGCTTTGATAGCACATGTCATATCTCCATTTTATTATACAATCAATAACACCGATGTTACCAACTATAGCATTACTACAAAACTTACCATTAATCCATAGTATTATTATGACCTGTCCATTATCTGGGTTTAATACCTACAGAAATTGATACAAAGTATGGAGCATTGATTTCCTAGTGTACCACAAGGCTATCAATAGCTGTGATACTGTCAGTGCTCTGTCCGTTTCATTTAATAAATAGTCATACCAAACCTGGATGACTTAGCTCGCACTCTGAACTTAACTGCCACTAGTCGTTCTGGAATTTAATACTCTGCTCTGCCATTTGGATGGCATGGCAGCCATGTCAGGACACCTTGGGATCCTTCATCGCATCAACGATGGAGGTTATGAGTCTCCAATCTAACGGTTGTAATCTATTCGGAAGGTTTTTCCATCCAGCATGTTGGGTTGCACGTATCATTTGCACCCTTCTCTCTTGGCGCCATGCTCTGCCTCTCCGCTTGCGGGCTGCTTGGCCTGAAGGGTTTGAGCACAGTGTGCTTGGTTTGTCTCAGAAGTCGTCGAAGGTTTCTTGTCCATCGTTTACACATTCATGTTACAGGTATGATTTTTGTTGGAAATAATACTGAGAGGGGGGGTGAATCAGTATTATCAGATCAATCAAACCTTTTCAATGCTCAGAAACATATACGCTACTTCAGTTAAGTAAAACAGCGTGTACACGCTACTGTGACTAAATAAAACAGCGTATAAGCAGAAAACTCATAACTTAGTTAGCTTATTCTTCAGTTAAGTTCATCAGGACATTATTCAGCACATTAACAGTAAGCAGATGCAGTATAACAGAACGGATCAAAAGTCACACACATGAACACCAAGATATAAGGTGGAAACCCAATGTGGGTGAAAACCACCTGCTGCAAGTTATCTCTATCTTTCTTTAAGAAACTTCAGTTTACAATCTTTTGTACTGGTGCAGCCTTATACCAGTACGCAGGCTACAACCTGCAGAAGGCTACAACCTTCTCTCGTTCTCCAAACTTCCTTGGAAGGGAGCTCCAACCCCCTTTGTTCTTGTACTAGCCAAGATACTAGTACGTAGGTGCTGACCTACAATCTTCTTTTCTTCAGGTATCACCTTTCATACATTTTCAGACTTGAATATTCCTGAAGCACAACATTACAATCTGAAGACCACAATTCATTCAATTTCCACAACAGATCATTGAAGCATAAAACAACCAAACTCTGAATCACTGAACCACTGAACCCTGTCAATCACCAGTTATCAGAACACAGAGCAGACTACAGAACTCTGCAATAACTGTCAGACCCCACTGTAAACCCAAAAACAAGCTTCAAAAGATATACGCTACTTCAAGGAGCCAAACCCGCGTATACACGCTCTTTTACCGAAGCCAACCTGCGTACAGATCTAAAAATAAACTTTCTCAATTTGCAGCTGTACCAGACATTAGTTAGACCCAGAACATAGCATTGCGACAATATGCAGATCTAGAAATAAGCATAATCAACCATATCATGATAGTGCATTTCAAACCATTAGATCCCGATCTATCCTTAGATCTAGTCTTCCATCAACCAATGTGATCTCTCCTTGGCTTAGATCAAGCAACCCAGCACCTGCAAATCAGATCTCTTTCACTCTTAGATATTCAAGCCTTGTCGAAAGATGATGATGCCTAATGATCTTCTTCTCCTTATATAGTCTTAGGCCTAGCTCAATACCAAGAGCCAAAACCATAGTAACACAATACCATCAACTTCAAAACTAGGGATCGACACGCCCGTCGAGACACAATGGTCCGAAATCATAGGCACAACTTCCAAGGACTAACCACCATGGACCAAAGGAACCTTTCCACATACACGCGCTTTTTATGAATCGAACTAGCGTGTACACGCGACTTGGGCTTAACGAAACGGCGTGTATGAGCTTCCTTGGCATGCTGTACTGAGATCTGTCTTCTGATTAAGATGCCATCACTTGTACCAACCTCTGAGCACTTGTACCATCCTCTGAGTGAGTTGCCATCAAGGACAACACTTGAATCATAATGCCAACAATCTCCCCCTTTGGACTTGATGGCAACCACCACACCAAGTCACTCTCCCCCTTTGACATCAAGAGCAAAGGGCTGTGCTCCCCCTGAGGACATGCTGATACCTCTGCTTGGCTGTGCTGACTCGTGCTCCCCCTGACAGTAGGCCAGATCTGAAAAAGATGTTCTTCAACAAGAGCCAAGATTTATACACCATAAGGGACCTTCCTATCACCAAAAGACTCAATACATACATCCATACTCCCTACCAAGAGGGGACATATCAGAAACAACCAATTATATTACAGCATTCATCCCAGGCATAGTGGGGAAACCAACATAGGCCGTTACATGACCTTGACACCATAAAAGAGATATGACAAGAGAGATACATGACATAGAGACAACAGATCTAGACCAAGACTTAGGAAAGACACCAGCAACATCTGATAAACATCTTGTTAGATCAGCAACCAGAATTTCTTTCTGAGCTCCTTCTCCTGAAACCAACAACCAAAACATCTGAATGCCAACAATGCTTTATGAGACTTTTGAGCTGCTCCCCCTGAACCTGTGCCTGTTGCACTCCCTGAAACTGTGCCTGAAGAATTCTGACATTCCTATTGCTTTTCAGAACTTCAGAGTTTTCCCTTGCTGTTCAGAACTTCATATACGCGTTTTATCCTGTATAAAACAGCGTATGTACGCGGATATTCTTTCTGCAACAAGCGTCCAGCATACACGCGACTTACCCACCATAAATCCGCGTGTATACGCTCATATCCCTTCCGTAACCTGCGTATACCAACTTTTCTGTAGAACAAACAATCTTCAACAACAGGATGAAGCATCAACTACTCCCAGCTTTTGTCTGAGATATTCAAAAGTTTCCCTGGGCAGTGGTTTTGTGAGAATATCAGCAACTTGCTCCTTAGAAGGAACATACTCCAACTTGACCTTCTGCTCAAGCACTTGTTCCCGAAGAAAATGGTACTTGATTGGTATGTGCTTGGTCTTTGAGTGCATGACAGGATTCTTTGAAATGCTGATTGCACTTGTATTATCACATAAGATAGAGACAGGTGGAGTGCAAGTGATTTGAAAGTCCTGCAAGGTCTGCATCATCCAAAGAAGTTGTGTGCAACAAGATGCTGCAGCCACATATTCTGCTTCAGCTGTAGATAAGGCAATCGAACTTTGTTTCTTGCTGAACCAAGATACTAATCTGGAACCCATGAAGAAAGCACCTCCACTTGTGCTTTTCCTATCATCCACACTTCCAGCCCAATCTGCATCTGTGTAAGCATGAAGAGTGAGATCAGTATTTCTAGGATACCATAAGCCATAGTTTTGGGTCCCTTGAAGATATTTGAAGATTCTTTTGACTGCCTGAAGATGAGTTTCCTTTGGGTTGGCTTGAAATCTTCCAACCATTCCTACTGCATGTGTAATATCTGGTCGAGTACCTGTCAAATAAAGCAAACTCCCAATCATGGATCTATAAGTGGGTTGGTGAACTGCTGCTGATTCATCATTTGCACTGAGGCTGCATCCTGTAACCATGGGTGTACATACTGGTTTTGACTCTTCCATGCCATACTTCTTCAAGATCTGCTTGAGGTATTTGGTTTGAGACAAGAAGATACCTCCTTCATTTTGTTGGATTTGCAATCCAAGAAAATATGTCAATTCTCCAAGAAGTGACATTTCGAATTCTTTCTGCATAACCAAGGCAAAGTTTTGACTCATGGTCTCTTCATTGCTGCCAAAAATAATATCATCTACATAAACAACAAGAATTAGCAATTTGTTATTTTCAACTTTTATATAGAGATTGCTATCTGCTGATCCTTTTGAAAAGCCTTGTTGGTGAAGATATTTGTCCAACCGATAGTACCAAGCCCTTGGAGCTTGTTTGAGCCCATAGAGTGCCTTTTTCAATCTGCATACAAGGTTTGGATCATTTCCAAGAATGAACCCATCTGGCTGCTCAATATATACTTCTTCTTCTAAGTCTCCATTCAGGAAGGCTGATTTCACGTCCATTTGAAATACCTTGAAGTTTTGAAAGCTTGAGAGAGCAAGGAACATTCGGATGGCCTCTAGTCTTGCCACAGGAGCAAAGGTCTCTTCAAAATCTATTCCTTCTTGCTGTGCATACCCTTTACAAACAAGTCTGGCCTTGTTTCTAATTACTTCTCCATTTTCATTTAACTTATTCTTGAAGACCCATTTTGTTCCTATTACATTCTTATCTTTTGGTCTAGGAACTAATTCCCAAGTGTTGTTCCTTTCGATTTGCTCAAGTTCTTCATCCATTGCTTTGACCCAACATTCATCTTTGCATGCTTCTTTCACATTTTGTGGTTCAATGGAGGAGAGTAGAGCCAAGTAGCTTGAAGCTTCTGCAAGTGTCCTTCTTGTTTGTACTCCTGCTTCTTTCTGCCCCACAATCTGAGTTTCTGGATGATTCTTTTGGACATATCTGGATGGAGTCTTCTCTTCTATTCTTGTCTGCTCCTCTGGTTCTTCTTGAGATTCTTCTTCTTCATCATTTCGCCTTTGAGAGTAACCTTCATCTTCTTCAATGTCTTCATGATGAACTTGCCTAGGAATATATCCCTTCTCATCAACCACTATATCAATACTGTCAACAATTCTGCCAAGTCTTTTATTGTAGCACTTGTATGCTTTGCTATGTGGAGAATAACCAAGAAGAATGCCCTCATCTGCTCTAGGTTCAAGTTTGCCAAGTTGCTCATCAGTATTCTTAATATAACATTTGCTCCCAAAGATTTTGAAATGCTTCACGGAAGGAGTTTTACCACTCCAAAGCTCATGAGGTGTTTGAGTGCTGTTTACTCGGACATTTGTTTTGTTAAGAATGATAACAGCAGCATGTGCAGCTTCACCCCAGAAGGTTGCAGGAGTACCTGATTCATCGAGCATAGCACGAGCCATTTGTTGGATAGTTCTGTTCATTCTTTCCACAACCCCATTTTGCTGAGGAGTTCTAGCTGTAGAGAATTCTCTTCTTATCCCATGTTCATCGCAGAAATCGAAAAATTCATTTGATGTGAACTCCCCACCTCTGTCAGATCTGAGGCACTTAATTTTGTGTCCTGATTCATTTTCAGCCAATGCTTTGAAGGATTTGAATTTTTCGAATGCTTCATCTTTGTGCTTCATAAGCCCTAACCAAACAAACCTTGAGAAATCATCAATGAATAATATCAGATATTCTTCTCCTCGAGGTGTCCTTTTCCTAAATGGACCACATACATCTGTATGGACTAGCTCAAGAGGCAAGCTAGCTGATCCTTCCTTTTCTGGAAAGTTAGTTCTGGTTTGCTTTCCAAACTGACAAGATTTGCATATAGTGTTGTCTGGAATTTTGATATCTGGAAGATCGCGAACTGCCTGATATTTGCATGCTTTTCTTATTTGTGAGAAGCTTAGATGTCCCAACCTTCGATGCCATAACCAGTGCTCTTCATCCTTGCTAAGATAGCATTGTTGTTGTCCTTCTTCAAATATGTACAGATTATTTGGAGTTCTTTTGCCTTTGAGAACTGTTTTACCTGTATCAAGATCACGAACAAGACATCCATTCGATCTGAAAATAACCTCGGTTTTTTGATCACACATCTGACTGACACTTAGAAGATTATGCTTCAATCCATCAACATACAAAACATTTCCAGCCTTGACCTTTTCTTTCAAAGGAGCAATACCTTTTCCTTTTATAGTTGCAGGAGTATCATTTCCAAAAGAAACTTTCTTTCCCTTTTCTAAAGTAGAATAAGATTCAAGTTTTTCTTTATCACCTGTCATATGTTTCGAACATCCACTGTCAATGTACCATAGATTTTCCTGTCCTTCTGCATAAAACGCTATCCCACATCTTTCTGTCTGAGGTTCTTTTATTCTCCATTTTTTGGTGCTCGTGGCTTGTTCCTTTTTCTCCTGAAACCTGCTCCTGCATTCAGATTCTTTATGACCAAAATTATTGCAAATAGAACATTCAACTTCATTTTCAAGAACCGAAAAGTTGTTATAGGTCCTCTTTGTAATCCCTGTCATACTTCTTTGTTTTTGAGCTTCCCTAGTCATGATTGTTTTATATGCAACACATTGAGCTGCTTTGTGACCAAAGTTATGGCAAGAAAAGCATTGTCCATTGAAGAAGCTTCTGCGGTTATTGAATCTACCAGCCAACTGATTGTAATTTCTATTTTCATCTATTCTTGTGCCAAACTGAGAAGATTTTACCTGTGGTTGGTTGTAGCTTTTGTTCACCCTTAAGAAGGATTGTCCCTGATAGTTTCTGTTTGTAATTCGTCCCTGCTTTACCTGATTATCTTCATTGTTCTTCTGCTCATTTCTTCTTGCTGCATCAAGATAATTTTTGAGGTGGATGCTTGAGAGGTTTCTCCATTATAGCCCAAACCTGTCTTGTTTAGAGGAGACCGCTGCACATTGATAATCTCATCCAAAGTTTCAGATCCTTTGACAAACTTAAGATTAATAGCTTTTGTTTTCTCAATTTCTTTTCTGAGACCAACAATTTCACCTTCTAGTTTTTCAAGATGTTTTTCCTTTTCATCAATTTGAAATTGCAAAGTATCAATGATCACACTCTTTTCTTCTATGCATCTCTTGAGTCTAGTAATTTCATTATAGAGATTATCCACATCTACAGCATCCTCATAATCATCATCTTCAAATGCCATTAATAGCTTATATTTATTACCTTGTTCATCTTCATCACTGTTTGATAAGCCATCACTATCTTCATGGGTGTAGTAGCTTTTCTTATTTGCACTTTGTTTCTTATTCCATCTAGCAGGTTCTTTTCCTTTATCCTTATTAGGACATTTTGCAGCATAATGACCTACTCTTCCACAAGCAAAGCATTTGAAAGGTAGCTTACCTCTGAACCTTCCAGCACCCCTTTGAAGATTTCTGACAAAATTTGATTCTTCTTCCTCTTCTTCTGGAACATGGCTTGCTTCATAGTAATCTTCTTTTCCTGATGCCTTAAAAGCAGCTTCCCTTCTGTCTGATGGACCTCCCTTTCTCATTTCATAAGCAGTTAGAATTCCATGTAGCTGAGACATAGTGAGAACTTTGAGATTTTCCTTTTCTTCTATTGCAGATACTTTAGATTCAAACTTGGGGGATAATGATCTTAGAATCTTTGAACTACTATAGTCTCTTTTATTTCTTCACCCAAATTTTTCATACAATTAACAATCTCATCTACCCGAAGAAAATAATTAGCCACACTTTCATCATTATACATCTTGAGAGTCTCATATTGAATCCTGAGAGTTTGAAGTTTAGCTTCCTTTACCTGTTCATCTCCTTCATAGCTAGTGATCATTTTGTCCCATATCTCTTTTGCTGATTTGAAGTGCATGACCTTCATGAATTCTGTTTGGGATATACTTCCTAATAGAGTACTGACTGCTTTTGCATTTGTTTCATATGTCTTTTTCTCAGCTGGATCTGTAGGAGTAACTGAAGGAAAAGCATAGCCTGTTTCTACAATGTTCCAAACTTCTGTACCAAGAGATTGAAGATATGCAGTAACTCTTACCTTCCAATAATTGAAATTTGTTCCATCAAAAACCGGTGGCCTGATTGATGCTTCTTTCTCGTAGTTGCTCATGATGAATGATCTACCTTCAAGCGATCAAGCTTCTCTGAAGGACCTGCTCTGATACCAATTGTTGGAAATAATACTGAGAGGGGGGGTGAATCAGTATTATCAGATCAATCAAACCTTTTCAATGCTCAGAAACATATACGCTACTTCAGTTAAGTAAAACAGCGTGTACACGCTACTGTGACTAAATAAAACAGCGTATAAGCAGAAAACTCATAACTTAGTTAGCTTATTCTTCAGTTAAGTTCATCAGGACATTATTCAGCACATTAACAGTAAGCAGATGCAGTATAACAGAACGGATCAAAAGTCACACACATGAACACCAAGATATAAGGTGGAAACCCAATGTGGGTGAAAACCACCTGCTGCAAGTTATCTCTATCTTTCTTTAAGAAACTTCAGTTTACAATCTTTTGTACTGGTGCAGCCTTATACCAGTACGCAGGCTACAACCTGCAGAAGGCTACAACCTTCTCTCGTTCTCCAAACTTCCTTGGAAGGGAGCTCCAACCCCCTTTGTTCTTGTACTAGCCAAGATACTAGTACGTAGGTGCTGACCTACAATCTTCTTTTCTTCAGGTATCACCTTTCATACATTTTCAGACTTGAATATTCCTGAAGCACAACATTACAATCTGAAGACCACAATTCATTCAATTTCCACAACAGATCATTGAAGCATAAAACAACCAAACTCTGAATCACTGAACCACTGAACCCTGTCAATCACCAGTTATCAGAACACAGAGCAGACTACAGAACTCTGCAATAACTGTCAGACCCCACTGTAAACCCAAAAACAAGCTTCAAAAGATATACGCTACTTCAAGGAGCCAAACCCGCGTATACACGCTCTTTTACCGAAGCCAACCTGCGTACAGATCTAAAAATAAACTTTCTCAATTTGCAGCTGTACCAGACATTAGTTAGACCCAGAACATAGCATTGCGACAATATGCAGATCTAGAAATAAGCATAATCAACCATATCATGATAGTGCATTTCAAACCATTAGATCCCGATCTATCCTTAGATCTAGTCTTCCATCAACCAATGTGATCTCTCCTTGGCTTAGATCAAGCAACCCAGCACCTGCAAATCAGATCTCTTTCACTCTTAGATATTCAAGCCTTGTCGAAAGATGATGATGCCTAATGATCTTCTTCTCCTTATATAGTCTTAGGCCTAGCTCAATACCAAGAGCCAAAACCATAGTAACACAATACCATCAACTTCAAAACTAGGGATCGACACGCCCGTCGAGACACAATGGTCCGAAATCATAGGCACAACTTCCAAGGACTAACCACCATGGACCAAAGGAACCTTTCCACATACACGCGCTTTTTATGAATCGAACTAGCGTGTACACGCGACTTGGGCTTAACGAAACGGCGTGTATGAGCTTCCTTGGCATGCTGTACTGAGATCTGTCTTCTGATTAAGATGCCATCACTTGTACCAACCTCTGAGCACTTGTACCATCCTCTGAGTGAGTTGCCATCAAGGACAACACTTGAATCATAATGCCAACAATTTTATCCTTGGCTACACTGCTATGTAAAATTTGTTTTCTCTAGACTTGATTTAGGTTGCTTCTGATACGTTTTCCTTTTTGCAGGTTCGGAGGAGATGGACACATAGTTCACCATTGTTTCGAAGGTGGGGAAAATTTCTTGCCTGTCACGGGATTTCAATGGGTTCTAGGTAAGTTCTTGGATTTCCTTCCTGGTACCTTTTTTGTTTTAGCCAAGAGGGTATAGTGCCTCGGCTCAAGTTTGGAGTTCTAGCTTTAGTTTTTTTTCTGCAAGAGCCAGCTCTGGATTCTACGCTGGTTAATATGGCTTTACCGTGATAGGTGCTCACAGTTCTCTGATGCCCGATGGGGGTATTTCTCCTAGCACAACTGGGAATGCAGTTCAATTCTCAAGTCTGTTCAAGGATTTTGAAGGCTAGGGTTTTTTATATTAAGTTGTGGATTAAGCCGATTTTTACTTGGGAATTGTCCATCATGTACTGTATTTAAGAACAAAGGATTTTAAGTTATTGTTTAAGGATGCCGACCTTTTGGCGGATGTATTTATCTTGGTCCATATCTGAGTATTCGTTATTCTTTGCTTTTTCCAAGACTAGATAATATATATGTTCCATTGGTTTATGTTAATAGTAATACATGGCACCATTCGTTTTATATTCACTATGCTATTTTTGCTCCTGTTTTGTAGTACAATTATCACAGAAATGTTTACTTTGAGTACTTTAAACTCCTTCTGGATTATTTATCGTTCCTGCTAGTTTCCTATTGTCTGTACAATTTTTTTACATGGTGTTAGCACTCAAGTTGTCCCTAAAGCTCCTTAAAGGGATATGGCCGAGGTAACCACAAACCAATCTTTGGATTGCAGGTTCTAGCTCACCTGCAATCAAAGAGGGCTCTCTCCTTCTGATTTAGCTTTGTCGATGATGATTTTAGGCTAGTTATTGAGTTTGAGGGGTTTTGTTTAAGTTTTGGTGGGAAAGATGATGCTTTCAAGTAGAGAGGCATGCATAATGTGAAAGTTTCAAACCATTGGGCATGGAGTCAAGGAGTAAGACTGTTGGTGTGTTTTCTTGGTCACAAGAGGAATACAGAGCAGGATAGCTACACATAAAACAACATTCAAGCTGAAAAGGATTAAATGGAGGTCAGAGATGAAAGGCGGCAAAGAATCTTTCACCTAGTTGACAGGGGGAAACTGAATGAACCTTTATCTAGGAGCAGTTAAGATTTCCTAAATAACAACCTCATATAATGGAACTAGCGTAAACATGAGCCAAGGGGTATTCATATTCATAGCATAATTCAGAGGAAAACATATAAAAGTCACAGACACTGAGCATAGAGTGCTGCCAAGCAAATTCTAAGCTAATCTTTCGTTCTGTAACTTAGATGGTGACATATATATGATCTGAGCATATATCAATGGAAAAACAGAGGTAGGAAACACTTATTGAGTGATGTTGCAGCACAAGAATTCAGTATTCACTCTTCAACCATTAAACAAACAGCAAACAGTCCATCCTCCAAGCTTTTCAGCAGTCTTTGATTCAGGAAAACATCAAGCATACAGTGCGAATCTCTAGCAGAGCGAATCAACCAACCAACCCTTTAAACAGTGAACAGGGTGGTTTATATAGAGGAAAAATCTACAAAATATCTACAACAGCAGATCTTTAACAGATCTGAGGGAAATGAGTGCTTTTAATCTAATCTTATCCTGAGATTAATGCATAATGATCTATCTAAGTGCGCTGGGGGCAACCGCCTCAAAAATGAGCTGAAATATGTCCTGGTGGCTCTGTGTTGTTCATTTAGCCATAACTGCGCATCGGTCTCTGCTCCATTGTTGTTCGGTGGCTTTAAATGCTTTAACTGTGATTTGAGAGCTTTGATGGGCTTACACCGCTTTCTTTGACTTTGTTGGAGGCCATTCAATGTTCACGTGCTTCGGGAAATAAAGATTTCCACTAAAAACACTTAACTGATACTCTTTGACATGCATTTGGGCTTTCTCTTTCCTCTGATACTCTTTGCCGCTTTCTCGATATGCTTTGGCACTGAATGTGTGCCTTTTCTCACCGCTGATACTCTTTAAACTGTCCCATCGCCCCTTTTCTGCCTCTTCGAGGCAAAATAACTGCTGCAAATGATTCCATGGCCTTTTGGGATGCTATCGGTGCTGGCTAATCCTGTTTAAATAATGGCGGGGGAACACAACCTGATAACTATGCTGGACTGAGGCTGGTTTTAATCTGCGTTTTTTGGGCTTTTGCAGGTAGCCGAGCAATAGGAGGCCTTCCATTTGGATCAATTTTTCTTAGCGATGTGCGATTAGCGCCTCAGTTTCTTATTCCGGGCATCCTTTGCTGCGATTTGCGCCCTCTGTGCCCTTTTGGTGATGACAAAATGGCTTAAAATGCATGAATTCCCTCATCGAGAGCAGGTGCTGGAAGAAACCCTGTAAAATTGGCCATTTTATTTAAAACAGACAAAAACCCATTTACACGCAAAATCACAAAAATCCTGGCGGGAGCGGTCACTGTTCATTGGATTAAATCTAGGCCGTTGGATCCGGCGCGGGCCGATCCAACGGTTGGCGCTAACCCGGCGGCTTGGCGGGTCGGCGGTCCAACACATAAAACTTGCAATGAGCGACATAGAGGGCGGACCCAAAATCCGTTCAAAAGCTGTGTTTTATGGCTTTTCGGCTCCGCTAGTCAGGGCCATATATATGGAATGATGTGATAAGATATGAACCATTGGATGAGCAGGCCCGAATGGGCGGCTATGATTTCATCGGCATTTCGGCAATCGGCGGGGACATGGGTATACACATATGTGCAATCGCCGAAACGATCTGGACCATTGATCTGGGCGGAACGATGGACGACCATGATTACATCGGCGCTTTACCATCAGAAATATTTGCGATAAGGCTTGCGCTAGCTGAAATGCAGGGTTTTTACATTAAACTTAAGTTTTATGAAAACTAAGGTTTATGCGGAGATATGTGAATAAACGGTAAAACGTGAATTTGCGATGCAGAGGGCTCCCGATAGCGATATCGCTTCAGATGCGATAGCGATATCGCATCGACGGAGGGGTCAGGGGCATATATATGGGCCAACATTGATCGATGCACCCTCCCGACTGCGACATCGCATCGGAGGGGGTCCCAAAGGAAACCTTTTGAATCGGAGCAAAGTTTTTGCACAAAAATGGTAAGTTTTGTGAAGTCGGAGGGGGTTTTCTTCATGGAAAGGAGGGCTTTTATGATTCGTCAAAGGGTCTGTATGGCCTTAGAATGATTTTTGGGTGTTTTAAAATGTTTTTAAGGCATCAGAAGGAGTCCGAAAGACTGGAAGGATGGATTTCATGCTTTGGAAGGAGTCCAAAGACACTTAAGAGGAATTTTATGCAGTTTGAGAAGGGTTTTAAGGCCAAACAAGGGGTTTATGCCTTGAGAAGGTGAAAACAAGTCAAATGGGATGGTTTTTATACAGATGAAGGGAATTTTATGCTTTGTGAAGGAGTCAAAAAGCCTGAGAAGATGGTTTGAGGGTGGCAATGAGGGTTCTTGCTGAGTTTCAAATAAACTTAGCAATTCCCAAGTGTACTTATGGTTATTTTTCAACCAGGGGGAGGGTATAAGTATATAGGGGAGCTATTAACATAGTTTTAGTAGGGTGGAGGGGAAACATATAAGTATTTACATAATAGAGTTAGTAGTTAATATGAATTGCGAAGAAAGCGCTAAGTATGGAAATCTTAGGCTACAAAGGGGAAATAGAACTTGTAGAAGAGATATCAGCACTCCTAAGTAAAGCAGATCTCTACTTAGGCAAATGTTTATGAAACATGATGAAACTAAGAGGTTTTAAGCAGATCTTGACCTCTTTTGGGAAGTTAGTGAATGATTTGGGGACACGGAAGAATGGGAAGTTAGTCATGCCTCGCTTGAGCTGCTCCAAGCGAAAATTGCTTGATACATGTGATCTGAAGTAAAATATCCCTTTGAAACACAAAATTGATCACAAATCAACATTCTGCAACCTCAAAACTACCTACCCTGCCTACTTACCTAGCATTTTCTCTTCTTTTTGGTTTGGGTGCACTAGAACTAGCATACCCAACTTTTCATTCTTTTCTTTCAGCTATCCTCCTATCTAAATCTACACTTGTTGCATCTAGGGGCTCAGATTAAGCTGTTGAGCACCCTTGTTTCTCTACCTATCTACAAATCTTCCAAGATTAAGCTGTTTGGACAGATAATGATTCTCTATATTCTACAACAGGAAATTGAAACCTAAGGAGACCAAGATTAAGTTGTTTGGACCTCCCTTAACTGAAAACTCATCAAAAATGGAACACAATAGTGGCACTTAGACTAGCACACTCTCATGGACACTTCATTGGCTTCTGTAGCAAATATGGAACATTGCAGCATGCAAAGTATGACATATTTGGCATGTAAAAATGTCGATCATGAAAGATGAATACCTGCTACAGCCGGAGGCTAACACATGGAAATAGTTCATTTAGAGTGTATTTTTCGTTAAATGTATACTTAAATAGAATGGTTGCATCGGTTTGGTGTCTTTAGCTTTTGTTTGTTTTTCATTATTCTCTTGCGCAAATAAAATCCTCCGCCATGGTCGAGTCTCTTGTAATTACAAGAGTCGGGCGTGAGCGAGAGCACTGTTTTATAATTATCATTTAGGGTCTCGAATTTTAGAGGTAGGGTTTTCTTGAGTTTTGAGCTTGCTAACAACGGCTTTCCATTCGCCTTGCTATGCTTGCATAACACTGTATTTCCACGACATTTCTTCTTTCTTTTGATTCTTAGATCACACAGATTTGAATTATCTAAGTTCCTAATCTCTACGGGTTCTTCTCTACTTCGATTACCCTTAAACTATGTTTATACCTGCTCTTATTGTTGGGTTTGTAAGTGTATTTTATGCAGGGCCCGTCTTGAAGGCCTCGTCACTAACTATTATCAATGTCATCTATTCGTGTTTGTTTGCGCAGACCCTTTGTCACAATTGGTATCAGACATAACCCACCGGTTCCGGTCAATATGTCCTTCTCACTGCTTGTCTCACAGTATTAAATCTGTTGTGCCATCCAGTTAATTCTAAAGTACTTCCTTAGTAAGGATTTCCCGATGAAAAGAACTTTCATCCCATTCATAATCAAGACCCCCGTTTTTTCTGCTAACTACGAATTACTGATAAATTTAGAATTATAAATCCTTAAGGTTCTACTGACAACAAAATCTCAGATAAATTATAAATTATATACCCTTATAATTCTACTGACAATAAATTCTCTGATAGATTATAAATTACAAAAATCTTATAATTCTACTGACAATAAATTCTTTGATAGATTATAAATTACAAAACTCTTATAATTCTACTGATTATGAGATTACAGATAATCCATAAATTTAAGAAATGACTCTCTCTGTAACACTCACAATTAATGAAACACTCGGCTTTCTTTACAGAATAATTGTCGAAAGGTACTACTTACCTGTGTTCCTGTACAGAAGATCCCAATGATCTCAGTCACCTGTACAACTCCAACTTGTCATCCTCACGTCCATGAAATTCGTCTTCAAGACCAAATCTCCCTCCAAGCCTGCTTGCAAGATTACGATCTTTAGCAAGACTCTCGCACATAGTGCTAATGCTATCTGGTCATCACCAGGCTTAGCATTCTTCTCCCTTTCTTACCGTTTGTCTCTACCGCCCGGTTTTTTCCTCCCCCCCACCCCTTTTCTTGGAGTGTTTTTCTGTTAGGGGAGACAATTAGGGTTTTTCCCTTCTTCTTCTTTTACTGGCAACTGCCTTTTTCCAACTTCTTTATGAGAAGTTACAATCTATTATTACTCAGTGATTCTCTAACTTCAGAAATTAACAATATTATTAACCAAATAGAAAAATAACAATAACAATATTATCCAGTGTTTCTTATAGTGGCAAATAAAATATTTACAGCTTTTTTGGGGACATTACAAAACGAAACATACTAAACATTGAATTGATTTATATGTGGAGTTTAATGTATTATAAATAATAATAAAAATGTTTAGATATAAAAGATAATAAAATGCAGAGGAAAAGGAACATCCTAAACATTTAATTGATTTATATGTGGAGTTTAATGTGTTATAAATAATAGAAAATATGTTTTTGTATTTAGACTTTTGTGATCCATATTGAATTAAGCAAAGTCTTTATGTAGAAATCACATAAGATAAATTTGTTGCGTAGGTTCATCATCTCGAACCAACAATGTGGTTCATCATCAGGACCCAGTGTGTCATAGACAATGCAAAGAAGATGAAGGTTGGTTATTGGTTAAAAAGAATTAGGACCTAATATGTTATAGAGAGTGCAAAGAAGATGAAGGTTACTTATTGGTTAAAAAGAGAAGGGGATTAGCTATTGGATAAAAAGAGAAGAGGGTTAAAAAAGGAAGGGAGTTAATACAAAGAAAAACATACTTATTTAGAGATGATTAAATTTTAAAGATATAATTACAATTTTAGAGATGATTAAATTTTAGGGATATTGTTAAATCTCATTTAAATCTAGAGGAGGCAATTAGGAGGATCTAGTACACCAATTTAATGTCCAATTTAGCCAATTAGGTTATTATTATTATTATTATTGCCGAAGGCTTCTTCTTTCAACTTAAGGTGGATGATGATCTGTTGATTTTTTTTTAATTCACTACTTAGATTGATTATCAAGGGAATATGCATAGCATATGCTTCTTCTAGGAATACTCTCAACATATGCTTAGTCTGAATGCCTATTAACCAGTATAGGGCATTATAGAGTTTGTCAGGTTGCATTGACTTTTAATAAATTTAAAAAATTATATTTGTGCCAAGTGGCTCCCCGCCCACCAATTTCCTAGGGATTTGAGTTTATTCCAATTCTAATAAGTTCATATTATAATTAGATGGAAAAATTATTATAGAAATAAATTTTATTTAGAAAAATGGTCAATTTTACAATAAAATGTGTAATTCCTTTGCACCCACAAATTTCCTAGGTATTTGAGATTATTTCAATTATAATAAGTTCATATTCTAATTAGATAGGGAAATTAATATATAAACAAATTTTATTTAGCAAAATGGTCCATTTTACAATAAGACTGTAATTTTTTTTATTTCTTCGTGTTTTGTCTCCTCTTTTCTTGTTTTATCTTGTTATCTATGTTGTTGTTTTTTAACTTTCTTCTTCTCTCAAGTTAAAGTTGACCCATAACCTTTTTATACATGGTTAATTAGGTAAATGTGTGCATTGGTAAGACATTCCTGGCGTTGCAATAGTTTTTTTGGTAATATTTATGAAGCCTTAGGCTATATCAACCAAGTCAATATTTTTAATGTGGTTGTACTAGTTATTAAGGTTAAATGTTTTGAACTTATTTTAATTAGATGGAGAAATTAATATATAAACAAATTTTATTTAGCAAAATGGTCCATTTTACAATAAGATGTGTAATTCCTTTGCACCCACCAATTTCCTAGGGGTTTGAGATTATTCCAATTAAATAAGTTCATATTCTAATTAGATAGGGAAATTAATATATAAACAAATTTTATTTAGCAAAATGGTCCATTTTACAATTTTTTTTTTTTGTTCTCTCAAGTTAAAGTTAACCCATACCCTTTTTATACATGGTTAATTAGGTAAATGTGTGCATTGGCAAGACATTTTGGTGTTGCAATAGTTTTTTTTGTAATATTTAGGAAGCCTTAGGCTATATGAACTAAATCAATATTTTTAATGTGGTTGTACTATTTATGAAGGTTAAATGTTTTGAACTTATTTTAATTAGATGGAGAAATTAATATATAAACAAATTTTATTTAGCAAAATGGCCCATTTCACAATAAGATGTGTAATTCTTTTGCGCCCACCAATTTCCCACCAATTTCCTAAGGATTTGAGATTATTCCAATTAAATAAGTTCATATTCTAATTAGATAGGGAAATTAATATGTAAAAAAAATTTATATAGCAAAATTGTCCATTTTACAATAAGGTGTAATTCTTTTTTTTTTTTTTTTCTCAAGTTAAAGTTGACCCGCAACCTTTTTATACATGGTTAATTAGGTAAATGTTTGCATTGGTAAGACATTCTTGGTGTTGCAATAGTTTTTTTTTGTAATATTTATGAAGCTTTAGGCTATATCAACCAAATTAATATTTTTAATGTGGTTGTACTAGTTATTAAGGTTAAATGATTTTGGAGGCACCATGGACATTGATTGTAAGACCTAAAAGTGTTTTTGATTGTTTAAAAATTCATCTTTCTATAATATAAGTGAATTGGTTAATAGTGTGAGTTTAAAAACATGCGTGAGAATTCTAGGTGGCATGTTTTGATGTGAGTTTATTAACATGTATGAAAATTCTAGGTGGCATGCTTTTTTATTAAGACTAAGGACTAAACTTTTAGTGACAAATAATGAGACAACTTAATTATAATGAATTTTTACCACAAAATTATATGTTAAATGTGTTTTTTAAAACTAGATATGAGGGAGATGTGTAATTCCTTCAAAGTTGAAATGTAATATTTAATTTATTTTGGTAAGCAAGCAGAGAACTTAATATTACCAAAAATATTTTATATAGAGTCCAAGTTGAGGTGAATTGTAGATATTAGTGTTCACACCAAGAGATATCTGCATAGTACTAAATGTGCTCTGAAATGAACTAGAGAGGGACTATCTACCCATAAAAGGGAAACCACATGGTCTTTTGGAAAATAGCAAAGATAGTTTAAGACAAAAATGAACATAAGCCATACAAAAATGATGCCTTCTAGTTTGCTTAGAAAAATTGAAACAACCATGTAAATTGAAAGAAAACAGAGGCATATATTTCCTAATGAGGGACCGGGTCATGTTGTTTTTTTTGTGTTGGAACTTCTGGAGGTTGGTGTTGCTTAGATTTAATCTTCTTTTCCTACTCCAACATGTTCATATAGGCAAACAGATCATCATATCCTTCTGGAAATTAGGGATGACGTTTCCATTCAATGACACAACCATAAGAACTTGCACCTTACTATGAGGATTCACCTGTAGAGACTTGGGCAAAGTTGGTGGGAATCTTTGCCTAATTGTCAACTTTTATCTCAAGCTTCTTGTTGGATAGGGAACTACAAGCCTTTGAACCTTTTCCCTTCTCCTATGCCACTGGAGGGATAGGGTGAGGAGGTGTCCCAAGTTGGTGTGAGGAATTCATATCTACAAAGCTTTCCTTGGAACTGGTGGATGTTGGAGTTAGAGGGATGGGAGGGAACTCAGTGCCAATTGACCTAGAAAGATTTCACAGCGAGAGACAATTTTTATTGAGATGGACGCCAACCTCTACCATTCAACACATGACTCCTCATTTGGATTCTTAAATGTTCCAGAGGTGGCGCGCTAACATGTTCTTCACTATGCAGAGTTCATCACCCAAATGCCTTCACTCCTATGCCTCCATTGTCGCAACCAAACAACAGATGTGGGTTGCAATATCTTGGTCCTCCTCATCTTAACCATGCCAAGGAGGGAGGCGCAGGCACCCTCGTCCTCTGCCACCATGTCTAGCTCTGCCATGTTCTCGAACCATGTATGCTTGTTTGGTGCGATGGTTCCTAGAGCGATGGAGTCTAGAAGTTTTGTTTTCAAATATGTTGCTCCTCTTTTCGAAGCCTCCTACTTGTAGGATAAAATGAGGGAGGGGAGGAAGGTGTAGTAGCATAAACCTAAGGAGAAGCATGAATGCTAATGTAAGGCAGATCTCGAACGATATCCAGAGGGAATGTTTTGGACAACCACATTTCAATGCGACTAAACCCCATTGATTGAGCTTTACAGTGTATGACAACCACCTGGACTCACATTTGATTGCAAACATGATGTTTGTCATGTATTTCGTGACAAGGCACTCTTCTCGATGTTACACCCAGATTTTGGGGGTATTTTAAAAATACTAATAATAATAATAATAAATCAATATTTGCCATACAAAGAATATTTAGATGTCCACTTTAAATTTTATATATATATATATTATTGATAAGTGTTTTTTATTTCTTGTTACGAGGAAGATGTTTAATTTCTTTAATACTTAATATATAATTGATAGTGATATTAAAATACCGAAAATGATATTTCAATGTTGTTTTTCCCTCTTTTATATATATATATATATATATATATATATATATATATATATATATATATATAATTTGTAATAGAAATCAATATAGACTTATTTTAATTGATTAGTAAGAAGGGTCAACTCAATTGGTAGTTCTTTATAGTTAAATCACCTCTCAACCATAGAGGAAAAAAAATGTATACTTTAATTGTGTATTTATCACACAATGTTATCAAATCTTTTAAAATGATAATATTTTTTACATTAAAATATTCTAAATATTAAAATAAATTTACTCTATTTATATTATAATTTATACATAAAATTGCACATTCCAAAAACTTAATTTAATTTTGAGTGACTAAGAGATGGTCATTTAAAAGAAAGGGTGACAAATTACCTTTTTCATTACATTTTTTTTTGTTAATTTTAACCAAAATCCAGTAGAGATTTTTAAAAACTTGAGTTTAAATTGTTAAATATGTAAAATTGGAATACCCATCATTTGTGAGGGCTGAATCCATCTATCCATTCAAAAATACATTTTAAATAAAAAATTGCACATTATTTCTTGAAATTATTTTTCAGTTAAAAAATCTATTTTATTTATAAATTAAACAAAAGAATACATAAATTTCACCCTTCATACATTCAATTTAATTACGAGCATTGTTTTAAATTTCACCTTCCATACATTCAATTTAATTATGAGCGTTGAAGAAACCGTGTGTTTTTTTTTAAACTGTGACAACCAATTAAAAAAGTGAAAAATGGAGACGCGATTAAGGCTTTTGTGTTTTTATTTGCACCACGAGAAAAGCTACACAATCCACATAAGCTATAGACAAAAGGTCATCAAAGATTGTTTGGAAGCAGAGTGGTTAGAGCAATGGCCACATTTCAACATCCAAAACAGGGAAATATCAAAATCAAAGCATTTCTAACTTGGACTATTTGTCACAGCGGGTGGGCACATGAATCTTGGTACTTGAATTCTAATGGTTTCATTTATTGTAATGCAAAAAGAGATTCCTTGCTACATGGATTTTCAATATATATTTAAAAAGCATTGTAATAAATAATGTGAAACCATGGAATGCTTGCCAAATTTGCTTCCCATGTTTGATATTATTCCTTTGCTACCATGTGAAAATCCTAATGTCCCAGCAAGTTTCCAGGATGAGAAAATAAGGATATGCACAAAGGAGGATGAGAAAATAAGGAGATGCACAAAGGAGACTTGTGGGAGCACCTCCAAATTTTAGGGAAATTTGGGGAATGGGGTGAAGTTAGAGTGTGCAGTAAACCTGATTCAAATTCAAATTCAATATTGAAATACATTAGTTCACACATCATATATGATTCAACGAAATAGAAATAGTAAAATATTGTATATATTAATTTAAATTCATCATCCATCATTCTAAAATTTAAATTGATTTAAATTTCTCATTCATTATCCTATAATCCTATAATACTAAGCAAAATAGTAGATACTAAAGTCTGAAGACTGGAATAGTAAATTGAAATTACTCAAACTCAAAAATAATAAAGAGTGACAAGTCAAAGATTTCATGCGAGGTCATTAGTATGTGATGAATAATTGACAATGAATCAAATTTATTAGAGCTAGGTCACATCTAATTGGTCGACCCCAAAAGCGGGTATCAAAACAAATTGGTCAACAAAAAAAATACCTAAATACTCAAATTTAAAAGAAATTGCATAAATATTCATGTGCATCGATATGAATCCAAACCATTATACACAAATACGAAAAGTTTCTCATATATATAAAAAGTAAGTGTCCATATAGCCAAAATAGCGTGAGTGTAATCCATCTTTGAACCAAAAATCCATCAACAAAGAAGAGGCCCTAGATGGCCTTCATAGTCCAAAAAGAAATCATGCCACGAAAGTACTTACATATTGTCAAAGCAATTACCTATATTGGAATCCTCATCATCAACATAACCCTCAAAGCATTGAAATAAGATAGAAAGGTATTAGCATGTTAAATCTAGATTTTGTTGGCTGATGGGTATGGGTCATGATAGAGGAGTTCAACAATCAATGGAAACAACATCAAGGTGCATAAAGGGCTTGGTGCTCTTGATTAAATGCTAGTTTTGTATCCTCATACATGATGGAATCCAATGGAAACAATGTAATCCCCCAATCTTGAAATCCTGAATATTGTTAAGTTTGTGATTTTGAGAGGGATCTAAAATTCTACTTTCTCCATATGAAATCCAATGAGGTTGGAATCTCTCTCAAACATCCTAAAAATTTATTGGTAATGTTAAAAATTTAAGCACATTTCATCCTTTTACTTCAAAAATTTAACATTGTGATCAATTACATAGCGTTAGTAGGGCCTTAGGGTTGAATATAAAACTTCCTCACTCATAAATTATTGCTTTTAGGGAAAATTTAAGGGGAACTCCTATAAGCACCCGTTTTTGGCAAACACATCCCCCACATTAGGGAAATCTTTTCCCTTGTGTTTCTGCAAAAAGGGGACGTGGAAAATTGTTTCACTCTGGGTCTCCGCATCTTGGGAGTGTGTGAAATGTGGGTAGTGCCTCCCCACCCCCCATGGAACATTGAATTTTTATTGCATTCTAAGGTTTGTTGTGAACGATCAAGGATTCCATGTGCATCTAAATTTATGCTTGTTCGTTGAACATAACTTGTTGAAGACAAAAATTTACAACTATGCATGTGCTACCAATTATGAATGGGGGATGATGTAGGCTATAAGTTGTTGCAATCATTGACAAATTATGAATGGGGGATGATGCAAGCTATAAATTGTATGCTAGAGTGGACATCTCATTGTTTCTACCAAGTCTTCTTGTTGGAGTTTTGAAATATAAACCAAAATTATATCTTGACATGCACGAAATGCCACAACACTTTGCAACACTTACTTATAAATGGGTTCAATCTTATCTGATAGCACCTATCTCTTTATTTGCTTCGCTTTTGGTTGAAACTTTTCTATGATGGCATATTTAGTGTCAACTCCTTTCATCTTTGGATTTTGTACAAGAATCTGAAATTGTTTGAAACTTGCCAAGAGACTAACCATTGAACAAGATGTATAAACAATTGTTGAAGAGGGTTCCTGTAGAAAAGAACGGTCTTTTTAGCAAGGTAAGTGACCTTTATGTAGAGAACTTAAAAATGGAACATCTTTGACACTAGCAACTAAAGCTTCAGTGAGTTGTGGAATAGATGACTCTGATGCAACAACAAGCATTTGTTCATTTAAAGTAGTTGTGTGAATCTTCTTATAAGGTGCATGGGGTATTGCTAGGGCCATAGCATATGATTTTGTATCTCTAGTCACTTGTGCATATCCTAATCTCATCAATGACACCTTGAACCCTGCTACATAGGCTGAGTGGTCAGAACAACCAAATTTTGTTTATAACTAGATATTGACCTAATATCCTCTTGTTGGTTGACAGAGCATTTTAACCTATGTCAATTATCATCTTGGAATGCACCATTGTCGGGCCCCAAAATTGTCCTTCAATGTTGTTTCACGTGGACTTGTTGTAGGGTTTGGGTCTACATTCCCTTGTAAAAATCTATTGCGTGAATCATTATCCACAGGTCTATGGACAAAAGAACGCTTTTGTGTTTGACGTGGTCTAGAGAGAAAGCTATTGCTAGGATTGAGCCAATTATTAATAAATAAATTTTGTTTACGAATTTTGTGAATTCCATTTGCTACCATCTCCTTTAATATGGACTGTGATTGTAATGCTATCGATAAATTTTGTTGGCAATAGGTGAGATACTCACATTCTTGCTTGTTGCCAGAGCCTAGGTATTCATCACTCCTATCGAAGATAGGAAGGCTATCAAACTATGGCATACATGACATCTATTTCAGTTGCAAGTTGATGATCCAATCATTTGCCATGCTCAAAAAATGAGAGAAGATCATGTCGAACTCTTGACGTTGTTCATTCCAAGAGACATTGTAGGTGTCCTTTTGTCCATTAGTGTCTAGGGTTTCGTTGAATTTAGAGAGGGAACTACATTTGGATAGTGAGGTAGGCTTGGTTCTAAAAAGAGAATATTGGCCCCCCCACCTATCTCTAAAACCCGTTAATTTTTAGATCCAACTAGAAGCAACCTCTAGCAAGATGTCTCAAATCTTTGGTTCTACTATGTGATGAATACTCTTTGCCCTACTAAAGCTATCCCCGAAATGGACCAATCTAACCCTTTACCCCAAGTTCTCTGCTTCTTTGCCTCTAAGAAAGATAGTAAAATAGACTAGCACCTAATCCACCCTCCTTGCATAACTATGTAACACCTATTCAACCTTTATGTGACCTTATTATTAATAATGAGAAAATGTTATTATGAACCTCGTCAAAGAGAACAAAATAAGAAAATTCAACCCACACAAAAATAACATAGTGTTTGGAAAAACGATTTCTTTATTATTGCATCAAATGATCTTAAAAATCAATAACAACAATTAAAGAAAAAGCCTTAATAATCTATGTTTAATGGCTAGTTGAACTTCTATCTCGAAAATAATTTACTTGTCATCCACATGTGCGAGACTGAGTAATAATTTTGATAAAAATCTTTTATTTCAATGCCTTTTTCCCACTTAAAAGTTCAACTGGTTCACAAGTCCCTAGGTAACCCAAATTTTCCTTCACATTTGACCCAAAAGATGAATAAAAGAGGAATATTGGCCAAACATGCACAATGACCTCTTGGGAAGGGAAATATCCATATTCAACCGCTAGTTGTGTCTCCACTTGGTCCATAGTACAACTTTGCTTGGTCGAAAGTAGTTTGATTGGGTCCATAAGATGAATCTTTGACTTCCCAATGGCTATCTTTGCATCCGCTTGCCCACTCTTGGTCTTCTAGGCCCCAAAGTTCCATTATTAACCTTGCAACAAAATAAAAAAATGATAAAAAAATTCACATATAAAAGATAATAATAATAAGATGCATAGTAAAATACACCTCTTAAATATTTAATTGATTTATATGTGGGATTTAATAGATTATAAATAAAAATCATGTTGTATGGTTTAATGTATTATAAATCATAAAAAAACAGGTTATAGGATGAAGATATAGGAGTGGTCTACCCAGACGGAGGAATGGCCCAGTTTCCGTTGCCGCCCGGAAAAACCTCCGGCTGCGGCTGCCGACAATTCCTCCGCCCTCCGCGAGCTCCGCCCAGCTCCGCCACCCTCCGCATTAATGTCGAACTGACAGGTTCCTGACATACATTCGCGTCTTGCCGCACGAGAAGTTAATTCACCATGGAATTTGAATTCGAACACAACCCGCGGGCTGCTCCCTCACCAATTCGACCCAGCATCCCCTACAGCTCACCAGGTAACCAGAGCATTCTGGAAAACTCACTCCGTTTTCTAAGTTATGCTTTCTACGCTCCAGGGATTAGTGGTGTGCTCAACGTTTGGGGTTTGTTGGTGATTACCGCTGGGAGCGCAGGATGCTCCCTCACCAATTCGACCCAACATCCCCTACAGCTCACCAGGTAACCAGAGCATTCTGGAAAACTCACTCCATTTTCTAAGTTATGCTTTCTACGCTCCAGGGATCAGTTGCGTGCTCAACGTTCGGGGTTTGTTGGTGATTGTTGCTGGGATCGAATCCGTTTGTTTAAAGCGCATGCATATCTATGTATCCTTATTAAAGCAGATGCAACTTGAGCACCTATTGGCAACTTCAGCCAAGCTCTGTACATAAGTACTTGCTTCTGCAGCTGATGGTTTTCTTGATCTTGATGATTTCGCTTCACAGTGTGTATTGCAGGATGCACTAGAAATATGAAGATATTCAAAAATATGAAGCTATGAAAACCAAATCGAAAGTGGCAGAGGCAGTCGTAACAATGCAAGATTCGGCCCCTCATAATGTGCTTGCCAAAAAAATTGACAATCTGGGAGGCAATTTACCAACAACTTCCCAAAATAATGGCAGTGTTCATTCAGAACGGCCTCCTAAGACTACTGCATCTGTCAACAGAGTTAACAAAGGAAGCAACATAGACAAAGAAAATGCTGATATTCACGACGCTCAGAAGACTGTTAAGACTTCTGCGATGAAGAGGAAATCTTTCTTCTCTCCAGTGGTGGAAAAGTCTCTGACTGGCAAGGTGAAATGGTTGGATCAGACTTTTGGCGACAATTTAAGAACACTTGAAGTGCCTATGAGGACTCCTGGGGTAGCTTCAAGCAGGGGTCAGGCACGGTGCACTTCAAATGTCTTAAGGTCTGCAAAGGGAACTGTGCTTTCCCCCAATAACATTCCTGTATCGAGGAGGCATAAGATTGCTTCTGCTGTGGCAGATGTTGCTGCTGCCGAAACTGTTTCGGCTGTATTACGGGAAGTTGCTACAGGAAGTTCGACCCCTTCGCATCCAATGTCCATACCCAGATTAAAGCCCTCAGTTCCCAGCACCATGAAGGCAAGGGTTGGTTCTGCAGAAAATTCGACGGGCCTGGCAAGTTTATTGGACTCTGAAGGACAAGAAGGTCTGCAGTCAATACAAAGGAGGGAAATGTTTAGTGACATTGATGATTAGACATCTGGCTTCAGTTATAGTCTTTTGTAAATACTGAATGTTTCTTTTCAGTGGAGATGCAAATATTTGTATGTAGTTTCTTTAGAACGTGACCATTATCATCCTCTTGGTCTCATTACTGCCTTAAAGCAGAAATTAAAGCTGATAATACCTTAACAGCTTCTTGATGACAATAAGCATGCGCTCCACTAGTTTCCTCTGCTCGAAGAAGGCAGACCATGCCACAACTAAAAAATGTGGATATAAGCCAAGCCTTTTCTTGGAATTTGTTTGTACATTTGTTTTACATATTATATATTTCTTCAAATAAGTTAATCATAGGGTGTATACCGTCCCTACAAAATTATTCCTGTAAATCAATTTGAGGTTCCAATGAGGTTGGAACCTCTCTCAAACATCCTAAAGAGTTAAGGGTAATTTCAAAAATTTAAGTAAAAGGATGAAATGTGTAATTTCATCCTTTTATTTCAAAAATTTAACATTGTGATCAATTACATAGCGTCAGTAGGGCCTTAGGGTTGAATATCAAACTTCCTCACTCATAAATGATCGTTTCTAGGGAAAATTTAGGGGAAACTATAAGCACACTTTTTTGGCAAACGCGCCCCTCACATTAGGGAAATGTTTACCATTGTGTTTCCGCAAAAAGGAGACGTGGAAAATTGTTACGCTCTGGGTCTCCACGTCTCAGGAGTGTTTGAAATGTGGGCACTGCCTCCCCACCCCCCATGGAACACTGCAAAAACCAAAACATTGATTAAATTTTTATTGCATTCTAAGGTTTGTTGTGAACGATCAAGGATTTCTTGTGCATCTAAATTTATGCTTGTTCGTTGAACATAACTTGTTGAAGCCAAAAATTTACAACTATGCATGTGCTACCAATTATGAATGGGGGATGATGTACGCTATAAGTTGTTGCAGTTTTTGACAAATTATGGATGGGGGATGATGAAGGCTATAAGTTGTAGGCTAGAGTGGACATCTCCTTGTTTCTATCAAGACTTCTTGTTGGAGGTTTGAAATATAAACCAAATTTATATTTTGACATGCACAAAACACCACAACACTTTGCAACACCTACTTATCAATGGGTTATGCACGAAACACCACAATACTTTGCAACACCTACTTATCAATGGGTTCAATCTTAGCTGATAGCACCTATCTCTTTATTTGCTTCCCTTTTGGTTGAAACTTTTTTTTGATGGCATATTTAGTGTCAACTCCTTTCATCTTTGGATTTTGTAGAAAAATCTCAAATTGTTTGAAACTTGCCAAGAAACTAACCATTAAACAAGATGTATAAACAATTTGCTGAAGAGGGTTCCTGTAGAAAAGAACGGTCTTTTGAGCAAGGTAACTGACCTTTATGTAGAGAACTCAAAAATGGAACATCACTGACACTAGCAACTAAAGCTTCAATGTGGAATAGATGACTCTGATGCAACAACAAGCCTCTGTTCATTTAAAGTAAGTTGTGTGAATCTCCTTATAAGGTGCATGGGGTATTGCTAGGGCGATAGCATAGGATTTTGTATCTCTAGTCACTTGTGCATATCCTAATCTCATCAATGACACCTTGAACCCTGCTACATATGCTGAGTGGTCAGAACAACCAAATTTTGTTTATAATTGGATATTGGTCTAATATCCTTTCGTTGATTGAAATATCATTTTAACCTATGTCAATGATCATCCTGGAATCCACCATTCCCAAGCCCCAAAATTGTCCTGCAATGTTGTTTGATCCTGGAATCCACCATTCCCAGGCCCCAAAATTGTCCTACAATGTTGTTTGATCCTGGAATCCACCATTCCCAGGCCCCAAAATTGTCTTGCAATGTTGTTTCACGTGGACTTGTTGTAGGGTTTGGTCTACATTCCCTTCTAAAAATCTAGTGCGTGAAACATTATCCATAGGTCTATGGACAAAAGAGCACTTTTGTGTTTGACGTGGTCTAGAGAGAAAGCTTTTTCTAGGATTGAGCCTGATCCGGATTTAAACAGGAACGCAACAAATTACAGAGATAACCATATACACAAAGATGCAGCGGAAATAATACTTCATTTCATTAATGGAAAATACTGAAATATGCTTACAACCAGAAATGGAAATAAACCAGCTAGGGCGATGGTAGCTTATCTCCGAGAAGAGATGTGATGGCTACATGCCGCTGAACTGTGTTACAATGAGGCTCGAAGGCCTATTTATTGTTGAGAAACAATGGGAAAAAACCCTTAACATTCCAAAACCTAACCTAGGAGATGAAACGCCAAACTGTGGGCCCCGTTTGGGGTAAATTGGTACATCAACTTCCCGGGGTCGTAACTTTGGCATATGATCTTCGTTTGACGCGTACAATAGCTCATTAGAAAGATCTATTCGAGCACTATCATTATTGGAACAGGCAACATGGGTCCCCAGATTCCACAAAAAACGTCGTTTAGGGCCTCAAAACGGCTCCGGAAGTTCAGGACCCGAAAAACTGCTAAAAATAGTAAGTTGTGCTACAATTAAGGAAACTGAAAATGCTGAGAAAGACAATGGTGGGGGTCCAGGTGGACTTGGCAGGTGGCCACCAATATCCACCTGGATCATTCCTCCCCCCGTAGGAAGCAATGGTCCCCATTGCGTTGAGCTCCTCCATGAGATGAGGAAACTTCTGCTGAACTTGTTCCCTAGTGAGCCACTTGCCCTTCTGAAGGAGTTGGCCTGCTTTGACAACTCGATACAGTTGGATATTCTGTTGGCGAGTGTTCTTGATCTGTGTGTCCATGATCCGATCAGTTGCAGCTTGTTCCATGCAATCTGGATTTAATTATGTGGGTTTGAGTTGTTCTGCAATGTCGGATGTGTCTAGCAATGGTGGAAAGTATGGCCGAAGGCGGTCCACATTGAACACTGGGTGCAGGCCAAGGAATTGGGGAATGCTGAGCTCAAATGCATTGTCTCCCATAGCCTTAGTAATGGTGTAAGGACCATATCAGAGTGGTCTCAATTTCCGATAGGCTCCAGTAAGGCGTTCCTTCTGCAAATGCAACCAGACTTTGTCGCCCACCTGAAACTTGTGTGGCACCTGATGTTGATCATGTCGCTGCTTGTACTTGGCATTTGATTTCTCAAGAATGTCATGGACCTGCTAGCGAATATGTTGGATGCGCTCAATGAAGCTGGTGGCCTTATCTGTTTCGGACTGGACATGAGCTGAATTCATGTGAGTAGCTGCAAGTGGCATGGCCACATCAATGGGGCATAGTGGCTGGAATCCCAAACCCACCTGAAAAGGGCTATGGCCAGTGGAGCTGTGAAGAGCTCGGTTGTAGCTGTGCTGAACATAGGGAGGCTCTCGTCCCATGTGCGTGGATGCTTTGAGTTATACATGCGCAGAATGTGCACAATCATCCTATTGACAACCTCTGTCTGGCCATCAGTTTGAGGATGGAAGGCTGTGGACTTCGTGAGTTTGGTGTCCAGCATTGACCAGAGACTGGACCAAAATGTGCTGAGAAACCGACTGTCCCGATCTGAGATGATAGACTGTGGGATCCCAAAGTGCACCCACACTCGTTCAAAGAAGAGTTTAGCAGTGGCTTCTGTTGTGATATTCTTCTTGCAGGCCATCATAATGGCCATCTTCGAGAACCTGTCGACGACCACAAAAACACAGTCATTTCCATGCTTAGTGGAAGGAAGGCCTGACATGTAATCCATGGAGATGGATTCCCAAGGTCAACTAGGGGTAGGCAACGGGGTATAGAGGTCGTGCTTCTTAATGGTCGGTTTGGCAATGGCACAGGCAGTACATGATCGGATGTAGTTCCCAACATCCTGTTGAAGATTCGGCCAATAGAAATAATTTTGCAGTACTGCCACTGTTTTCTTCTTTCCTTGAGGGCGTATCATCAGGAAAACAAATTTCCTGGTTTTGGAAATGATCTTACTGCATTGTTTTGCAGTAATCAAAGAGATGGCGGCAGGTGGTGCTACCTCTGGTATCCTGAACAACTTATTTCCCAATGTAATAATAACAGCACGGGGCCTTGATTCATACACAACATGTCGCTTCCACAAGTATGGTTGTCCTAGTAATACATCACAAACTTCAAGGGGAGCAATGTCACACAATACCTCATCCGTGAAGGGCTTGATGTTGTATGGAAGGCGACACTGCTGGCTCACGCGAAGATCTCGTCCTTGGTGAAGCCACCCAATGGTGTATGGTTGTGGATGTGCTGTGGTCGGTAAGCCCAACTGTTTCACGACCTCTGCCGAAATGAGGTTCTTTTGACTCCCGCTATCAACAATGAACTATATCGGGGAGCCCTTTACCCACATCTGGGAGTGGAAGAGACGCTCCTCCTCCTCTGGATCTTCGGGTTCATTTTTCTGGATCTTTGCGGTAGCAACAGTGGCGCTGGGATCCGCATCAATGATCTGCTTCCCTTTTTCATACCCCTTATCGGGTTCTGACTCAGAGTTGGAACATGCATCTGATTCTGAAACCTTTAGCTCAGCCACCAGTGACTGCTTGGCCCGACACTCACTTGTATTGTGAGTGGAGCTCTTATGGAACTCGCACCATTTTCCAGTGTCCTTTCTCAGCTTCGCAGTGCTGTTCTTTGCTTGCAGCTTCGGCTGGTTGTCTTGGGTCGTCCCGCCTTGGCTTTGTCCTTTGTTCTGTGGTTTATGGGCACCTTTCCCCTACTTTGGATTCGCAGATCCAAAGTCTCGCTTCTTTTGTTTAAACTTCTGCTCGACCTTGACGGCATATCGGTATGCTGCGCCGAGCGAGGGGATGTTTAGGAATTGTATTTCTTCCTGGATGTACTTGTGTAGGCAGCCACGGTATTTGAGTATCAAATGTTGCTCCGAATCCTTGATACCCAACTTTGTGCGAAGGGTATGGAAAAGATTGGTGAACTCCGGCACGTCTTGGTCCCTTCCCTGCCGCAGCGTGGTCCACTTTATGTATTCATCCTCATAGCTTCCGACAGGGTAGTACTGCTCCTTGATGGCATCCCGGAACGAATCCCAGGTGGGTGCGGCTGAAAATAGTGAGCCAGTACTTTCATCCTTCTGCTCGCAGTAGGTTTCCCACCAGTCCTTGACGTGGGGGGCTGCTTTGAGAAGAGCAAAAACAATCTTTTCACGACTCGAAAATTCATGAACAGAAAAATAACCCTTTAGCAGATTTAACCATTTATCTACGGCATCTGCGTCTATCTGACCCTCGAATATGGGGATTTCAAAATTAACTTGTACCTTAAAGGGTGTGGCGTTTCCAGAGTAGCTGCTGGAAGCCGATGCGTCGCTTCTGGGTAGCCGCTGAAGGATCTGGGCAAAGCTGTCCATCATCGCGTTCCGTTGTCGCTCGAGGGCTTCTTCGAGCAAGATTTTGATGGGATCTCCTACCCCCTCGTCTTTCTTCTCGTCCGCCATGGGAGGCCATCGTGATTTGCGAGGCTGGTCTTGCAAAGGTTCAACCAGTTCAAGCCCTAACTCCTTATATCCCGACCTTGTTGGGGACATGCAAAGAAAAACATAGAAAAAGCAGGCCGCTCTGATACCACTGATCTGGATTTAAACAGGAACGCAACAAATTACAGAGATATCCATATACACAAAGATGTAGCGGAAATAATACTTCATTTCATTAATGGAAAATACTGAAATATGCTTACAACCAGAAATGCAAATAAACCAGCTAGGGCGATGGTAGCTTATCTCTGAGAAGAGATGTGATGGCTACATGCCTCTGAATTGTGTTACAATGAGGCTCGAAGGCCTATTTATTGTTGAGAAACAATGGGAAAAAACCCATAACATTCCAAAACCTAACCCTAGGAGATGAAACGCCAAACTGTGGGCCCCGTTGGGGTAAATTGGTACATCAACTTCCCGGGGTCGTAACTTTGGCATATGATCTCCGTTTGACGCGTATAATAGCCCCGGATTCCCCAAAAAACGTCGTTTAGGGCCTCAAAACGGCTTTGGAAGTTCAGGACCCGAAAAACTGCTAAAAATAGTAAGTTGTGCTACAATTAAGGAAACTGAAAATGCTGAGAAAGACAATGGTGGGGGTCCAGGTGGACTTGGCAGGTGGCCACCAATATCCACCTGGATCAGAGCCAATCATTAATAAAGAAATTTCGTTTATGAATTTTGTGAATTCCATTTTCTACCATCTCCTTTAACATGCACTGTGATTGTAATGCTATCGATAATATTTGTTGGCAATAGGTGAGCCGCTCACATTCTTGCTTGTTGCCAGAGCCTAGGTATTCATCACTCCTATTGAAGATAGGAAGGCTATTAAACTATGGCATACATGACATCTGTTTCAGTTGCAAGTTGATGATCCAATCATTTTCATTTCTCTAAAAATGAGACAAGATCATGTCGAACTCTTGACGTTGTTCATTAAAAAAGACAGTGTGGATGTCCTTTTGTCCTTACTGTCTAGGGTTACGTTGAATTTAGAGAGGGAACTACATTTGGATAGTGTGAGGTGGACTTGGTTCCAAAAAGAGAATATTTTCCCACCTATATGTAAAACCCATTAATTTTTAGATCCAATGAGGAGCAACCTCTAGCAAGATGTCTCCAATCTTCGGTTCTACTATGTGATGAATGCTCTTTGCGCTACTAAAGCTATCCCCGAAATGGATTAGTGTAACCCTTTACCCCAAGTTCTCTGCTTCTTTGCGTCCAACAAAAATAGTGAAATATACTAGCACCTAGTCGAGCGTCCTTGCATAACTATGTAACTCCTATTCAACCTTTATGCGACCTTACCTTAATAATAATGAGAAAATGTTATTATAAACCTTGTCAAAAAAGAAAAATAAGAAAATTCAACACACGCAGAAATAACATAATGTTTGCAAAAACAATTTCTTTATTATTGCATCAAATGATCTTAAAAATCAATAACAACAATTAAAGAAAAAACCAACCTTAATAATTTATGTTTAATGACTAGTTGAATTTCTATCTCGAAAATATAATTTACTTTTCATCCATATGTGTGAGACTAAATAATAAGCATTTGACCCAAAAGCTGAATAAAAGAGGAATATTGGCCAAACATGCGCAATGACCACTTGGGATGTGTCTCCACTTGGTCCATAGTACAACTTGACTTGGTTGAAAGTGGTTTGATTGGGTCCATAAGATGAATCTTTGACTTCACAATGGCTATTTTTGCATTCGCTTGCCCACACTTGGTCTTCTAGGTCCCAAGAGTTCCATTATTAACCTTGCAACAACATAAAAAAGATGATAAAAAATTCACATATAAAAGATAATAATAATAAAATGCATAGTAAGATACACCTCTTAAAAATAAAAACCATGATTTATATGTGGGATTTAATATATTATAAATAAAAACCATGTTGCATGGTTTAATGTATTACAAATGATAAAAAATAGGTTATAGGATGAAGATATATAGTCGGCTATGAGTTAAAAAGAGAAGGGATTAAGAAATAGAAAAACACAATTATTTTAGAGATAATTAAATTTTAAGTATATAATTGTTTTAAAAAATGATTAAGTTTTAGGGATTTTTTTATTTTAGAGGTGATTAAATTATATGATAGAAATGTTTGTTTTTTATTAAATTTTTATAAATGTTTTCTGATTAGATATTATTGTAATTTATATTGTTTTTATTGATAAAAATTTGAATTTGAACATTTGTATGTTTTTTTTAGAGGTTAACCGTTTAAATTTAGAAAGGTAATTAATATGGTTTTTATACACTAAATTAATGTCTAGCTTAGTCAATTAAATTATTATTCTTAAGGTAATTAATATGGTTTTCATACACCAAATTAATGTCTAGCTTAGTGAATTAAATTATTATTCTTATTATTATATAATTTCATATATGAGGTTAAAGTTATATTTTGTTAAAGGCACATGGCCCTATTAAATGTAGATTAAGCAATAGCCACAAGGACATTAAGTGTAAGCCTTAAAAGTGCTTTTGATTGTCTAAAAAATTATTTTATATTTATTTTTTGGTAATATAAGAGAATAGGCTAATGGTGTGGGATACAAAGTAATATTTTAAGATACAAAGTTATATTTTATTAAAGGCACATGGCCTTATTAAATGTAGATTAAGCAATAGCCACAAGGACATTAAGTGTAAGACTTAAAAGTGCTTTTGATTGTCTAAAAAATTATTTTTTTGTAATATAAGAGAATAGGCTAATGGTGTGGGATACAAATATGTCTGAAAATTTTAGGTGACATGTTTTTTCAAGTAAGACTAATGACTAAACTCTTATTCACAAATATCAAGGAGACAATTATAATAATTTTTTACAATTTAAAAATATATTATTTTGAAAGATATATTTTACAACTCAATATGAGGAAGAGGTGTAATTATTTCTACCCTTCATATAAAAATGAGTATTAATATTAAGAGAATATTTCAATATTTGTTATATATAAAATATTTCAATATTTGCCATACATAAAATATTTCAATATTCGCCTTAAATTTTATATATAATTTTATATTTTATTTTATTAACAAGTGTTTATGAAAAAAATGTACATTTTTTTAATATTTAATATAAAATTAACAATAATATTTTTAAAAACATGAAAATTAAATAGATAGTAAATGAAATATTTCAGGATTCGTAAAATATTTTAATATTATTTTTTATTTTTAATCTAATATAGTTAAAAATAAAATTAATGTTCGGATGATTGAAATATTTTAATAATATATTTTCCAACATTAACCTTATAATTTTAAATATACCTAACATAAAATTATCAAATAATATATAAAAAAATAATATTAAATATCATCATAAATCTATTATCATTTAATATATAACAAAATAATATTAAATATCATCATAAATCTATTTTAGTTAAATATTTATCGTTATAAAAAAAATCAAATATTTTAAAATACAATATTTTTTACATATTTCTCTTTATATATTACACTCACTATAACATAATTTTGTAAATATTACTCTAATATAACTTTACTCTAATTATATCATAATTTACACTTGAATTTTACATTCCAAAAAATTAAATTAATTTAATTTAATTTCGAGTGATCAGAGATGGTATGATATTACTCTAATTATATCATAATTTACACTTGAATTTTACATTCCAAAAAATTAAATTAATTTAATTTAATTTCGAGTGATCAGAGATGCTATGTTTTTAGAGAGAGAGAGTGGCCACTTGCAACCATTAAAAAAAGTAAAAAACAGAGTACTGATTAAGCTTTTTGTCTTTTTATGTGCACGACGTCATGGCTCTACAACTCAGGAATTAATTTTTTTTTTTACGTGAATAAATATACTCCTAAGGTTTGCATGCCCGAGGATTACCTATGGATTAAATTTACAGCAATTGTCTGTAATGCGATTTTTTAAAAGTTTTTCTGGCGGATTTTTGTGGTCGAAATTTGGCAGGAATTTATTTGAATTGCAAATTTGATAGCTAGCTTCTACACAATGAAAGCGTCGCAGGGGTTTTTCAGGGTGCTGAATATAAATATGCAATTAAAAAACCATTTTAACTGCAAGAAATCAAGATTTGACCTCAATTTTTTCTGTCAGATTCCGGCAAAAAGTCCCATTATAGACAACTCCGTTTATTCATAACACTCACACATAGCATTTAAGGGTTGAAGTACTGCGTTTCATCTTTATTAAAATATCAAGTATGGTTCGGACGCATGCTGTCCACGCGGCATTTGTTCCCAAGGTAACTTTCCATTTCGCTTCAGCCTTCTCGTGGCAACCCTATCAGATACTGTGTGAAATAATACCTGCTCTGCTTCGTAGTGTACGAGGCTGGCATATTGATCTGGATCACCTTGCATCAACGGTGGAGGGAGCACTTTGTAATCCAATGGTGGCAGATCACCTCCGCGGGCTGCCACCTAAACTATCGCATGCCTTGGGTGACGGAAATCATCTGTTCGGGAAGTTTTTTGCGGCTTTGCTCTGGTTCAGACCATGTGGCCCGTGTCCGGAGAGCCCAGCTCGCAACTTCGCTCCACTGCCGGAGGCTTCGATCCCTAGCCCCTCAGGTAAACAAACACACTACGTTAAGTTCCTTCTATGCTCATTTGGTCGTGCGCTCTTTGGATTACTGATAAACTCCTGTTGTTGGCTCATGCAACATGCATTTGCAGAGTTATCCGCCGTTGGGGTCCCTCTCCAACACTAGAAACGAGTACAGTTCTTTCGTTGCCTTACTAAACGACGAGGACAACTTCCCTGGGTTTTGATTTTATTGTAGCTGTATTATTACCACTGTTGACTAACGTTATGCTGCTCGGTTTTCTCCTTAAACAGGCTAGGCGACAGCTCCTCACACGGCCTAGCACTAAGGGAAGGCTCACCACCGTTCTGGATCCCAGGTATGAAGACTATCGGCCGCGGCTATGTCTGGATTTGCTTTTAAATTTTCCCCTCGGGTTAGAGGAGGGAAATCCTCCAGGTCTTTTATTTTGGATGAACAAGGTTATGGGGGACTGTTTGTTTTCACCAAGCTCCAGTAACAGTCTTTTTTCTTTTTTGTTAGAGTCGCTGCAGTTCTGCGGCTACTTAAACACGGTATGTAATATTCACTATTTCTATATATCTACACTTATGTCTCTTAAAAGAAGAGCTCGACCCGAAAGCCACAAGTCTTAATAAGTTCTATTCGCTTGTCTAATCCCGAGGTTACTTATGCGTTTACACAGTTTTGTCACCGTTGCCCTCTACCGTCTCCCTGGTGCGGCTGGCCTAACTTCCTAGGATGAGTGAGTAACATCCGGAGATATAGCCAGTTGACCCGGTCAAATGCCTTTGAGAGATCAATTTTTAGCATCACTCCTTTGAGTTTCTTCAGCTTGATAGAGTGGAGGGCCTCTTGTGTCGTGCCAATGGCCTCATGGATTTGACGATTTTGTAAAAAGGAAAACTGTTCCGAGGAGATGTGATCCGACAGGATAGGTTTGATACAATTAGTTATAATCTTAGCTATAATTTTATAGAGGCAGTTGCATAGGGATATAGGTTTGAAATCATTAAAGGATAGAGGGGAATCCAGTTTGGGGATGAGGGCTATAAAGGTGGAGTTTATAGGCTCATGCATTCTACCCAGGATACGACTTTCTTCGACTACATCAAGAAGGTCAGGTCCAATGATGTCAAAGAAGGTAAGGTAGAACTCCACAGGCCATCCGTCTAGCCCCGAAATTTTATCCCTTTTGAACCATTTCAGAGTGCTCTCTAGTTCCCCCAAAGTGACAGGTTTATTGAGATCTTCCAGCAAGTCTGGATCCACAAATCGGGGAAAGTGCCCTGCGATGCGGATGATATCTGCCAGTGTAATGCCTGGAGGGCCTTTGAACAGCTGATTGAAATGTGCAATGCCCAAATGAATCAACTATGTATGAGTATTAGCCATCAGTCCCTGATCCAAGGGCATTTGCCAAATAGTGTTGCTGGCTTTTCTTCCATTGGAAAATTTGTGGAAGAATTTAGTGTTACCATCCCCAGCTTGTAACCAGATAGCCCTGCTTCTGAGTCTCCAAGTTTCTTCCCGGGCCAGTAGGATCTTAGATCTCTGGGCTTCCAGCTCCACTAGATGCAATTTTGTCTCGATGGAGTTGAAGCCACTACCATGTTCATCCGTTAATGAGGCTAACTGGTTTTCTAAGGCAGTTAGGGCAAGATCCTCCCTAGATTTTTTCCTTTTGGCCCAATCAATGGATAACCGCTTGAGATTGTACAGATTTTTACAGAAACCTACAGCCTTCCTCTGCTCATTTGAAAGGGGATGGGATTTCCAGTAGTCCGAGACCATCTTGAGGTAGTCTGGTTCCTTTAACCAGGTCGAATTGAACTTGTAGGGGGCTCTCGGTTTGTGTAAGGATCCTGCCAATTCCAGATATATAGGTGAATGATCAGATATGCCACCTGAGCCCACCCATTGTCTGTAGTTTGAGAGGGTTACTAGAAGGTCTTCATGGATGAGATATCGATCAAGTCTTCTCCCTAGGGTTGCTTCTCCAGTCCTTCTATTATGCCAAGTAGGCATATTCTTATTCATAGGAACATCAATAAGGCCATATTGATCCAAAAGAGAGCTCAGCTGATTCGAGAGTGGATCGAGTTGCGAATGATGACCCTAGGATTCTTCATGTCCTATGGAAAAGTTGAGATCACCCCCCAATATGGTTGAGGGAGTGATCATCGGGTTATCCAAAAACCACTGCCAGAAGGCCAGTCTATGTTGATAGGGGGCGTATATGTTTATTATACGAATCTGTTTGCCCAATTCAGCTGAAAATAGATCCATACCAAGAAAGCCTTGACTGCCCCATGATGAAATCACCCTGATGGTTCGAGGGTTGATCCCAAGGGCAAGCCCCCCAGACTGCCCTGCAGCATCTAGGGCTTGAAAGTGCCACCCAGGCATGATACCCAGAAGGGCTTTAATGATCAGATCGGAAGACCCCAAGGTCTCCTGTAGGAATATAATATCACAGGGTTCACTACTCAAGAGTCTCTTGAGAGCCAATTTTTTAGGGGGGTTGGCCAAGCCCCTGCAATTGAAGGAGAGCCATTTCATCAGGGAACCTTAGCGAGGGTGTCCGCTGCTCTAAGCACCCAATCAATGGTGTTTTGTCGACCCTGGGCAACATCGTCCCCTACTATTTTTATGGCTTTGGCTAATTTGGATGGTCGTCCTCTGATAGGCTTATGGTCAGAATGATAGGGTGTAATACCCAGGCCTAACACATCAGGGGTGGATTGTTGTCGGGGGTGGAGATTGTAGGAGTGAGAGCCCGAGATTGAGGGAGCAATGTGAAATTGAGGCCCATCCAGTCCAGATACAATCGATGGAGTAGTGGAGAATATAGGTGACAGAGGCTCAATCGAACAAGAAATGGAAGAAGTAATTAAACATGAGGAGGATGCAGATGCAGCCAAAGAGACAAATAATTGATTTAAATGCAGAGCAGAGGAATAGGGGGGAGAGACAGTACCCAATGAAGGAGCAGCTTCCACTGCAGACCGGGATCTAGTCATAGGAGGTGATGGAGGTGGCATCTGGGAGGCACTGGATGTCTGAACAGTGTTCCCAGCATCATCCTTTGGATGATCCGGATCTGAGGGTAGCATGTCCACCATCGGTTCTTCAGATTGTCTGTGCTTCGAACCCTTAGTAGCCGCAGGATTTGCAGACGAGAGTAGAGGACAATCTTTGTAGAGATGTCCGACCTTATGGCAGCACCTACACCGGAATGGCACACCTTCATAGTTGAGATTTTGCCTACACGCGAAATGACGCCAATGCAGGGTGATCTTTTCCTCCAGCCCTGCCCTAGTGTCCAGGTGTACCAAAATTCGAGCCATGGTCATGATCCCCATCGATTCAAAAGATTGATCATGATCCAGGTAGGTGCCAAGCACATTTCCAATTCGCTTGAAGATAGTAGGGGTCCAGTATTGCAGTGGAAGACCCGACAAACGAACCCAGATTGGTCCTGCTCCTAATTGTTCCCGCTCAGGATCGAATAATGGATCCCATCTCTTCAGCAACATAGGTGCAAGTTCAATGTGCCAGAACCTGGATAGGATCCAATCCGTGTATTCCTCCTGGTGGAATTGTAGGGAAAACCACCCCCGCACCAAAACACGGATAATGGGCAGATCTTTCAGGAGGATCCCTAGATTTCCTCAGTCCAAAGCTGAAGCCTCTCAACAGTATAGTTCCGCCCACGGACACAGCCAACCAGGACCTTCTTGGCAGTGTCGTCCACTTCTCCCATCGAGAGATCTTCACCTAGTGCGAGATTAATATCTCTGTCCCCAGCCCTAAGGCACCGACCTTTCTTTTGCTTGTCTGATCGTCGGGCCGTCGGATAATCCTTGAGCAAGCCACAGATACCTTGGTTCATAGTCTGAGGGGTGGATGGAGTGGATTTAGGGGTAGGGATCGGGGAGTTGAAACATCCCGAGCATATGGGAGTGCTGGGGTTAGGGTTAGAGCCACCAGGGTTCGAAGGACCACCAGAGAGAGGAGGGTTTGTAAAGGGTATGGTCCCAGAAAGAGGAATGCCTGAGATGGACAGGAAGCCTGGCGGGGCTGAGACGTGGGGGAGCTGGGGGAGAGGCACATCAAAGGAGGGCAAGGATTGTAGACAAGAGCCCAACAGGTTCAGGGTTGCTGGGGATAGAGGGGGGCAGTCCAACCTGGGGACGTCATTGATATGCACGGAGGAAGATGGATGGGGCACAGATGTTGAGGGTCGACCCAGTGTGGAGGTAGAGGCTGACAGAGGTTGTCGAGAAGCAGCGAAAGGTCCCAGACCTGACACGGCGTGGTGGAGAGGCTTGTTGACCTCGTGGGGATGAGGGTTCGCCGAGATATCCACAACGTCCATATCCTCGAAACTGACAGTAAACGAAGTAACGGCTGTCGAGAAAACGGGGGTCTCAGTAACTGTGGGCACCGGGTAAACCGCGAGGTAGGGAGGTAGTAACGGAGCCATTCTGGTGAGCCCTGAGGGCTTAGTCCAAGCCGTCAGCTGTCAGGCGACAGTGTCTCTGAACTGCCATGGGAACCTCCCACAATGTTCAGCTAGGGTTTTCGCCATCGCCTGGAGCGGTAAGAACGTATCATTATATGCAAGTTCCACAACATTTAACTCAAAGGTCACAAAAATTCACATTCTTGCGTGACAATGTTGTCTGTACATTTCCACCATTATCCCAGACCATAAAGACCAACTTGTAGGCTCCCACTGCATGCGTGGATCTAGTAACGCTTTTAGGCTCCTGGGTTCAAACGACTTGTTGTTGTTGAATTCAACACGACCCCCAACCAGAGCCCAATGTTCACTACCATTCAATTCAAAAGTACTCACCCCGTCTATATTTCCCTTGGTTATTGAAGGGAAAAGCACCCAAAAACATAATTAAAATACTCAAATATCCAATCGCCCACAAAATGCCCTAGGGCTACAATGGGAGAAATGTAGACTGAAATTGCAGCTAAAAAATGGAAGACCCGGATGAAACCCCACAAAACCAGGAAATAAAAGGAAGCGAATGAAATTGAAATTCACCACCCTCGTACAAAATATGAGTTCAACTCTCTGGAACCCAAAGAGACAAAACAATAAGCTTACCAAGAAATTTGTAGTCGAACCCCAACACGAGAATGTATCATCGACAAGCCACTTAAATCATTCCAACGCAACATATCGGAAGTTTCAGATGTCGCCCACCTCCTGTCCCCCATGCTCCACATGTGTTAGTGGTCGATCATGCATGAGTGACTAACCTACACCTCATCACCTCTATAACTTTCTGTGTCCACCCCATTGGGGCAATACAAATTTATAAAATATATAAATTTGATATTTACATTATTTTAATATTAATTTTATTAAATATATAAATAATTTAAATTAATTTAGATACTCTCTACACTTGTTTAGATATTAGTTAAAATAAATAGAAATGTAGTGCATATACTTAGCCTTGGTAATTCGTCCACTTGTAAACCTAGTTTAGATATTAGTTAAGATAAATATAAATCTAGTGGATATACTTGGCCTTGGTAAGTGACCCAAAATTCTTTAGCATCCTTTTTTTGTCTCATTTAAGAAAAATATATTAACCATGACCTATTTTTATCATTAGTTAATGTTATCTTGTAATATTAACCAAGTAAAGACATTTGAATGAGTCTTTGCCTTGGTAAGTTGAGTGATAGGAAGGTATGTGTACACTAATGCATATACCATTAGTGACATTAGTCCACGAAAATGTGTTTGGCATTGATTTATTAGATCATATTCTAATTATGTTTGAATTAGTTGAAGTTATTATTTTTGAATCACTAATTAAAATTATGTTGGGTGTTCTTGTTTCAAATTTAAATTTGAATTCAATTCAATTCTAATAGATAGTTTGCCTTGGATGTTCTTCTTTCATTTTGATTTAATTTTTGTATATGGCTCTCAGTCCAAATTATGTTTATGTCTTTGTCAAGCGTGTCAATTCATAGGTTTGCCATATGACATTAGTGACTTTAGTCCACCAAATCATATTATTATTGTTTGAAATTAATTTATTAGATCATATTCTAATAATGTTTGAATTAGTTGAAGATATTATTTTTGAATCCGTGATTAAAATTATATTGGTATGTTTTACCAATACAAATTTATATGCTCATCAGTATTCCACATTATGCACAGCTTCCAGTTTTGTTTCGTTTTTTTTTTGTGTGTAATTTGACATTATATTACTGCAAAAATGGAGTACATAGAGTTTTCAATAGTGATCGGTGCTAACCTGTAGGGAAACCAACCCACGAGCACCAATTTATAGTCTTCAAATTACATATACTATGATTGACCAGAGTGTCTTTCAAAACTATATACAAGTTTGAGCATCAATTATACAAAATTGTGGTATTGTTCCACCTAGGACTGCCAGACTTCAAAATTCTAAAGACTGTCGAATACATGATTTTACTTGACCATAGAAAGACAATTCAGAAATTGTAGGAGCTTGGCAAAGGAGGGAGGACCGTTCATGGGCCAGAGGTCGCTACCAGTTGCGCAAGGTTGAGGGTCAATGTTATCCTTGCCACTATTGCGCCTTAACTCAACTACCTCGTTGCCAATGTTGTCGCACCTCTCCCATAATGTTGTCTACATTGTGGTGCGCCTGTTACCTTGAGCATTTTGCTCTATCGTAGCTCTATCACGAACCCTTGTCCTTAGTGAAGTATCAGAGTCTAGGAAATTGATGCCAATCATAGCCATATCACTACATTGTGATGTTAATTCCTCCCTAAGAGAGGAGGGAGGTTAACCAATGGATGACGCAGTGTCAGGTGAGGGTGCCCTATCAGCGTCAGCTTACCATCCCTATGAACTAGAGTGGCACCGGTACCAGCCAGGAGTGTGTAGGAGAGGTAAGAATTCACCAAATTTTCCCGAGTGTTATCACTCTCGTCATGGGCCAGAGACGCTGAGTGGAGAAAGATAGTTGCAGGGTCGGGTTTGTCTCCCATGGAGACCACAGGAAGTTTGTTACCCTCTGCAGACCCCATGACCAGTGAATTTCTAAACCAATTCTCCAGGCTGGAGATAAAACCAATATGCCTATCATTGGTGCTAAGTTGGGCTGCCAAAGAATGGCTATTATCCCCGGCATGGTTTCCACTGACTACCATATCCTTCATTAGCAGAGTTACCTTATCGAGCACCATGCCGAGAGTCGAATGTAAATCTCATCCACACATGCCTGCATTAATCATCCGCGGGACAATCTGAAGCATGTTGATTAGATAATAATGATTTTCCATCATGCCAAGTATTAAAACCAAGGTACACCATGGCTAGGGATGACATTTGTTGATCCATCTGGTGTCAAAACCTGCCTAGGGCGGTCTTTTCACAATGATGTTCCTACATTCGCACCCGCGGTGGGGGTTTCTAGTTTAGTTTCATTGACCTCTATGTTTGATGATGTTTGAGTATGAAATGATAGGTGCCCTTTATTAAATTGTAGATATGTGTACACTAATGCATATGCCATTAGTGACATTATTCCACCAAATCATATTATGATTATGTTTGACATCAATTTAGTAGATCATATTCAATTCATGTTTGAATTAGTTGAAGATATTATTTTTGAATTAGTGATTACAATTATGTTGGTATATTTTACCAATAAAAATTTATATGCTCATCAATATTCCACATTATGCAGATCTTCTAGTTTCGTTTCATTGAGATCTATGTGTTGATAGTGCTAGACCTGCCAACATTCAAGGGATCTCCCCGATATGAAGTCCCAACTAGACCTCAAACCTTTTGGAGTAGGAATCCCAACAGTGGGTGGTAGTGTAATGCCTTGACCACGGTAGCGCGCAAAGGTAAGTATGATAAATTTGGGTGAGAGCAAGTGCGTGACCCTGTGGAGAGTCAAGTGTGATGCATGAAGGTTCTAACACACTTAGGGGAAAAGGAAGTGCGCCCCTTAGAAGCCTGTAATAGTACGTAGCTTGAAAGGAACACACGAGTGAAATGACATCACAAGCTAAAATGCAGAATAATCCACAAATTAAAGTGACGAGTTAATCCAACTGTTAGCTCTGCTACAGTTTGCAACATTTGATGGATTAAATCAGGTCAGACAGTGCTGGTTTGGGTTGCAGAGGGTTTGCAGCTGTTTATTTTATCCTTCCCCTTCATTTGCATTATTCCCTTATAACTCCTGCCACCTCTGTTTCCACCTCCTCTTCCATTCTCCTATTTCTCCCCTAACCCATTATTTCCATGTTTCTCTATAGTCCTTTGTAAACCCCGCCTAAACCCTTTTTCGGGCTCCCGGGCTTCTTTTTGTTTAAAACGTATAAAACCCGATAACCTGTTCCAAATAAACTCATTTTTGTTTAGCCCCAGGCGCTAAGGCTTTAACACATATAACCCACATGACCATACTCATAAACCTGCACTCTGTCCCCGTCACATCAGTTTTAAAGGAGCACGTGCCTTTTACCTCCGCCGTCCGATCATTTCCTGCGGATCTGACAGTATCCGCTTCTCCCGCTCCCATAAACCGCTCATCTGTTAGCCCGCAGGAAAGTGGTTTCCCCCGCCGACCTGCCTGCCATGCGACGCTTGTTTACTGGATCACGCCCCGCGGTATGAATACCACCCACTCCTGAAGAGCGGTGCGGGGAAACCGCTTACCGCCCTTTCGGTACGGCTCCCCGCTCATTAACCCGCGATCATCTCTGCCGCTCGTCAGCCATCCGATCGTCCATCCCGCGATCTGACAGCCCACGTCCCTCCATTCCCGTTTGCTCCCGATAGCCCCTCAGATCCAATCCCCGCCGTCCGATTTGCCAGATCTAACGGCTAATATTTCATTGCGCTTCTGTTTCCTCCCGACGCTACCCTCTAAGAGATCTCGGCCGTCCATATGAGCTATCCAACGGTCAACATTCATGCCCAGTTCATTGTCCATTTTCAATGTATTTTTCAGTGTTTTCGGCCTGTTTTGTGCGCGCGAAGAAGGAAGAGATGATCCGGTACTCAGTGCATTGAATCCTCAACAACTTCATTCAAAGAGCAGCACGGCCAAGGACGAGAAGGACGATCCTCGAGCAGTTCAATGACTGCAGCAGTTATTGAAATTCATTCAAATAATACTTCACCTGTTCAGGAAGGACAACAAAGTACCAATAAATGTCAAATTGATCCATTAAAGCAATCAAATTGTATCAAAGCCCATATCTGATTGTAAATGCGGTTGGTGGTCAGTTATGACCCCTCCACGCATAGGGCAACAGAGCAATTTTGTGAAAAAACTCCATATATACTAAAAAAAAAGAGGTAATGAGGTTAATGAATGTTATTTTGGTGTAAACTTCAACTTCTGGAGACTGTAACTACTGTAACACTTGTAGCTTTTGGTCTTCATTTTCAGCTAATGCAAGATTCTTTCGTTGTTAATTGCTCACTTTCCACTTTTTCTTCTTTGTTCCAGGCTGTGCCTGCTATGCATTCATTCATGTGTTGTTGATGTTTATCATTAGAGGGGTTGTCATCCCACCTCTGTGTTTGAATTTAGCATGTATTATTGAATATGTATGCAAGTTTTTGTTGTTTTAATGCCAGAGAGCTATCATCCTGTCTATGCATTAAGAAATAGATTTACAGAGCTTTTAACTGGTTGCAGCTAGCCATCACCGGGTCCTTTGCATCTGTTGGTGTGATCAGTATTCTCTATTATCACATTTTCTTAAAACTGTGAGTAATTGGTGGTATAAAGCCTTGTAGTCTGGGGATGTTCACCCATGTCTGGGGTTAAGCATAGTAGAACTGGTTATCTGGCTTGAATATGCAGCATTTCTTTCATTCAGCCACCAATTTTCAACATTTTGTTGAGTTTGTAATGTTCCCGAGCATCTCTGATATACAACCTAGGAGAGTTTCTTGGGGTGATAACATTAATTGGCGTCGTTTCTGGGGAGAGGAGAATTGAAGCTCAGATTCCCTGGGAGAACGACACAGTTTCAAGCTTTGATGATAGACAAGGTTTGAACACAGTTTTTGGTTGTAATCATCTATCTGGTGACTCCATTGGAAGAAGACCATCCTTTGGCAACTCCACATTGAAGTTCGGGCTCAGTTTGTGAGACATACTCGAAGAAATCCTCAGAAATCACCAGCTGAACCAGTGCCTGATTCTGAGAAGACTGTCAAATCGAAAAAAGCATCACAGAAAGGGGCATCAGGATCAGGTAAACCTAAGAAATCTCATTCATCTCTGAAAGATAAAGTTATTGCTGAAGACATACAGTTTGAAGATTTAGAGCCCAACGTTGTTAATCAGGAAATTCTTTCAGAGATTAATTCAGCCCCTTATTCAGTTGGTTCCCCTTTGAATCTCAGTCCAAAGAAAGGTTCCAATTTAGTCCAAAACATCCCTTTATCTCTGCCATCCATCACATTACTTCCTATCATTCAATGTGCTAGTGTTCCTCCACATATCCCAATCATGGCAGGCCAGCAAGCACTCACGAAGATAGAAAGAATTGTTGTTGCTAGATATGGACCTCTGGTATTGCCTGTTCCTTTAAATCCTATGCCTATGGGAGAATATCAGAAATATATGCCTAAGTTCACTGAAACAGAGGGAGTGACAGTAGAAGAACACCTAGAAGCTTTTTACAGTTATGCTGATAATTTAAATATAAGTGAAAATGATGTGTGGATGAGAGTTTTTGTCTAGAGCCTTGATGGAGTGGCTAGGAAGTGGTTTAGTGAATTACCCCAGAGATCAATAGCAGATATTGAAGCATTAGATGATGCGTTTTTGAAGCAATGGGGAGATAAAAAAGACTTTCTATATTATCAGACTGAGTTTGGCAATCTGAAGAGGGAAAATGGTGAATCTTTGCCTGATTTTAATAAAAGATTCAATCGAATGTATAGTAAGATACCAACTGAAGTAAAGCCTACTCCTACCTCTGCCAAACTCACTTATGCCAATGCTTTTGACTCTGATTTCTTCTTGTTGTTGAGAGAAAGGAGATGTGCTACTCTAGCAGACATGCAGGATGCAACACTAGAAGTAGAGTCTAATATCATGGCTGCAGAAAAGCTCAAAAGTCAAGCTGACAGGAGGAGACAGAGAAATCAGGCTTCTACTTCTTCTGCATCATCTTCAGAGCCTAAATTAGACAAAATGACTAAGATGATAGAGTCATTGGCTGCTAAAATTTCTAAGCTGAAAGTTGAACAGAATTAAGGGAAAACAAGGTAGCAGAACACATTTGCTCCAAGAAATCCTATTCCATTTAGAAGAGAAAATGAGCAGTTACAAATTATGTAGAGGGGTGAAGAATCAAAAGAAGAACAGAAAGTTAAAGCTCCTTTTCAAAATGTAGTCATGGAGGAGGAACAATTTGAAGAAGATGAGGATGAAATTCACTGCATGGAAGATAAAGGCAGCACTGCATTTTTTACATTGGCTGAGTATGAACAATCATTGCTGCAGGAACAAGACAGTCAGGCATGGGACAGAGAAGTTGTCCTTCAAACTAGTGAACAACGAAGATATAACTTGAGGACAAATGCAAAAAATGTCAAAGAAAATTCTGCACAAAGAGTTTCTGTCCAAACAGAACCGTAGAATATCAAGAAGAGAAGACCAGCAGCTGATCCAGTCATCCTCAAAGCTCCAGTTCAAGAGGTAAAAAGTTCTGATAAGTCATCTTCTTCTTTCAGCTTTGAGTCAGAAGTTCAAAAATTGAAAATATCTGTGCCTCTGGTTGAGTTGGTGAAGAGTGAAGTATTTAGGAAGCCTATCCTTGAAGCCCTTGAGCTAGAAACCAAACAAACCTCCACTGACTCTGTTAATTTGCAAGATGACAAGCCTGCCATTGTGCTCAGCGCTTTGATTGAACCTACTGATAATAATTCTCCATATTTTTATGTCTCATTGACCATTTATGACAAAGTCCTCCACAATTGCCTACTAGACAGAGGGGCCAGCCATAATTTAATGCTTAAAGCTGTCATGGAAGAGTTAGGCCTTGATATCACTAGACCCTATCATGATTTATTTTCTTTTGATTCAAGGAAGGTGAAATCTCTTGAATTGATTAAAGATCTGGCCATTACCTTAACTCAACTGCCCATGAAGAGTATGATGATGGATATTGTGGTAGCAGATGTCCCTCCTAAGTTTGGCATGCTGCTGTCCAGAGGGTGGGTTAAGAGACTAGGTGGGACATTACAGAATTATCTATATTATGCCACTGTCCCAGTTTTTGGAGAAGAAAGCAAGAGATTGTATAGAGAAGCACAATTGGCATACATCATTAGTGATGAGAAGAATCCTACAAATCATCCCATTTATGCAGTGGACACTGATTTTGGAGCATGTTTTCTCCAAATAGAAGAATCTCAGAAGGCCTTAATGCAGATCAGGAAACCAATAATTCAGGCCGAGGAAGAGTAAGGAAGTCAAGTTTGGGAGATGTTCTTTGATGGAGCATGTTCTAGGGAGACTGCAGGAGCAAGGGTGGTGCTAGTATCTCCAAAGAAAGAAAGCATTCAGCTGTCTTTTAAGCTGGTTTTTCAAGTCACTAATAACATAGCAGAGTATGAGGCTTTGCTGCTGGGCCCTAATGCAGCGAAAGACAGAGGAATCAAGAATATGAAGGTGTTTAGAGATGCTGATTTGATCATACAACAAATAAATAAATCATTTCAAGCAAAACACCCAAGGCTAAAGGCATATAGAGATGAGGTATGGAGAATCAGAGATTCTTTTGATTATTTTTGTATTTCATACATTCCTAGAGCCCAAAATCATCTTGCTGATTCCCTTGCTGTGTTTGCTAGTCTATTTATCCCTCCAATGCCTCCCAGCCTAGTTTATGAAGGCAAATGAAATATAGACCATCCTTGCCCGATAATGTACACCATTGGAGAGTTTTTGAAGATGATGATGAGATAAATAGATTCCTTCAAGTCATTGATGAGTTTTCCAAAATGCAAATTGACCAAGAGAATGAAGCCTTGGAAGAAAGCCACCAGCCCCAGCTTAGAAATAAAATTGGTAAAGACAACATTGTCCAGCGTCCTCGTAACCATATTCCTAAGGGTCTAATTCCTCTTGAAAGACTGTTTGACCAGAATGATGTGCCTTACAAAGTTTCCCAAAAAGAAGACCAATCTGCAGTCTGTAAGTATGATATAGGAAGTCCAGGTCAGCCTAGATATGTAAATTTGTCCACTCATTTGTCAGCTGATCAAAGTGTTGAATACTGCAATTTGATAAGGCAATTTGCTGATGTGTTTGCCTGGGAGTATAGTGATCTGAAAATGTATGATAATAATATAATTCAACATAAAATCCCTCTAGAAAAAGACATTATTCCTTTCAAACAAAAGCTGAGACCAATAAATCCTATGCTTCTTCCTCTAATTGAAAAAGAAATCAAAAAATTGTTGGCTGCCAAAATCATAATTCCTCTTAGATATTCTAAGTGGGTAGCCAGTCTGGTGGTGGTGAGGAAGAAGAGTGGAGAAATCAGTCTGTGTGTTGATTTCAGGAACTTGAACAAATGCTCGAAGAAAGACAACTATCCTCTACCAAAGATGGAGCATTTGCTGCAAAAAGTCTCAGGAGCCAAAGTAATGCCTTTCTTAGATGGATTTTCAAGCTTTAATCAAATTGCTGTGCACCTAGATGATCAAGAAAATACTGCATTCACCACTCCTTGGGGCACTTTTATGTATGCAAAGATGCCTTTTGGATTGATGAATGCTAGAGCCACCTTTCAGAGAGCTATGGATATAACATTTGTGGGAGAGAAGGATAAATTTTTCCTTATCTACCTTGATGAAATAACAGTTTACTCCAGCAGCCATCAAAATCATTTGCAGCATTTAAAAAAAGTGTTTATGAAGTGCAAGAGGTTTGGAATTTCAGTCAATCCCAAAAAATCTCAATTTGCTTTAGAAGAAGGCCAGCTGTTAGGACATGTTGTGTCTGCTGCAGGTGTCCTAATTGACCCAGAAAGAGTCAAAGCAATTCAGAATTTGTCTGTCCCTAGATCAAGGAAGGATATTCAGTCTTTTTTGGGCAAAATAAATTTTGTAAGGAGGTTTATTCCAAATTTTGTAGAATTGGTGAAGCACATTACCTCCATGTTGAAAAAAGGGGCAAAAATCAAATGGACTGATATAGCAACAAAATCATTTGAGTCTATTAAAAAAGCTATTATGGAGGTTCCTACTTTGAGAAGTCCAGATTACAGCAAGGAGTTACATATATTTTCTTTTGCCTCTGAAGACACTATTGCAGTAGTTTTATTGCAGGCAGACCAAGAAGGTTCAGAACATCCAATAGCATTTTTCAGCAAGAATTTGAGGGATGCTGAACTGAGGTATGATATTATTGAAAAACAAGCATATGCTCTTATTAAATCCTTGAAAGCTTTCAGAGTTTATATCTTACATTCCAATATAATTGCATATGTACCATCTGCTGCAATAAAAGATGTCCTAACACAACCTAATGCTGATGGAAGAAGGGCAAAATGGATTGCAAAATTGATTGAATTTAATATAGAATTGAAGCCCACTAAGCTGGTCAAAGGTCAGGGTCTTGTTAAGTTATTGGCTGAAGAAAATTGCAGATCTTTGGATATTGATTTCCTATAAACAATTTCAGAAAATGGTCAGGCAGAAAAGGAAGAAACAACTGAACCACAGAGGAAGTAGTTAGTGGCCAAAAATCTAGCTTCTTGTAATTGGTAAGCTGCAATAATTAATTTCTTGCTGAAGCTAGAAATCCCTTCAGGATTTACTCAAAGTCAAGCTAGAACTTTAAAACTTAGAGTAGCTAAATATTGCATCAATGAAAATCTGCTCTACTAGAGGGATCCATTTGGAATATTTTTAAGGTGTCTGGACAAAGAACAGTCAATAAAAGTGATGCAGCAGTTACATGACAGCATGTGTGGAGGGCACCATTATTGGAAAACCGCAGCCCATAAAATTATCAGAGCTGGGTATTATTGGCCTACTTTATTTTCTGATGTATTTTTATTTGTTAAATCTTATGACAGGTGCCAAAGATTTGAAGGAAAAAAACAGTTGAAGTCCCTACCCTTAATGCCAATTCATGCAAAAGGACCTTTTCAACAGTGGGGCTTGGATTTTATTGGAGAAACCAATCCACATTCCAGTGGCCAGCACAAGTGGATATCAGTAGCTACTGATTATTTCACTAAGTGGATTGAAGCAGTCCCTACCAGGAAGGCTGATCATAATGTGGTCATGAGATTTTTGATAGAAAATATCTTCAGCAGATTTGGTTGTCCACATAAATTAATAATAGATAATGCAGCAGCCTTCAAGGCAAAAGAATTGGTGGAAATGTGTGATTCAATGGGTATTAAACTTGTTCATTCCACCTCATATTATCCACAAGGAAATGGTCTGGTAGAATCCTCTAATAAAAGTCTGATCAGGATAATTAAAAAACTGTTAGAGGACAATAAAAAGAATTGGGATTCAAAGTTCAAGTATGCACTGTGGGCTGACAGAGTGACCATTAAGAAAGCCATAGGGAATTCTCCTTTCAAGCTGATATATGGCACTGAGGTTGTATTTCCAATTCAGCGAACTCTCCCTGTGGAAAAATTTCTTCAAGAAGATCAGAATGAGGAAGGAGAAATGGCAAAGAGGATCACTGATTTGGCAGAGTTACATCAGATTAGAGAACAGCTGGTTGAAAAGGCTACAGCACATCAAAAAAAGATTAAGGAAGCCTTTGACAAGAAGGCAAAAATAGATAATTTTCAGGTTGGTGATTTGGTTCTGAAGTGGGATGCACTAAAGGAAAATAAAGGCAACCATGGGAAATTTTATGCTTTCTGGACAGGGCCTTCCATCATTTCACAGGTTCAAGGGAACAACACCTTCATACTGAAAAGTAGGGAGGAGAGACAGTCTTTAATGGCCTAGTTAATGGGCGGTTTTTGAAAGTTTATGTGATTTAAGGTCTTTGGCCTTAAAAGTTGTAAATATTGTGTTTTTATTAGTTTTAGTATAGGTGCAATAGACTCCATGCCCAATGGAACACTAGGAGTTTTGGCTAATTTGTTTTCAGTTGGAAAGGCAGTGGTCTGCAGGTTCTTGAGATCTCACAGGGAGGATCTCATCCCCAGAAGGAGCCAGTGTTAGCTCTGCTACAGTTTGCAGCATTCGATGGATTAAATCAGGTCAGACAGTGCTAGTTTGGGTTGCAGAGGGTTTTCAGCTGTTTATTTTATCCTTCCCCTTCATTTTCATTATTCCGTTATAACTCCCGCCACCTCTGTTTCCACCTCCTCTACCATTCTCCTATTTCTCCCCTAACCCATTATTTCCATGTTTCTCTATAGTCCTTTGTAAACCCCGCCTAAACCCTTTTTCGGGCTCCCGGGCTTCTTTTTGTTTAAAACCTATAAAACTCGATAACCTGTTTAAACCCCAAATAAACTCATTTTTGTTTAGCCCCAGGTGCTAAGGCTTTAACACATATAACCCACATGACCATAATCATAAACCTGCGCTCTATCCCCGTCACATCAGTTTTTAAAGGAGCACGTGCCTTTTACCTCCCTCGCCCGATCATTTCCTGCGGATCCGACGGTATTCACTGCTCCCGCTCCCGTAAACCACTCGTCCATTAGCCCACGAGAAAGTGGTTTCCCCTGCCGACCTACCTGCCATGCGACGCTTGTTTACTGGATCGCACCTCGCGGTACGAATACCGCCCACTCATGAAGAGCGGTGCGAGGAAACCGCTTACCTCCCTTCCGGTACGGCTCCCCACTCATTAACCCACGATCATCTTTGCCGCCCGTCAGCCGTCCGATCGTCCATCCCATGATCTGATGGCCCACGTCCCTCCATTCTCGTTTGCTCCCGATAGCCCCTCAGATCCAATCCCCGTCGTCCGATTTGCCAAATCTAATGGCTAATATTTCATCGCACTTCTGTTTCCTCCCGACGCTACCCTCCAAGAGATCTAGGCCGTCCATCTGAGCTATCCAACAGTGAGCATTCATGCCCAGTTCATCGTCCATTTTCAATGTATTTTTTAGTGTTTTCAGCCTGTTTTGTGCGCCCGAAGAAGGAAGAGATGATCCAGTACTCAGTGCATTGAATCCTCAACAACTTCATTCAAAGAGCAGCACGGCTAAGGACGAGAAGGACGGTCCTCGAGCAATTCAATGATTGCAGCAGTGATTGAAATTCATTCAAATCATACTTCACCTGTTCAGGAATGACAACAAAGTACCAGTAAATGTCAAATTGATCCATTAAAGTAATCAAATTGTATCAAAGCCCATATCTGATTGTAAATGTGGTTGGTGGTCAGTTATGACCCCTCCACGCATAGGGCAGCAGAGCAATTTTGTGAAAAAACTCCATATATACTCAAAAACAAGAGGTAATGAGGTTGATGAATGTTATTTTGGTGTAAACTTCAACTTCTAGAGATTGTAACTACTGTGACACCTGCAGCTTCTAGTCTTCATTTTCAGCTAATGCAAGCTTCTTTTGTTGTTAATTGCTCACTTTCCACTTCTTCTTTGTTCCAGGTTGTGCCTGCTATGAATTCATTCATGTGTTGTTGATGTTTAGCATTAGAGGGGCTGTCATCCCACCTCTGTGTTTGAATTTAGCATGTATTATTGAATATGTATGCAGGTTTTTGTTGTTTTAATGCCAGAAAGCTGTCATCCTGCCTGTGCATTAAGAAATAGATTTACAGACCTTTTAACTAGTTGCAGCTGGCCATCACAGGGTCATGTGCATCTGCTGGTGTGATCAGTGTTCTCCATTATCACATTTTCTTAAAACTGTGCATAATTGGTGGTCTAAAGCCTTCTAGTCTGGGGATGTTCACCCATGTCTGGGGTTAAGCACAATAGAAGTGGTTATCTGGCTTGAATATGCAACATTTCTTTCATTCATCCACCAATTTTCCAACATTTTGTTGAGTTTGTAATGTTCCCGAGCATCTCTGATATACAACCTATGAGAGTTTCTTGGGGTGATAACACCAACAACACACATTCAATAAGATTCGTACAATTGCATACAAAGTAGTTCATAAGAAAATGCAGCAAGTTAAATAACATACATTTCCAATGCAACCATAATAGTCCAACTACATTAACAACATATGCATGAAAGTGTGTTGGCTCTGATATTATTATTATAAGTGAAAGTTCCATCCATACATACACCATTGACGACCACTAGCCCGAATAGTGGAACATTACAGTCAAGAACAACTGCTCCTCCAAAGAAGTATACTCGCTCTATACTATGGAGAAGCCAAGGCTCTTCACAATACTCCCAAGCCTTTCTAAGGCTAATCCTAGCCAAAAGCTTGGCTCCCAAAAGTTTCTTCCATGAGTTATGAGGTTCTATTTTATAACAAAGGGTGGGGTGACCCTTGACATTCCCCTTTGTGACTCTTGGACCCCCCTCATGACTTTTCAACTTCCTTATATATATATCATTGCATAACATGATGACCTTTCACATTCCACTAATGACACTTGGAATTTCACTTACAACATATTTACAAGTAATATTACATTTCCATATGTACCCATGTAAGACAAAATAGGTTAGAGAGAGCCTAATGAGACAAAACACTATGATTTCGAAGTTTGGGGAAAGACGAACTCGACAACCTCCACTTGGTGGTTCTCAGTCACATATTGATCCCAAGATTAATACTGTGTGATGGTGTCCCTAGATTGTTGGATGGTGTCTTTCTAAAAGTGGACTCTTGCCTCCACGGCATCTAGGTATATGATCTTGGAACCTGTATCCAACTCGTTCTGTAACATGTGCAACATGGCTTTGACCATGACAGGACCACCGATGTACTTCTGCATGTTATGTACGCTCAAATCCAAGTTTTCCCTGGTAGGCCTTAGCTTCTCCATGTACTCATCAATCTCTAGCCTGACTTTGTTCTTGGGTTTAACATCAGTGAGGAAACAGATTGATGGGATCATGTGTGTTCTCACCATTACATCCAAATTGTTGTGCAACCGTGCATATGAGGCCTCTATGCTACTAATGAATGGGGCGAGCTGTTTGTAGTTCTAGATGAGCATTTCGACCTTTGCCTTCTCCAGCTTTGCCTGTGGCTTCATCTTCTTTGCTAAGTCAAGCGAGGCCCCTTTGTACCACCATTTACACTCTTGTACATGGACGATGTCAACATGTATAATCTTGAGAGTTTGAACAAACTCTTTGCTTTGTTGCTCTTGGCCATGTACACAGACCACTGCTTTATTCACGGTGACAAATCCATCATATAGATTCTGTATGGTACTCTCAAGTGTTGATACTTCAACAAGTATTGCTTTCTTCATCTCCCCCAATGCGAAAATTGCATTCTGTGTTGATTCTTGAAGTTGTTCTACCTCTTGCTTGTAAGTTCTTTGCCAGTTGTTCATTCTCCGTCGTTAGGTACTTGACATTTGAGCTTGTTTCTCTTGTATAGGCTAATCTAACTTCGCCAAGGGTGGTTGGATGTTGCCTAGTGTCTGACACTATCACCCTTTCCTTGATGAATGCAGGTGATGCGTGATCATTCAGAAAGTGCTTCCTCCGTGCCTTTAAAATCCTCTTCTACAACTCGTCAAATGATAGATTTTACACATCCATGATCAGATCATCATCAAGGAGAAAAACCTCTCCTTTCTCACTTGGGGTTGGTTCTGACACTAGAGGTGGCAGAGACTGAGAGATGACTTGTGGTGCTCTTGACATCAGGTCAGTATCTTCATTATGTGGCTCTTGCTCCAACTCCATGTCTGTCACTTCGATCAATTGCTCAATCTGCTGAGCAAGCTCCCGATCCTGCATCTGTTCACTCTCTTCCTCAGCTGCTGGCTGTTCCAACTCATCAATATTGTATGGGCATTGTTTTCTCTGTCATCGTGCCCTACCTTTGTTCCTCTTCCTGCTTCTGCTTCTCTTCTCTTTGTCTCCTCATCAACTCTTATTCTTCCTTTAAATTCTTCTTCATCTTCTGCAGTTTCAGTTCTGCTTCCTGCCGCCTCTGCTTTTCTCCCTTCCTTTCTCTCTACTCCCTTTATCTACTTCTCCCTCTTTTCTTCCACCGCCAAAGTTTCTTTCTCCATGATAGGATCTGCCCTCATCTTGCAACTTTGCTCTGCCTCTGGGTTCTCAACAATCTTCCTCTTTCCCTTGTCTTGCACTGGATTTATGCCTATTTCTGTTGTTTTTGTTGCTTTTCGAGATGCTATTATCTGTAGAGAAGTTTTCCAAGCTGTTGTTATACTGACAGGCTCATGGAGTTTGGAGGAATTATAATGGTACCTCCAAGGGTCCTCGTCTGGCTAGTGAAATGTCTTGTGGATGCATGGAAAATACACCCTCACATAGCGATCCTTGCAAATACCGTGGGGATCATAAAGATTAAAGTATTTGGTACTAAACTCGAATTTCACTATCTCCTTAGCCTCAACATATGCATCCTTCAAGCTCTTAATCTCATATAACTCGATCTGCAAAGGAAAAGCGGGACACGACACTTTCTTCTTCCTATGCAGTCCTGTTGACAACCCTGTGGAGAGGTGATATGAAACCTCTTGCATGATCAACTTGTCAGTGGAATACATTGATAGAACATGCATAGGTTTCTCTCCACCAAACACTTTGATGAAGGTGACATCCGGTGAGGCATACCAATCTGCAATGTTTACTATCGCCTCCATTACTTCTCGAGACATGCAAGATGGATCTTGCTCAAAGATAAGCTTGTACAATGGGATGATCAAATGGTCAGTTAGTTTTGTCATCACTCCTCGATAGCTGCAGTTGGAAAGCAACTTGCAATAGATATTGACGACAATCTATTTTGGTGTCCATGTCCAGCTCATGCCAGGGAACTGCTGCTGGGCAGAGATTGCATCGAGTATGTGGACATGTAAAATCTTGCTTTCTCATTCTTGGGCGGATTCTGAGTGTTAGTCACATGGATCTTCAACTGATGAGCCAACAAATCTGACCAGTTGAATGGCTTCCCATCACTCACCAACTGATCCAATACGACTACCCACCCTTCAAGAAAGGTTTATGTGTTCTCTTGACCATATATTCTACAGGAAAAGATGATTAAGAATTAATAAGCCTTCCTGAGGGACTTTGTCTTGTAAACATGAGTGGGTGTCTATCTAAACTTTGACAGCTCTTTCACCCAGCGCTTGATGATATCTCTAGTGTTCACAAAGCTATGTGTGGCATAGAAAAAGAAGTCCATGCGCTTCACCAGCTGGGGTAAATGATACATCTGCTGAAAGTTCTCTGGCCTAAAGCTGGAAAGCTCTATCCCGCTGACACTGCTCAATGTCATTGTCTGTTCATCTGTGTGTGAGACAATCCAGCTAATAACATCCACACATGGGAAGGCGTGGTACCTGCATACAATATTGTATAAGCCTGACAGCTGAATGCTAAGATAAACATGTCAGTCCTCTAAGTCTTCCTTGAAGTTCTCTGCAAAAGTATCTTTGATTTGCTTCCATGCCAGTGTTAAACCCTTCTGAATGAACAATTAAGTATATGCATAAACTAGTAGATCAACTGATATCTTCTCAACTGCTTCCCCATTACTACTCTCGATGGTTTCCTTTGATGTAACTCTCTTGGATGCCATGTTAATTGTAAGTACTAAAGAGGTGCTCAACAAATGTTGTACCTGTGGACAAAGAAGACACTAATAACAAACACATGTTAGCTTAAAACCAAAGTAACTTCAAGATAAGATCAAGCAACAAATTGAGCTCATGATGGGAAGGATTGCATAATTTTGGCTGACAAAGGTCACTGGCTGACTGTGGGAACTGTGGATTATGCAGTCCCAAAAACCAATTGGGAAGCTTGATGAATGGAACTACGCAATGCACATTTCAATCTTTGGCCAAGGTGGGAGAGACTGCACATTGCGCAGTCTCAGTGGCCAAGTTGGGAGGTTGGCTCCTCGAACTACGCAATTCACAATTGGAGCCATGCCAAGACATGCTCTATGCAATTCAAGAAGCCAAGGTAGAGGCCTTGAGCCCCTAGATTTCTCAATGCGTGCAGTGAAGTGTGAGATACAGGAAATGGGAGCCCATATCTGCTAAAGGGGAGTGTGAAAATCAAGTAGATCTAAAGGATGGTATGATGTTGAGTGCATACCTGACTAAGTGTTGATGCATGCGAGTGAAACAAGTGCAGGAATCAATTAAACTGAAGGAAAATGAAGCATGTGAAGAGAGTCGTCGCAACGACGACTGTTGGTGCAAAATTAGGGTAACTCATGCGAAACTTTGGAAAGGAAATCTAAAACTTGAAACAACACTTCTACAAATTAAAACAAGTTAAAATGCCAACAGTCATTCAAAGAAATAAGTGAAACAACATTCTCACAAGTTAAACGACAAAAAGCGACAGAAAAAAGCGACAAAATACTAGAAAAGCAAAACTCACCTAGAAAAGTGACGACGATTACACCAAAGGTTCCTTGATCTCCTCGGGAATGCTAAAGCTCCAAGATCAAGAGTGAAAATGAGCTCTAGTAGTGTCGATTAAATAGATTTGGTCAAATTAGGGTTATTGATGCACATGCCTAAAATCAAGGAAAAAGCAACACTTGGTGGAAGTTTTCAAAATAAATCAAGTGCCTCCTTCGGGGAGCTGTATATATATATATATATATTTAATTTTTTTGGGAAAAACTACCATGCATTGCTCTGAAAGATTGCGCTTTTTGGGGAAGAATTGGGCAACTCTCTAGCTCATGCATTGCGTAATTTCTGAGCACAGTGGGTTTTGCGCAATTTCCCAGCTCAAGGTTGGCTTCCATCCAATACTATGCATTTCCTGAGCTCAAGGCTCACTGGAAGTTAGGACTGCGTAATTCCCAAGAGCAAGGCTAGTTGCCCTCAAGAATTGTGCAGTTATCTAAGGCAAGCTCAGAACTGTTGAAAGACCAAGTCAAGAGATTGGCTTGTGGGTTAGAAAAAGAGCTAGGTGAGAAAACACAAGCGAAGATAAAAATAATAAAGCTCAGTCGAAACACAAGTACGTGGATCAGTACAAGATGAGCTGCTGTGGTTTAGAAGGGAGCCTCCAAAATCAAAGCATAGGGAAAATTTTGGAGGGTGGTTGTAGCTGCTACAACACTATGTTTGGTGCTTTTTATGATAAGTGATTTTCCCAACAATATAGACAAACTATTTCACCTTAGGAGTAGTTTACTTGAAGAGCGAGATGGAGGAAATTAAAACTACTTCAAACTAATGAAGGCAAATTTTAGCTATATAAGTGTAATATTTTGTTTATAGACTAGTGTAAGTATATTAAAATATAGAGATTAAAACATAATTCTAACCTCTCTTTTTCCTTTTGTGCACACAAAACACAAATTTGGCAATCTCTTGCACGTCTTCGCTATCAATTAGAAATCTCTCTGGTCTTTCATTTTTATGTTGATGCAACCCTTCAACGAGTTTGGAAACATTCATCCATGTAAATCCTTGGGCGTTCTTTATGCTTTTCTTTCATTTCAATTCAATTTTTATATATGACTTTCACTCCAAATTGTGTTTGTGTCTTTGTCATGAGTGTGAATTGATAAGTGCCCTTTCTTAAATTGTTTTTGAATTTTTGTTTTTTTGTTTCCATTTATTTATTATTTATTTAATTAATATTTAATTGATTATGTTTATTTATTTTTAATAATCTTTTAACATTAATAAATCTAAGAAAAATATTAAAGCATATTGTTGATTGTCAAAACCATAATTAAAAAACATAAAATAGATTTAGATTTATCCTTAAAGAAAGAAAGCTCTTCCGATTGTAGACATGTAAGCCTTCAAAATGAAAATGTCCTCAACAAATAATCAACAAATAACCTTCTAAAATGGCCATAAACTCAAGCAGCAACCCTCAATTAGGGAAGATGCTTCCATTCAATGACACAACCATAAGAACATGCACCTTACCATGAGGATTCACCTTTGGAGACCCATGCGACGCTGGTGGGAAGGTTTGACTATCTGTCAACTTTTATCTTAGGCTTCTTGCTAGATGGGGAACCACAAACCTCTGGACCTTTTCCCTTTTCTTGCGCCACTAGAGGGCTAGGGTGAGGAGGTGTGCCAAGCTAGTGTGAGAAATCCATATATGTAGAGCCTGCCTTTGAGCTTGTGGATGTTGGAGTTAGGGGGATGGGAGGGAACTCGTTGCCAATTGACCTGTACAAAATTTGCAGCGAGAGATGAGTATTGTTGAGATGGATGCCAACCTCTACCATTTAGCGTTTGATTCCTTCTTTGGCTTCTTCCATGTTCCAGAGGTGGTGTGCTAACAAGTTCTTCACTGTGCAGAGTTCGTCACCCAAATGCTTTCGCTCCTCTGACTCCATTGCTGCAACCAAATGACAGATGTGGGTTGCAATATCTTAGTCAAAAAGCTCTTCATATTGACCATGCCAAGGAGGGAGGGTCAGGCACCCTCGTCCTTTGCCACCACGTCTAGCTCTGCCATGTTCCTGAACCATGTCTGCCTGTTTGGTGCGATTGAGCGGCAAAGTTTGGAAGTTTTGACTGCAAATATGTTGCCCCTTTCTTCAGATCTTGCTGCTTGTAAGATAAAACGAGGGAGGCAGAGGAGGTGCAGTAGCATAAGCATGAATGCCAATGTAAGGCAGATCTCAAGCCACATCAGGAGGGAATGTTCTAAACAATCACATTTAACTGTGGTTGAGCCCCATTGATTGAGATTTCCGATGCATGACAACCACTTGGACTCACATTTGAATCCGAACAAGATGTCTCTCATGCGTTTCATGATAAAGCACTCTACTCGATCTTACACCTAGGGGCATATAATAAAATATTAGTAATAATAAAAAAAATCAGTATTTGCCATACATAAAATATTTCACTATCCACCTTAAATTATATATATATATATAAAGAGAGAGAAATCATTTTATTGATAAGGGTTTTTATTTCTTGTTATGAGGAAGATGTACAATTCCTTTAATACTTAAAATAGAATTGGCAATTATATTTTAAAAATATTAACAATGATATTGAAATATTTACAATAATATTGAAATATTATTTTTGTATATATAAAAATATATAACATAATTGAAAATGAAATTATTTTTTGACTTCCCAATATTAAAGATATGTGTAATTTTACACACATTTAATATAAAATTGATATTTAATATATATAACAAAATTGTATTAGAAGCTATCATAAATCTATTTTAATATTAGTCTTTGTAGTTAAAGCCTCTATCCACCATAATTTTTTTTTTAATTAAATATTTATCACATGTAATGGTGTTAAAATTTTTAAAATGATAATATTTTTTACATTAAAATATTTTAAATATTAATATAAATTTACATTATTTATACTTAAATTTAATATTCGAGAAATTTAATTTAATTTTGAGTTCTAAATATTAATATAAATTACGCTATTTATATTATAATTTATAGTTAAATTTCACATTCCAGATATTGAATTTAATTTTGAGTGATTAAGAAATTGTAATTAAAAAAAAAGAAAGTGGGGACAACCATTTAAAAAGTGAAAAACAGAATAGCCATTTGATCTTTCTTTATACATATCCCAAAAAAAAATACATAAATTTCACCCTCCATACATTCAATTTGATTTTGGGGGCTGAAAAGAGGGTACTTTTTTGAAAAACGGTGGCAACGAATTAAAAGTAAAAAATGATTAGCTATTAAGCTTTGGAGATGTCTCTCGAAGCGGAGGAATTGTTAGACTGTCAAAAGTGGTCGTAATCTGGGCAAAAGATTCAAAAAATCTTGTAAAGGCAGTGTTTGAATCATGTTTTTGATGGAGAAAATAGATTCAGCACCATCAAAAACGTCTAAAACACTTAAAATTTTGAAATTTAACAACTATAACTTAGATTTACAAAAAACTTTGTTAGATTTTCTTTAAATATAACCAAAATTTCCATAACTTTCTGAGTTTAGAGAAATTCCTCTAGCTAATTAAACTACGACTTAAAGTTTTTGTCTTTTTACAAACACTACAAACAAAAGTTCACAATCCACAAATGCTACACGCAAACGAGAAAAACACACGATCCACAAAAGCTACGATCAAACGGTCGATCCACAAAAGCTACGATCAAACGGACATCAAAGACCGATTGGATGTTAAATGGAACAATCACTGCAATTATTTAAAGAGATTGGCCGGAAACAAAACGTATGGATTCTCAATATTTGAATTACTAATTTCATCTCCGGTGTCTTTTCTCTTGATTCCCCTTGGAGTGTGGACTCTCTGGAATGTTGTGGTGTGTTTTGTTTTAAGGCAGCTTTTGTTTATTTGTGTGTTGTGCTTTTTAATTATATGTCCTCGTATTCTTTTCTTCTAATTTTTTTCAATATTAACATGTCAAATAAATCATTTGTGCGCTGGTATTCAAATTTGCTAAAGGAGTGTAGGGTTTCATTTTAATTACTAAATCTGATTTCATTTCATAGGAAGTAAGGGAGTCATCTGGTAAAGGAATTGGTTGGAAGGTTAGAAGTGGTCGGAATCTCGATAAAAAAAATTCAAAAAATCTTGTAAAGGCAGTGTTTGAATCATGTTTTTGATGGTGAAATAGATTCAGCCCCATTAAAAACGTCTAGGACACCAAAAATTTTGAAATTTAATCACTATAACTTAGATTTACAAAAATTCTTGTCAAATTTACTTCAAATATAACCGAAATTTCAATAACTTTCCCGTCAACCCTATAAGTGTGAGATGCATCCTTGCCCTGACCAAACTTGCGTTGAGGTAAATTAACTTTGAATAGGCTTCGATCACCGCTGCGCGCCTGCTGCCATTTGTTTTATTGCATGGAAAGAATCACCTTTTGATTACTACGTATATAATATTACACTTTTTATTCGCTTTCGTTTTCTAACCTCTCAACGCCAGCACGACTTACCGTGCGTGCACAACCCCCCATACCGGTGGTCATATCACATTACATATGAAGAAACCTGTCAACTGTCACCTTTGGGTGGGTGAGGGACGAACTCTCCACAATAGGCCGCACATTACATATGAAGAAACCTGTCAACTGTCACCTTTGGGTGGGTGAGGGACGAACTCTCCACAATTGGCCGCACATTACATATGAAGAAACATGTCAACTGTCACCTTTGGGGTGGGTGAGGGACGAACTCTCCACAATAGGGCGCCATCGGCTCACTATTCAGGGGTTGGCTTTTTCCTCTGCTGGTTCCAGATAGAGACCCAGAAGCAGTAGCAAAGCTAGCAGTGTGATCACCATTATAAGCGAAAGCGTGTACACTTTCTGATGAACATTTAGAATATATATGCGGATATCGAGGCACTGTTCAGCCTCTCTTATGTTTCATATCAGTCATATGCTGTTGCAGATGTGTGCTTCTTCATCTCCTCGCCTCTCGGTCACGATCTGTACATCTATTATTATAGAAGCTAAATTGTGAAACTGTATCTGCTGCTGTTGGCTATTACCATGTCTCCGTCTCTGCTGCTTACGCTGGATCTACTGATTCCACTGGAAAAGATGCTGGATCTTCTAATTGGCGCTGAGTCCCATAAAGCCGCTATGTTGGCTTAGATACTTACTCTACTGGCTGTGTCTCCACCAGATTGGCTCCGTTACTGGTAAGGTTTTTGGCTTATTTAAGCGCCCCCTATTTCTCTGTGTCATTTGATTCTGCTCCTGCTCTTGGCTGGGGTGTGCCCACTAGGTATGGGTAGGACACTTGGGGACTCTATTATATATAAGAAACCGATCTCCTGAACCAAGCTTCACTCCTAATGCCAACAGAGTAGCAACGTGTTTACAATCCTCCATCTCTAACCTTTTGAGAGCACGCTCGACCAACGGGAGAGGATGCGGAGCACGCACGGATTGGCATGGGTTCAAGGTGATTTGCCCGGCCGCCATCAACGAAGTCGCTTGTCCGCATCGGGCAAGGTTCCTGATGGCAAACATCCGCCGAAACCCCAGGTACGCTTTGATTAATGAACATAGACAGCAAGCATTGCTAGGAAATTCTTGCCTTTCATGCGTCTGGTGGTAACTTGGGTTTCTTCTCCTCTCGGCCATGATGGGGAACTTCTCTCTTCGTCTGTCGGGACAATGCACCCGTTTAGCATCATCGACAGGCAGGACACATGGTTTCATTCACGCGACGGCGAAGATGACCCCGATGAGTGAGTTCTGATGGATCTGGGCGTGTCGTGTGTCTTCTGCTGGTGATGGGAGTTCCGACTCCACCAAAGGTGCGAAGCAGCACCTATTGGACTGAGTTTCAGCCATAGGGAGGGTCATTGCCAATAGACCACAGCCCAGTAGTTGTAGCCAACCGAAACCTTATCACTCTTAAATTGACCAGTTCTTCAAGGTTATCCTGGCACTCACTTTCTTCCCCTTCCTTCTCCACCGCTAGCCCGCCGTTTCTAGATTGGACCTGGCACTTTAAGGCTTCCTTAAGGAAGGAAGGCCGGCACAGGACACTATGCTATCGACCTTGGGACAGATATTTGATTCTTCTTTTCAAGCTGGGATTACTTCCTAATATAAAAATATACTTCATAGACATCGAACGTATTCCTTTGATTACGACTCGTCAACCCTGTCAATGGGGATTAAACAGATTTAAAAAATGTACTCAGCAATGGTTTCATACCAACCACCGGCAAAGTCATCAAGCATTCCTTCCTTGCTCCATGTCCTTCCAACTCCAAAGGATTTAACCATGCATTCCCAACTCTAGGTACTTGTGTTCTTCCAGAATCTATTATTGATGTATTGGTTGAGCTGTCTTAATTCTAAATTCAAGATTACAATGCATTATTTCCTGTAGGTAGCATTTCCTCGTATATACCTAATTGTGTTTCAAGTTCGTAATGATATAGCAGGTCGAAATGTGCTTGTGTTGCAACAAACTCCTCTTGGATCTTAAACAAAACCTCATATCCTTTAAAACTAACCCTCGTTTTTGCCAACAAAGCAATTGCTAAAATCCCTTGCAATCATGGATCTGTTTGGAAGACAGATACTGTATTCTCGAGGAATACTTGTAAATAGATTTGAAAATGCAATTTTGGTTGTAGCTGTTAATAAGGTTTTTACTAGAGGCTGAGGATAGGGCATTCCATCATCAATGAGGATAGTTGGACAAGTTTCAACAGGTAGGATTTTAACACAAAATAACATTATTTATGATTGTGATTTAAATCTCATCAGTGTTCATTACACCAAACAGTTACTCCAACTTCCCAAATTTCATAGACCCCATGCTAGATTAAGGGTAGCATTAGGCTCCTTCTTGGAGCTTTGGTCTTTTCGGGAGAGCATGAGAACCTGAGAATCTTGTTATGTTCAATGGCTTCAGCCTTTGTGCTTCATAACGTCCAAAACAGGGAAATATCAAAACCAAAGCATTTGTAACTTGGAATATCTATCACAGTTGGTGGGTACATGAATTTGGGTACTTGAAATCCAATGATGTCATTCATTGTAATACAAAAAGTGACGGGCTGCTACAGGATTTTTCAATGCAGACGGTAATGAACACTGTAGAACCATGGAATGCCGCCCAAGTTTGACATTATTCCTTTGCTGCCATCTGTGACACGTGTGGGAGCTGTTACGTTATATATATATATTCATACTTCATAAAATAATTCAATGAAATAGAAATAGTAAAGGACAGTATAAGTCGATTTAAATTCATCTTTTTTTTTTCCTTTATTGAAATACATTGATTCATATATCATCAATGATTCAATGAAATTGAAATAGTAAAATATGGTATACAATAATTTAAATTAATCATCTATCATTCTAGAATCTATATTGATTTAAATTTATCATTTTAGAATCTAATAATAATAATAAGAAAAATAGTAAATACTAAAGTCTAAAGATTTTAATAGTAGATTGAAATTACTCAAACTCAAAAATAGTAAAGAGTGACTAATCGACTCTATTTGAGGTAATTATTATCTAGACTCAAGACTCAAAAGTTAAAATTGAAAATGAACAATTGACAATGGATCAATGTTATTAATTGGTCATAGAATTGGTTGATCCCAAAACCCATTACCTGAAAAAAAAGGGACCAAAAACTGGTTGTCCAAAAAATATATAAATATTCAAATTTTGAAAAAAAAATGTAAATATTCACACGCATCCATATGAATCCAAACCATTATACACAAATATGCAAAGTTAAGGTCTTATATATATAGAGTAAGTGTCCATATAACCAAACTAGCCTAGAGTGTAATCCATCTTTGAACCAAAAATACATCAACAAAGAGGCTCTAGATGACCTTTATAGTCCAAAATAAATCATGCTACAAAAAATACTTAGATATTGTCAAGATAATTACCAATATTTGAATCCTCGTCATCAACACCACCCTCCAAGGATTAAAATAAGATAAAAAATATTAACATGTTAAATCTAGATTTTGTTGACTAATAAGCACATTTTTACTAGCGTCATGATAGATCAACAATCAATGTCAACAACATCAAGGTACTTAGAGGGCTTGGTGCTCTTGAATAAATGCTAGTTCCATATCCTCATACATGATGGAATCCAATGGAAACATTGTAATCTCACAATTTTGAAATCTTGAAAACTGCTAAGTTTACTGGATTTTGAGTGGGATCTAAAATTCAAATTTCTCCATATGAAATCCAATGAGGTTAGAACCTCGCTTAAACATTCTAAAATAATTAATGGTAATGTTAAAAATTTAAGTAAAAGGATGAAACGGTTATACATGAAAATTTTAACATTGTGATTAATTACATAGCATTAGTAGGGCCCTAGGGTTGAATATCCGACTTCCTCACTCGCAAGCTATTATTTTAGACAAATTCAGGGGGGGGCGCCTAGCCCTTATTGAGGGGGACTCCCATAAGCACCCTTTTTGGGGAAACTCATCCCCCACATTGGGGAAATGTTCTCCCTTGTGTTTCGCCAAAAGGGGGACGTGGAAAATGTTTCCCTAGGGGTCTCTTTGTCCAAGGAGTGAAAAATGTGGTTAGTGCCCTCCCTCCCCCCCACGGAACACTGGAAAATCCAAAACATTGATCAAATTTCTATTGCATTCTAATGTTAGTCACCGAAAATCAACACTTGCCTGTGCATCTAAATTTTTTCTTCTTCACTGAATAGAACTTGTTGGAGCCGGCAATTTACAACTATGCATGTGTTTCCCAAATGTATTTATTTAATGTAGAACAATATACAAAAATTGCAAATTATGTAGCGATTGACAAATTATCAATAGGGGATGATGCAACCTATATGATGTAGGCTAGAGCGGACATCTACTTGTTTCTATCAAGACTTCTTGTTGGTGTTTTGAAATATAAACCAAATTTACATCTTTACATACATGAAACACCACAATGTGTTGCAATACTTATCAATGGGTTCAATCTCAGTTGATAGTAGCTAATTGTACCTGGGTTCAAGCTCAACTTCTTTTTTGGTTGAAACTTTTCTTTTATGGGATATTTAGTGTCAACCCCTTTCATATTTAGGTTTTGTACAAGAATCTCAAACTGTTTGAAACCTACCAACAAACTAAGCACTGAACAAGATGTAGAAACAATTATTGAAGAGGGTTCTTGTAGAAAAGAATTATCCTTTGAGAATGGTAAGCGACCTTTTTGTAGAGAGCTTAAAAATGAAACATCATCAATATTAGAAGCTAAAGCTTCAGTGAGTTGAGAAATAGATGCCTCTAATGCAACGATGAGCATCTTTTCATTTAAGCTAGGAGTGTGAATCTCCTTATAAGGAGCATGGGCTATTTCTAGGGCCATGGCGTATGATTTGTGTCATTGGTCACTTGTGCATACACAAATCTCATCAAAAACACCTTGAAACATGCTACATATGCTAAAGTGGTTGGAGCATCCAATTTTTTTTTATGAGTGGACATTGATCTAATGTCCTCTTGTTGGTTTATATATCACTTTAACCTATGTCAACGATCATCTTGGAATGCACCATTGCCAAGCCCCAAACTTGTCCTTCAATGTTGTTTCACGTGGACTTATTGTAGGTTTACATTCCCTTGTAAATATCTAGTGTGAAATATTATCCATCGGTCCAGGAGAAAAGAGCACTTTTGTGTTTGATGTGGTCTAGAGAGAAAGCTTTTACTAGGATTAAGCCAATCATCAGTAAAGAAATATCCTTTACAAATTTTGTGAATTTCATATGCTACCATCTCCTTTAACATGGAATATGATTGTAATGCTATCAATAATAGTTGTTGGCAATAGGTAATTTCCTCGTATTCTTGTTTGTTTCCAAAGCCTAGGTATTCATCAATCCTACTAGTGAATCACCAAGTGTTATAGCTGCTACAACAATCCTCCAAAATTTTCAACCTCGTCCAATTTTGGAGCCCCTATCAATCTCTCTAAAGGTTATGCTCATAAATTTTTCTAGGTATTTGGAGTCATCATAATATTGCTTGAAAATCCCTAAGTGAAAGCGCACTTATTGTTCACAAGACTAATGCACCTTCTTTCACTTTCGCGGGTGCACTTCCTAGTGACGGTGAAGCTTTGAGACTTGTCGCATACCATTGCACTAAGTTGCATCTTTTAATGTGAGTTGGTCGCACGTGTGGAGTGATCTATATAAGCAAGTCGACCCCAAAACTTCAATCCATTAGTTCATTTTACCTTTTAGAAACTCTGTGTCTTTTCTCCATAGAGCCGTCTTCCTGCCCCTCAAATTTGTGACTACGTTGCACATTGGATCTAGGTAGGCTCAATCTCTCACGCTTAAGTTTTGCCATTGGTTCCTCTTCATTTGAGTTATTTTAGTTTGTATATATGTGTCTCTTTGAATTACGCAACTCTTTGTATTTTTTTAGGTGGTTGAATGCATATATATATATATGTTAAAGTTTTTTTTTTTAAACAACATTCTTGAGCTTTCTCAATCCCAATATTTTCTATCCTTAGTCAAATTTTGAATTTTTGTCTACTTATTGACCTTGAATGTGATCTCCTTAAATGTTTTGCCTAAGTCTAAACTTGTCACACTAGCGCACCATAACATTGCCTGTCTACTTTTGGCGGACTTCACTTGCGCTCATTCTCTCCTAGCCTCTTTGTGGTGCGCTTGTGCAATCTAAAGCTATAATCTTGCCAGAGTAAGTTGCGAATGCGCAAATGTTGGGCCTTCCCCTTGACCTGTCGCACTCATGCAAGATAAAGGCATAACGATGAAAGCCTAGCACTGTAAATGTTGAATGCGCTCAGTAGTGCTTCCTTGTTCTTGCAGTTGTTCCTGCACACCCAATAGGCCTATCCCATAATTGTTATGTCTAGAAACTTTGATTGCTCCGAGTATATGCGATCTCTACCATGGCTAGCGCATTACGCACCTCTAGTCCCTACTCGAGCAAGCCTTACCTCTATCCAATGCACCTACGCTAAGCCCTAACACATTGTGTTTCAATAGTGAAAATTATGCAAACATAATAGGGATAGAATAGGAAATTTATTGGACTAATTGTGTATCTTTTCCATGAATGATTTTGAGTTTCCAGGTACAAGAAATGTTTTCAGTGCAACAAGAGTTTGGATACCATTGTCAACTCAACAACCTTTCTCCAACGATTTAGAGGTGTTTTCACCACAAGGGAGGCTTCCCTAAAAGTATATTAAATAAGAATGGCTTAAGGTGATGAGTGAGGTTTAATGATGGGATAGGTTACCGACAAAGGCTGGATGGATTGGATAACCTTCACCAAAGTTCAAGCATTCTATCCTTAGACCACTAAAATAAATTAAAGCGCTGTAATAAGTAAGAGAATTGTAGATTTTCAATGGTGGGGTATACAATGTCATATAACAACATCAACAAAGGATCAACAAAGGATCAAGATTTTCAATTAGATATGAAGGATCTAGGGTTTTCAATGGTGTTTTTATGTTGGAAACATACAAAAAAACAACAAAATAATGATGATGCCAGCCCTAGAAATAAGTTCTAACATGTAATAAAATGCTAGATTTTGCTTTAAGGTAATTATTTAGTGTAATTCGTATTTAAAGAAGAATGACACATTAAGGAAAATTACTATTTAAGCAATATTTCTTAAAAATCCTATCTGTAAACCTAAATATCTAGAGTTTAAGAGAGAAGGAGGAGAATTTATTAAAGAATAGTGTTTGATGATGTGGACTAGTGCGAATAAGGAACTTGCCCGACGGGTTGAAGCCTTGATGGGGCCTCTCCTTGAGCCTTGAGCCTTGATGGGGCCCCCGAATCCTTGAGCCTTCCTTGATCTTCGATCCATCCTTTGTATCATTAATATATAAAGTCAAAAAAGTGCCAAGTCAAAATGGGGCCTTTATGGGGCCCCAATTGAAACATAAAGAAATTCGAAAAGGTGCAAAGTCGAAATGGGGCCTTGATGAGAGTAGGAAACTTATCAAAGTCGAAAAGGTGCATCGCCGAGGCACATGTCTGTTCCTATCTCTATTTGAGATAGGGCTTATCATCGAGCTATCAATTAGGAGGGAATGAGTTAGAGCAGGGTGTATTATCACCACAGGGAGTTCTTTGATGATAGTGACTTGCGTGAAAGCACTTCGCCGAAACTTCAACAAGGAGGGGCCCAAATAATTTAGCACACGAAGAGGAGCAAAAATCACCCCAAGCAAATGAACGAAAAATGGCCCAAAGCAAAAATGGCAACAAGCAAACTCGCACACATTGCGACCCACCAGTTGGGGTCTCGAGCAACCGTCCTCTTATCGCGCTACTAGATCGTTCTCACCTCTGTATTTATCACGTTGTAAATACAGGAAGTTGATTTCAGTTACCTATTGGTTCATGGCTACCAACCTGTCCCAGTACGGGTCTGGCTCAAGATATGAACCTTATCGGGCAACTGAGGCCAGATCACTTCAAGTGGTTGACCACTTCCCGTTGCCTTACCATAGGTACCATAGATTGTGTTTAAATTTTAAATGGGAAAATAAAGTCTAGGGAAAATTCAATGAGAACAATTTTGTTGAAGAGCGTGAGATAACTAGGGCATATACTTATAGAACCTAACAACTTGCTTTTAATGAGAGATTTTAAATTTAAGAGATACACACTCGAAGTTATCTTAAATGATTCAAGGAAAACAAGTTTGCATATCATAAAGGATCAAGATTTTTTCGATAAAAATATCAATTTTAACCATGGCACATGTTGAAACCGTATTTCACAAATATAATGTGCAAAATATAGGAAATATTCAATAATCATACAAAATTCTCACAATAATCACTTCAATCACTCCCATGAAACCATCTTTAAGCAAAATTCCATCTTTAAGAGCAATTCACACCACTATGATCACATTTCGGCCAAGTAGAATATACAATGATTAATGCTCACTCCCAATGAAAGGAGTATGATGAGTAAATGATGATGATAAGGTGAAATAAGGTCTCCTCTATTTATATGAGGATAAACATGCCTTATTTCCATAATTAAACAAATCCCTGAAACATTTTTGTTGCTTAAGCATTCAACAAGTCGAATGCCACAAGTTGACCATAACAGAGGATCGTTGATCTCTCTTTTGTGCACTAGTTCAAATTTTGAAATGCACGAGGATGGAACGCTTGGTCCCTTGTCATACCAAAAAGCTAAAAGCTATCAGTTCAGAGCGTCTTGACCGTTTGAGAGGAAGAGTATATAACACATTTTGGATGCCAAAGCTGTCCAGATTTTCATCTCTTATTCTGCTTCTTTACATTACATTGGATTCCTCTTTCTTTTTCCTTTTTGTTTTCTTTCCTCTGTTGCATGGCCATGCATCTTGGTTTTTATAGTTTTTAAATTTTCATCTTCTTTTCCGTTTTGGGTGTAATTTGTGTGCTCCTTTTCGTTTTAAATGTAATTCATCATTCTTTCTTTTGTCCTGGGTGTTTGCATCGATTGCCTTGGTGATTTTATTTTGTTGTTGTAATGTAGGGCGGGAGAATCGATGAAATGCATGTAACATATTGGAGTGGAGGACAAGTATGGGTTTGTTTTTCAATTTACATCTATTCATATAGTTTTTATTGATAATCTGTACAGTGAGAAGCTTCCTGGTAGATAATGGTAGTTTTACTTGATAATTTGTATAGTGAGAAGCCTGCTAGTAGATAATGGTTAATAGTTGTTTTCTGGTTTTAGCTGCATAGAGCCCTAATCATTAAACCGATTGTCTTCATTATTTCTACTTCACAATGAAGCTGTGGGAATTGCAAGGGCCTTGGCCCTTAACCATAGAGAAAATGCTTTATTCTCTCTGGCAGTTCTTGCTTCCGGGTTTTGATCTGGTTAATAATTTTGCAACAAGTGAAAGGGAGTGTAATGTCTCCATCAATTTTTTTTTATTATATTTCACTTCTTACCGTGTCAAAGGGATCACTGTAAATTACCCTGCCGGACTACAATACCACCCAAAATTTACTATGTCTACGGAATGTGGGGACAATTAAAGGGGCAGTTGATTTTCCGGGCAGTGATTTTGATTTACAAAATCTACACGGTTTGTCTTTGTATTATGGTTTTGGGTATGAGGACGCTTCCACCACATGGCGAGCCTTACCGGATATAGGTGAATTAATTGCTGTCTCTGTGCTGTCATGTGTATGTCCTGGTGGACCCTCTGGTCTCACTAGCTCGGCGCGAGATCCTCAACCAGCTCAACGGTGACGCATTCTCCAAAGCAATCCAACGGTGGAGCCTTCGCCAGGATTCTCTCAACCCCAAGTGTAGAGAGATCGACCTCATTTGTTTGCAATCCTTCCGCGGATGTCGCTCTGGTGCGGTCATTACTTCCGCAACGCTGTTTCGGTGGTTGGAAACCTGTTCAGGCCCGGCTTCAAGGTCTGGCAATGGCCAAAGGCGTTACAGGTAAAAGCTTTGTTTCCTCTGTTAGTTGATTCACTGCTCTCTCTTTTTTTTGGTTGTCTATTCGTTGACTGTGATTATTCAACCCTATCAGGGGCCCTAATCAGTTTACCTGTATTTACAAAACTACGCAGACCATGGGACTCGGAGCTGGCTCAACCTGCTTGGAAGGGTGATGCCACTACAGCGAAGGAGCTTTCAGTCTCGGGTAAGTTCTTGTCCCGGTTGGAGGGGAAGCTTTCAGTATGGTTATGGCTCTCGGCCTCCACGGAGTGCCTGATTCTTGGCTGGAAATTCTCAATTTAAGAGGGTCAGAGCCTTTTAATGGGCTTTCTTCCCAATGTAACTATATTTTGTAAGCATGAGGTGATTATACTGCAGATATCACCAGAGTTTACTTTGCTAGAGACTATGTAATTTATGCTATATGCTTTTGTGACGACGATGGTTTTAGGTTTGAACAGTGTGATTAGGCTGCTTTAAGCTGTGGCTATTAAGGCCAGCAGTCGGGCATTATTTGTTTGAGCTGCTGCTGATTCCTTACTAAATATGTATACCTAGTTCTAGGTTCCCGTCTTTGGTTGACTGTAGAAACTAATGTAATATATATTTCCATTTCTTGTTTATTCATGTATGTGCCGCATGCCATGTCGTTCTTTCAAATTTACAGAAGTGGTTTTGTATTAAATAGAGTTGAAATTCTTCATTTACAGAAGTGGTTTTGTATTAAATAGAGTTTAAATTCTTCGGATGGATGTGCGGTTTTGGCCCACCTAATCTCGTGTAATGCTTGTTTTCCAGTTATATAATATTGATGCTATTTCCTGCCTGTTCTTGCTTTTTCAAGCGGGGTCTACTACCTGGGTCTTTATAGCCTAGCCTTCCCAGATTTCCTAGCTTCAGGGTTCACCGCCATGCGGGTTTCCTTCCCTGCGCGGTGTCATGGCCGCAGTTTACTGTTGGCATCCGAATGACGCGAACCCTTGTCCCTTGTTAATTGATGTAGTTGGAGCTAAATAACCAACCTCTTAGATTATGAGTGTTAACATTAATTTCTTCAATATTTCCTTTTGTATTCGCATTCTTTTTCCAGCTAATTTTAGTACATATTGCATCAATCGATGTAGCTGGAACCAAACAACCAACCTCTGAGATTACGGGTCTCGACATTAATTTCTTCAATATTTCCTTTTGTGTTTGCATTCGTTTTCCAGGTAATTTTATTTTGCTGTAGGGTGTACAACAGAGGATACATCGCTAGATATGGTTTTGCCTATTAGATAATGGGTTGCATTAATGTCTATGGAGCGCTCATTGTACTCTTATCTGTTTGAGCTTCTAGATATGGTTTTGCCTATTAGATAATGGGCTGCATTAATGTCTATGGAGCGCTAATTTTACTCTTATCTGTTTGAGCTTTTAGGAGGAGTCACGGATATAAGATTGCTGAAGAATATTACGAGCCTCCATAGTGTAGGTACACGTTGTTTTGGTCGCTTTTCATTGGCTTCCTTCTTTTTTTGCATTTTTATCCATTAGCTAGGCGATTTAATTTGTATGTTGTTATTTTTCTTTTCTAATTTATATATTTCAGGCGAGCTTTAAACTTTTAGTTATGCATATCTATATAATGGATAATGGGATTCCGCCTTAAGTAAAAATGGTAGAGAGCCCTAAGAGTTGTTTTTCATAGGAGATGTTAGACACTTTTAATTATTAAATTGACTTTAGACTGAAATGATTTTAGACCGAAATTGTGGGAAATCTCAAATGATTTTAGACTGAAATTGTGGGAAATCTCAAGGCTTTTAATTATTGGCATGTTGTGGGAAATCTCGTTTACATCTAATTACTTTGTTTGATTATTGGTTTTGGCCTTATGTTGAAAGTGATTGATTTGCAATAGGTGAAAAGGAGGGTTCCGTTGAGGATGAAGATGAGATGATAATATAATATTTTTGTTTCCAGGTCAGAACCTAGCTTGTTTGGCTCGCTTACGTCATTTCTATATGCCAGATCGTACCTAGTTTTAAAAGCATTTTTACTTCTTATTCGTTTCATATTTCTCTCACGTAGTTTGGTTCGCTTACGTCATTTCTATATGCAAGGTCGTATTTAGTTTAAAAGCATTTTTACTTCTCATTCGTTTTATATTTGCCTCAGTGTGAGAGTTCTATGTCTTAATACGTCAATGTTAAGAGGGAGATTTCTTTCTCAAGCTTTCTAAGGAGGTGTTTAAATGAGTTCTACGTCTTAATACGTCAGTGTTAAGAGGGAGATTTCTTTATCAAGCTTTCTAAGGAGGTGTTTAAATAATTTGCAGATGAGATTACATGTTGGATAAGGAGAGAGGATGGAGAATAGGATCAAGCTTTTCTTGAACCCGCCACTCTCATTAGTTCTCTAAATACACAGGTACCTATTTTGTTTGTTATACTCTCAATAGGTAGGTACAAATGTTATCATTTTCGGTCTTTCAAATTGAAACTATGAACATATGGAGCCACATAACTTAAAGTGTTGCTTCCAATTAAGTCTATATATTCATTAATTTTATGTGCAAAGATGTGTCAAACATAAACTAGGCATTAATACATATTATGAATTTTACTTATCTCTGGAAGATCAAAACAGAAAGAAAGTTGAGAAAAATTCAAAGAAGTTGGTTATTACTAACTTGTCTAAATCACTGAACAATGACCATGGGTTTGAAGAAGGAAAAGCTACCTTACTATTCATAGACATGGGTAGGGGCATCTTGTAGGTCATAAGTGGGGTGGTTATATGCCTAATCTTGGTATGGCTAGTTGTTATTTGGTTGATCTGCTTGGTGATCAACAGCTTCTTGTCCTCCACCTCTCTATACTCTATTAAGATAAATCTTGAGGGCCTATGGTCTCTCTCAAAATACATTGATTTTTATTTGAAATTTTGGTTTTGTCAAAAGTTGTTAAAATTTGTCAAAATTTCACTGAAAGATCTAGATGTCCTAGAGGAAAGGTTATCCTAAAGTCAACTGATAGTTGGTATTTATGTTAGTGGCTGTAGCTGTGAGTTGTATTAACATCATATGCTTTAAAGTTCATATGTTAAGTTTCAAGTTCTTATGTTACATTTCATTTAGTTCTTTCCCTTTCTATGGATCATTTTAGTTTCTTCAATTATCAACTCTCAACCCTCACCAAGTTGTCAAAATTTCACTGAAAGATCTAGATGTTCTAGAGGAAATGTTATCCTAAATTCAAATGATAGTTGATCTTTATGTCAGTGGTAGTATTGTGAGTTGTATTAAATTTTAATGCCATAGGAGTTAAAAGTTCATATGTTACTTTTCATTTAGTTCTTTCCTTTTCTATGGATAATTTTAGTTTCTTCATTTTCAACCCTCAACCCTCACCAAGTTTTAGATGAATTATAGTTACTTAAACCCTTTTTCCCTTTAAAAAAAAATGAGGGATGTTACTTAATCTAGGCTTAAATGAGTGGGTGAAATTGGGTGAATTATTACATAGCCTTTAGGGAACTACCCAGCTTGCTATCATGATCCAACAAGTGTCCTTCGTAGCCACAAAGGATGTCCTAGAAAACTGTGTAAGTTGTACATTATGTCTTCTTTCCTTTGATTTTCTAATAGCAACTGCGAGATAGAATTGGGGTCAAAACGTAACATGTAGATGTTGCTTCCCTTAGTGGCAACATTATAGAAATGGAAACATTTTGTTGGTTGGAGAAGATGATTGTTGCCCAAAATCACATCATGTCCATCCATTGGACACTAAATGTAGAAATTCTATTTTAAACATTTTGATCTCTTACTTTGTTTTCATATTATTATAGTAAAGTCTATGTTAATTTTGAAACAATACAAAGCCTTTTTATGGTACCTTGAGCATAGATACTATATTCTAGGCATACTCCGATCCTTTTAATAGTGAAGACAAATAAAAGAAGTTCCTATCACTGCATTGCACTAGAAAACAAATCCAAAAGTTTGCAAATGGAGTCCATAAATCCGATATGAGCCTGCATATTCTAGTGATAAATTCAATTTCATTGGAGTTGAAAGTGGCGGCTCTCTTCTAAGAAAAAGAGAATTGAAATTTTACAATTTAATTTTACCTTTGTCTTGAGGATGAACCACATTAGATGGTCAAACATCGACCAAATATTAATAATTTGATTAATCTGAAAGAGAATCTAATTAACTTATAAGTAATTAAAACACACAATATTTCTTCCCATAATAAACAACATCAATCATAACCTCCTCTTATCTATGGAAAGGATCTTGTATGACAACATGCATATGACACCCTCCATTGACCTCTTTGTAGATTGTTTGTTAAGGAGGATGAGTTGTTTATAATTTTTTCAAGGAGGGGTTTTGCCCGATTGTATATTCACACTAAAATTCCTTTACAATAATTGAAGCAAGCTCACGATCTTGTATGCTTCATGACATGCAATAATCAAAGTTTTGATAGTATTTTCAATATCAAAATATCTAAGAGAAGGGAAGTAATATTCAATGCTAAGAAAACCCCTAGTAAGTTTGCAGAAAGATGTTAACTAAAGGGCTTTACAAAGTGTTATACTTAAATATTTGATGCCACATACTATTTCAATGTGCACTGAAATGCAAATGTTGTAGTATGAAAGATGAACATATTAGTACTTTAACTCTGTATATTAACTTTGTATACTTATTTGGGCTCCTCTAGGTAAAGGAATTTACAAAGTTCTATAATTTATCCTTAAGTACTTGATTCTAAACACTATTTCAACGTGCATATAATGCTAATGTTGTAGTATGAAAGATGATTTTTTTTGTAAGTTATATAATATGTGTAGTTATTTGGGCTCTTCCCCGTCCAACAAACACAAGAACTAGCACCTGTCCAAGTTAATGAAAGAATCACTGTTTGATAGAATCCTATTGTTAAACCTTGATTTGTAGGACCTATTAGTAATTATCTACCACTTTGACATGGGGAAATTTTTGCAAATTTTTCCACTCTTTTAATGTTCTTGAATTTTAGGATAGTGAGAAAAGGTGTGTTGAAAGGCTGGCGTCTTGAAATATATTGAAAGATCATCTTGAGCTACTTCATTTTGTGAGCAACCCAAAATAAATGCAACGTTTGGTTGGAGAGCATGGGAATCTTTATGCTACAAAGGCTTGAAAATTGGTGTATGGCTAAATTCCCCCTAATTGCATGCCTATGTGGATATCCATATGAGAGGGATGCTTCTAGGAGATCAAAAGAAGACAACAAAGTTGTCGCATTTTGGAGACTTGTAGCATCAATTGATAGTTAAGGTCTTTTCTTGCCTTTTTCACTTGTAACCACAACCTGTAGATCACTAATGTCAAGTAGAATTCAAGGACATAAGGTGTAGATTGTAGTGTAGGATTTACATATCTTCTATGTTAGGTCCTTTATTCGACAATAGGATGTACCTCCACCTCTATCACTTTGATTGGAAGTATAGTATTGGACTTTTGGAATCATACGAACATGAAAAGGAGCTAGTGTGACTTGATTTATATATAAAATTAGGTCGTTGATCTAGCAAGTAGACGAACAAACAATAAAACAACAGTAGGCATGTTTTTCTGGGGAAGATCTGGAAAACAATATACATGGTATACCTTAAAGTCATGATTCATTTGTGGGGTTAAGAAGTGTTAAAATGCTATAAGATGCACCCAAATCTTTTACTGTTATGAGGAACAAGTGTAGCGGTCCAATGCATTAAGATTTTTTTGGCGGGTAGAATCTAGTTGGTATATAGAGCCTAAAGCTACAACAAGGCATACATTTTCAAAAATGTTGGGTGACTTATTGCAATACTTATAGGCAGTTTTTCCAATGGTAACTGAAAATCTAAATATACTAACTAAAGTGGAAATTGTCTCAGATATTAAACGAGGCAAGTGCTCATAACATAATATGTTGGAGTCTTTGTTTAAATGGGCTATGACATGTATCATCTTATGGATCATTCTTTTCTTGATCTGTGGTCTAATTTGGAGCATAAAGTGTTTTTTAATTAAACTGAAGACATGATGAAATGGTGAACGCTCAATGCTTTGTTATATATATACATATTTGTGCAGCAATTTTGGGACTGGGTTGAACTACAACACACAAAACTAAGGTAAGCCTACCTTTGAATGTTGATTATGGCCGACCTTCATAAAATGTTCATGATGATGTGGATTTGAGAAGGGTTGACGTATTAGAAGGAGCTAATTAATGAATAAAAGGAGTGCTATACCATCGAGGACAATATTGTCCACTTGGGAGTGAATTTGCTAGTCTAGGTGGCTAGTTTTTGAAGGTTGTCTGCCCTTGTTTTATTGGAGAAATAATCATTGTGGACATGTTGTTTAAGGGCGTTTTATGTGTTGATTAGTGTATATGGCTGACATGTTGAACTTTTGGAGGCTAAACATGGCACCATGGAGACCAAACTTGTTATCACTTTGGGAGGTTTCTATACCTTGAGGGCCCACTTTCCCACACTTGTTATCACTTTGGGAGGTTTCTATATGTTGATGGCCCACTTTCCCACACTTGTTATCACTTTGGGAGGTTTCTATATGTTGATGGCCCACTTTCCCACACTTGTTATCACTTTGGGAGGTTTCTATACCTTGAGGGCCCACTTTCCCACACTTTTTATCACATTGGGAGGTTTCTATACCTTGAGGGCCCACTTTCCCACACTTTTTATCACTTTGGGAGGTTTCTTTACCTTGAGTGGCGATTGTACCCATTGAATTTGTGGAGGAAGAGGAGCATTTAAAATATCTTTGGAGGTTGGATCATACACTAAACCTCTGTATTCCCCTCATTTACGGAGATGTACGACTTTGAGGGCTTATTCCCCTTTAGCATTGTACGAGTGGCTTGATAAAGCCCATATTTTGTAATTTTAGATTATCTAATTGGTGAAGAGGGATTTTACTTCCTTCATAGGCTATATTAGGGATTTTAGCCTAGGAAAATAATATTTTAATGTAAAGGAAGTTGATAACCTCTTCTATAAATAATCTCCTTTTCTCATGGTGGGATTAGGGGAGAAATCCCTTAGCAAGTCTGAAATTTCTATAAATTTATGTTGTTTCTTAATTTTGGGTATGGAGGAATGAATAGAACGACCTCTCAAAGGATTTGGTTGATGCGGATAATCTTCTTCTCTTGGATGAATATTGGTAGATCTTCATGAAGAAGGCCTTTGGGATGTGGATAGTCTTCTTTTCACGAATGGATATTGGTAGAACATGAATGAATGCATGATGATTTGAGTAAATTGGCTTCTATCATCTTGGTTATGGTTATGGATAAGGGTTATCAAATATTCACGAAAGTGTTATTGGTATTTTTATTTCATTGCCCCTCTTGAACAAGCCCTCCACCAAGTTCTTTTGAGATGACCTAAGTGGAGCTCCCTCCCTTATACCCTTCTCGAAGATTGTATGACTCTTGGCCCAAATCTCTAGGGTACATGAGTGGGTTTCCCTAGGCTTTGAAGTTAAATATTCTCCAACCTTCATTAAACCTATCATTAAGATCTTTTGAGATGACCTAAGTGGAGCTCATTCCCTTGTCCCATATTTGAAGATTGTAGGAGGCCTAGGTCAAACCTCTAAGGGACACAAGTGGGTCTCCCATAATCTCTGAACCTAGATCTACTCCATTTCTTTCCAAATGTGTTGCTCCTTGACCACATAACACAAAATACATTGGCAAGCTAAGGCATTGTTACGTCTCCTCTATCACGCTTCTTCTAAAATCCTTTAAACCATTTTGCTTGGGTTTAGTTTCCCGAATCACATTGTAATTCCTTGATTGTGTGTATTTGGGGACCTTCCCTTTGAACTCAAATTTGGAAATTACCCTAGAAAAAATCCCTAGCAATCCTATCTTAAAGACCCACCTTAAACCCTTATTATTCAATCCTTTGATTGGTGGTAATAGAAGTAAAAGTCTGAGGGAGCCCTTGACTTAGTTTGATTGGGCCTTTAAATCCCTAATATCTACTAGGGAGAAACCCCCCTAAGCTAGAGGAGGTTTGGCTAGAAGTGAAAATGGGTTAGTGAGGTGACAATGGACCCCCCTTGAGTTACATAGGGTTTTTCACTTGAACTTTAGGACTTTATCTCAAGAAGTGTGAGCTTTTGTTGTAACAATGCCAACTGACATATTGCATTTGATGACTTGGTTTATTGTGCTAACGACAATTGCCTAATAAAATTAATGTAGTGGAGGATAATTTTCCTTGTTCTTGCCTTAGTATTTGTTAAATACCCCCTTCATTGGTGAGGCCCATATGCCTTCTTTTGTTTCATGGGTTAAAATCCCATCTTTTGAGTTTTGACCTTGAATTTGGTTTTTTGGCATCTTTTCCATTTGTTTCCTTTGAATTCCATGAATATGTGGATCGTTCCGTGCAATTTATGGAGTTTGGAGACACTCGCCCTTGTCTTGTGGCTCTCAATATTGAACATGGGGTGCATAGTGATCCCTACTCCTTTTGTTTAATTTATTTTATGTGTACCTACTATTTGGATCATTTTTCGTTGCTATAAGTTGGATTGTCACCCAACTTGCAAAAATACTTCTCTCCTTACTCATTTTCATGACTTAATCATTAGACTTTCCAAAAGGAAATTAATTACTTCATAGGAAATAATATATCCATTAATCTCATTGGAGAGAGTGACCTAAGGAACAAATTCAGTTTTGTTTTGGGATTTTTCAATGATTGTGAATGAACATAGATCCATTTCATCACTTTTTAACTATTACTCAATAGTGGAAGGAGTAAGATAAATGAAACATTTTCTTTTATATTACAACGACATATGCAAAACATGTGAAGTGTGAAGCCAAATCCCTCGATACAAGAAAATCTCCAACAACCTAGATCATTAAATCTTCTCATTATGGCTCATAATTGCGTTTTAGAAAGATTAGCCTAAGACCTTATGTGGCTCAATATAGCTCTTGAACCATCCACCTCCGTTGAGAGTGATAATAGTTTGGCTCTGTTGTCGCAAAATCTAGCAGGCCTTGGAGAGGGAAACCCTACAAGGTATAAACTAGACAATGGGACAACAATGGGGTAGTGTCCTAGTGTCACCATAGCCACAACCTCTTGCTCTTTACGAATTTCCACCAATGGGAGGATTCCCAGTAGGAGGGAGATCACTTACAATGGATGATCTCACGATGGGCTCTTCAAGAAAGACACACTTTTAGGTTCAATGCTCCACAAGGAGGTAACTCACTTTCTATGAAGGGAACTAGAAAAGAGGGCACAAGATCTAGGGTGTGATAAATGGAATGAGTGTTGTAGTATCCAAAGATCAAGGCCAAGAGAAAAGGTTTCCAATAATTGGTATCAACTATATGAAGGCTCATGAAACCTTCAAGAAAACCCTTAAGTTGTAGCAAGGAAAAATATGGTTTCCCTCTGAGGCAAGCAACTAGGAAAAGAAAGCTTATGGATGAAATTGAAGTGGATGCCCACTAAAAGGATAGATTTTGTGCCTAAGACTAGCCTCTTGATGTTTGACTCTCTAACCACCAAAAACTCGCTTATCTAGGGATTCACACGATGCCCTAGTTTCCTAGCTTGGACTTGAAAGTGCTGAATTGGGAGGGAGAAAAATATGGATAAGATTTGAGTATGATCACCAATCAACTTGATCAATTCCTTGTCCCTCGGGAATATGTAGCTAAGGATGAGATAGGTTAGCTGAACTTGTTTCCAAGGAGGCCGAAGTTTGATGCCCTAGCAACAAGATTCCAAGCATTTTCCCACTCAAAGGAAATATGGAATCTTATGAGAGAGCTACAAGGAGTTCACCATTAGGACAATTCTTAACTTGTTATGTATGAGTAATGTATGCAATATTCATCTAGATAGCATTCAATTAATCTTCAATAAAGTTAGGGCATAATTTAGCATAAACTAGATTCAAAAATTCCATACAGTAGACATATGAATAGATTTTCAACAATGAAGATCACTTACAAGATAACATGCAATATTTCCATCCATTAAATGAAAGAATAGCTCTAAATAATATTCAAAATCATCCCCAAAAATGAAAATGCATCCAAGATCTCCAATTTATTCACAAGAGAACAATTGTGAGTTCCTCTAGAGGTTGGAATTACAAGAAGTGATGATGATGAGTTACTATGTTATAATCTCCAATTTATATGAGGGCATACTAATGCCAATTAACCTACAAGCCCCTCTAAGATTATCGAATAATGTTCAAAATAGGCCTAGGTTACAAGTTGATCTAGTAGCCTTTGTGAAATTAAATCTATCTCCATAAATGCAAGTCATAATGATGACATCATGCTAGTGTAGGCTTGCTAAGGGTAGGCATTGAGGGCCTTGACTGCCTTCCTTGGTGTAGAGGCCCTCTAAAATCATGATCTAAGGGTTGGCCCGTAGATCTCCATCAAAATCATCCTGTGGACCCTAATTTTGGGTTTAGGGGACCAAATGGGTCTCCTGGTGGTGTAAGTGCCTGATTTTTCTCCAACGTTGAGGGCTCTAGAGATGGTGCTAGCCCTCCCCTATCTCAAGGTATGAGACAAACCTCATCTGGGGTTGGGGGCGCGCTTGTCCAAGTGCATCATCCATCAATGATAAAGGGGCAAAGCGCAGAAACACTGTGGGTGTTGAAGGTGTCCATGGGAGTCCCATGGCTCTCAACGCCTCACCTGTGGGTGTCAATATGCTTCTATAGTGGACTTGTTCCCCAGTTAAGTTGCCTAGCCCATGAAGAAACCACCTGTCAATCACACATAATATGTAGTGCTGCATCTTCACCATTAGGTACATTTAATCATTAGTGCATCTAAGTGAACCAGGTTTGCAAGTAATGGGAAAATCAACACTTCATACAATACCTTCCTTCCAAATTTGGGGCTTTGATCTCGCAATAGTGTTACCTCCCTATGTAGGAGTGGCTAACAAACCACCCTATTAGGTGTTCTCAACCCCTAAAGGGAAATACATGTCCTTGGTCCACTCCTAAGTTTCATAAGTGTCACGTGAATAATGATGGAGCGGGGGGGAAGGAGCTTCATGGTTAAGTGTTATGGTTAAGGGGGTTGACATGATGGGGAGTCCTCATCCTGATCATACAAATGTGAGGAGGGAGCCATCGTGGATGCACGAGTTACCTCGACCTTTGTTTTTCCACCCCTCATATTTGCCTTTTTACTTTATCTTGATTCGTTCCCTGTATTACCGCTCCTAGCTCACCGAGTTTGGAGCTTGCTTTGCATGATTTGTAGTAGTTATTACCCCCTAGCAGTAGGGTAGTTCATCGCCACTAGGGGTTGGGACATGCGAAGGTTCCTCTTCCATTATATGGTAGGGAAACATTAGCCCAAGAATCGGGTGATGGCCATAATTATGGAGGTAGAGCTCATGCTTGTTCTTTTCCCACGCCCTGCTTGTAAGTCTCTACCATCTTTTGTATTTTTATAATTTTTTTGTTGTTTTTTTTATTGTGGCCATCATATGCTCTTTGTTTTTGTTTTAGCTGCATCAACTTCCTAGGGCATAGTTTGAGTGTCCAACTCAGGTATGAGGGTAGGGGAAAGGGGTGTGCCAAATCCCAATGAATCCATGGTCAATTGAGCTCGAAGAGGGGACGTGGAATAGGGGCTTATGTTGTGAGATGGAAAGTGGTAAGTATGGAAAGGGTATTCAAGACTACACCATCTCACATCAGGTTTTCCTAGGTAGTGCCCTTCTAAATCCATGGGCCATTAGAGGAGGTCTCACATCAGGTTTTCCTAGGTAGTGCCCTTCCTAAAGCCATGGGCCATTAGAGGAGGTCCCACTGGGCTAGGGTTGAAAGTTAACCCTCCATTTAAGGTAAGGGAACAAGATTACGGTCAAAGCCCTTCCTTATTTTAGTCACCAAACATTCCATATCAAAAGCCCAATTACAAACAAGCACAACCACCCGATTGCAAAATGAATAAAGTAACTTTTGGATTGGGTTGTCCACCTTCCAAGATTTGCTCTTTACAAATGGGCGAGGAAATATATGACTGATGCAGGTGGCAAAGATATGGATGGAATGTCACATTAGTTACTCTGTGGCTTTTGGGGTTGTAAGATGCCAACTGGAAGTGATGAATAGGTGAGAGATTTCTCCTAGGAGTAACCCATTTTTGGTGGGTTACAGGGTCTTGAACTATTTGTTAGATTTTTTGTTAATTCACCTTAGACATGCATCGAATCCTAATATGGTGCATTGTTTTAATGGTTCCTCATGGGTTAAACCCACTATATGTTAGTTGGATTCACTCTTCTTTAGGCATAATCCCTTTCTCCATAATTTTATTTTCTTTTCATGGGAGAATTCTCCACCCCATTTTGTTCACCATATTTTCCTTCCTAGTTCATTTACCCTCCCTTTTCAACAAGGCCTATTCCACCAATCAGCACTGTGATACCTCTTCATTCCTCCATGTATTCTCTATCAAGTTTGTGTTGGATTCTCTTGGGCAATAGGCTTATTGTTCCTTGTCATGTGGGGGCCATGATTCTCCATATCCCCTTAGAGCACACATTTCTTGCAGGCTTCCTCTCTTTTAACTAGCATTGTTGTTTCCTAAACAATTTATGTTCCTACTAAAACCATAGTGTTGGAGTCTCTTTTCCTTTCTCTTGATTTATTAGAGAATTCTATTGAATTTTCACTACAACACCTTCCCCTAACTTGGCCTTGTCCCTCTCATTGTTCCTTATTATCCCTTGTGTTGCACTTGTTTTAGCTGTTTCACTCTTACGAGGGAGCCCCCAAACCACAAAATTTTGCTCTCTCTTTTTTTCTTTCTCATCATACATGTCCTTTGGGAAATGGAATAGTTTGGTAGCCTCCTTTATATAGGAAAGATTACATGCTCCTATCCTTATTAATAACTTTGAACTTTGTACAACGTTACTTTGCCACATTGCCTCCATTGAGAACCTTGGTTTCTCCTTACTCTCGTCTTGACTATATTTTGTTTTCATTGTTTTCTTTAGTAGTTTCATTCTCCATCAACATCTTATTCTTTGGAAACCAATCTCACAATGATTACTTACTCCTTTTGGGTAAATGTTGTAGCAAATAAGATATGATACACTCAGGAATGTCCAAAAGTGGCCAAAGTAGGCTAATGGAACTAGGGAGTACAACAAGCCACAATAGTGATGAAGGGGTGTGAAAGACACCTTTATGTGACAAACAAAGTACATTAGAAAGGGATAAAGCCATATGAAAAATAAGAATGAGTACATTGTAGTGCAAAAGGAAACAAATAAAAGAGGGGGGAAACTACTGTGCAACATATGCAAATGTAGAGATGGGGGAGTTATCTCTATCATAATCAATCACCAGTGAATTATCAATGCAAATGTAATGATATGCATTTGGGAATACTTGTGGATGAGATAACTCAATTGGAGATTATTGGGTGTGTCTAGATACAAACTATTGAAGCTTTCTTAGTATTTGAGGAAAAGAGAGATCTAGTAATGAATACTTGACTAGTCTATCTATGTCATAGGTAAATTAAATAGAGTGGGTAAATCTCTATGGATTCATGCAAGAAGGTTGTCATTTCATGATATAGTAGAAGACATGGATTGTCCATGGGTGCAGAATTCAGAGAAGCACTCTCGTTCAGAGATTTCTGCAAGCTCAAGAAGAATGAGAAGAGAATGGGTTATGGAGGACTTGGCACAACTATGAGTTGCAAAGGACAATAGGGAGGATGTACTTCCTTACATTTGATGGCATTGGAAAGTGCACTGCTCGGGCCTGGGTTGAGAAGATGGACACGTAATTCTAGCTTAACCAGATGATAAAGCTGGAAGCCATCAAGATGGCCATGCTGCACATGGAGGGGGAAGCCCACGACTAGTGGTTTCATGGCTTGGCCACCCTGGGGCATGCCAATGTGATCTTATATGAGGATTTCACCAGGGGGGTGGTGGAGGGCTTTGACCAGACAAATCCAGAGGCTCATTTCAGGGAGCTAACCCAAATTTGCCAAATAGGCAACCAAAAGCAGTACGTCTCAGAGTTCTTCAGAATTTCAGTGATGGCGTCGGACCTGTTAGATGCTAGGAGGGTATACACCTTCATAGAGGGCTTACTAGAAACCTTGCGTGGACTGATGAAGTCACGTAGACCCTCTGCGCTGCAAGTAGTAGTTATGTGTACCAGAGATTTATAGGGGGCCATCCCCAAGACACGAGCACCCTTTCTTGTGCATACCCCTTTTCCCCAGAAGGCAAATGACACTAGACCCCCACTTGAGAGAACCACCTAGAGATAGGGGCAAGGAGATGATGAGACACGGAAGGACCTCACGAGGAGGAAGTTGTGCTTTACTTGTCGGGAGCCCAAACCATCGATGCACTGCTGGCAAAGCACATTACATTGAAGTCTTTTCAGATAGTGACAAGGAGGACAAAGTGGAGTAGGAGTGTGGTATGGGAGACATTGTGCATCTAGCAGAGAGGTGACCACCACCACTGCCTCCATAGGGAGGGGCATCCTTTGCCCAATCCAGAAGAGTCCTTGCTTCTTTTTGCGGGGTCCCCAAATTTTTGACATTGAGGATCAGAGGCACGATATAGGGGCAGTGAGTATTGGTCTTAGCTGACAGTGGGGCTACCCCCAACTTCATAGATGCCCAGTTGGTTCAGAGGAGGGGCCTCACCACAACTGAATTTGAGGGATTTTCAGTATTGGTACTAGGTGACCGTACCATGCAGTGCACTGGATATGTGCTCGCTTTGACAGTAGTTATGGGGAACTACCCTATGACGAACCATTTATTTGTGGTCGATGTCCCAGAAACCAACGTGGTGATGGGTGTCTAGTGGTTGTACTCCCTTGGGCTAGTTACTACTTATTGGAAGAAACTGCAGATGGAGTTCACTGGGTTGGATGGAAAATCAGTGGTCCTTAGAGGCATGCATTCATAACGACCACAGAAAATCTTAGTGCATAGGATGGAGGTAGATTTGCGACACATGGGAACATAGCATTGGCCGTGGAGATGAGGGTTTCAGAGATTGGGGGGCAGACTGAGCCACCACCTCTAGACATACAGGGCTTGTTGGACAGGTACTCAGTGGTATTTGGAGATATTCCACCAGGGTAGCCACCAGATAGGGGATTCGGGCACACCATGGAGTTGGAGCGGAGTGTGCGGTGATCACTACCCCTTATAGGCATCCTAAGGCCTATAAGGACGAGATTGAGAGGGCCATCAAGGAATTGTTGGCATTGGGCCACATTAGGTCAAGTTCCAATCCTTTTGCTTCTTCAGTGGTGTTGGTGAAGAAGAAGGATGGAACCTTGCGCATGTGCATTGACTACTGAGCCTGCAATAGGATGACACTGAAGAACCGGTAGCCCATCTCCCGCATCGATGAGTTGATGGATGAGCTTAGAGGAGACAATTACTTCTCTAAGATAGATCTACATTTGAGGTACCACCAGGTCAGGGTGAGGGATCAAGACATCCCCAAGACAACTTTTCGGTGCCATTATGGGCACTTCGAGTTCCTGATCATGCCATTTGGGTTGACCAATGCCCCGGCTACCTTTTAGTCATGTATGAACCATGTGTTCTGGAGGCAGCTAAGGAGGTTTGTATTGGTTTTCTTCGATGACATCTTGATATACAACAGGACTTGGGAGGAGCATCTCCAACACTTGGAGGAGGTGCTGCTTATTTTGGAGGAACATTAGTTCTATGCCAAGTTGTCCAAGTGTGAGTTTGACCTGACCGAGATGTTGTACTTGGGGCGTATCATTGGCGTAGATGGGGTGAAGGTCCATGAGGAGAAGATACGAGCTATCTGTGATTGGCCAATACCCAGAGATGTGACAGTGCTGAGGTGCTTCTTGGGGATCTGCACATATTACCAGAAGTTCGTCAAGGGATTTTCGCAGTCAGTAGCTCCCTTGACAGATTTGACAAAGAGAGGGGCTTTCGCATGGACAGGGGCACAAGCGACTTTTGACTGCCTTAAGGAGGTGATGAGCAGTTGTCCAGTTTTGGCACTTCCAGACTTCTCCCAGCCCTTCACTAATCACATTCGGGGAGGGAGTCGAAGTAGTACTATCTCAAGATGGGCACCCCATTGCTTTCGAGAGTCGGAAACTCTTACACATGAGAGGTCATATTCTATATATGACAAGAATATGTTGGCCATTATGCAATGCCTTGGTCAAGTTCCGATAGTATTTGGTGGGTAATAGGTTCCGATTGAAGGCTGAACAAAACAGTCGTCGTCACTTCATGGGGCAGCACGAACTCAACGAAAGACAACAGAGATAGGTCAGCAAGGTGCAGGCCTATGATTCGACATAGAGTATGTGTAGGGGAAACACAACGTGGTGGTTGATGCCCTATCCCAAAGACCCGCAAGCCTATCACTCATGAGCATCTGCCATGATTGGAAGGCTCAGTTATTGGTGGAGTATTCTAAGGATAGGAGGGCATGCGAGATTCTGAAGGGTACACATGCAGATGAGCGCTACCAGGGGATGGACAAGGTCATCTACTATAAGGGGAGCATATTTCTGGTTCTGAAGTCGTAGTTGAGGGAGAGAGTGCTCCAGGCAGCACATCACTTGCCATTGTTAAGCCACCAGGGGTTCAAGAAAACGTACATGGAAGTTAGGGAGCGCTTTCTCATGGAAGGGCTTCAAGGGGGACGTGATGAGGCACGTATAGGAGCGTGAGGCATGTTAGAGGAACAAAGGGGAGTTGATTCATCCTGCAGGGTTATTATAACTGTTCTCCATCCCAGAGGGGAAATGGGAGAGAGTACCTCCATGGAATTCATCACGGGCTCCCCATAGTACAGGGCAATGATTGCATTTATGTAGTGGTCAACCGATTGACCTACTAGATGTTCGACTTCACAGGTTGCAAAGTTGTTCCTTGGGGAGATCTTCCGGTTACACTGGCTTCCTATTAACATTGTGAGTGACAAGGATAACAGGTTCATGGGAGGATTCTGACAGAAGCTCTTCAGTTTGGTTGGTACCGAGCTCACACCTAGCATGAGTTACCACCCCTGGATAGATGGCCAAACAAAGCAAGTTAATCAATAAATGGAGGGGTACCTAAGGAACTACGTGACTCGGTAGCAGAGGGCTTGGATTCGATCGCTGCATTTGGGCGAGTATTGCTACAACACCACCCATCAGATGTCCATCGGTATGACTCGTTTCTGTGCATTGTATGGTTATGATGCATTATCTTTTGTTGACGTTGTTTTTGGAGATAGTCCGGCCCCAAAGGCCAAAGATTGGATCCAAGAGAGCCAAGACATCCTCAAGGCTCTTAAGGATAACTTAGTGATAACGGAGAACCAATAGAATGTGTACGCAAATTGACACCGAACCGAGAGACATTAGAAGAGGGGGATTTGGGGTACCTCCAGCTACAAATGTACAGACAGTACACATTGAAGCAGAAGGGGGCTGAGAAGTTACAACCTCATTTTTATGCGCCATATAGGGTTGTCAGGTGAGTTGGGGAGGTGGTGTACAAGTTGGAGTTGCCTCTGGGGAGAAGCGTTCACAACATATTCCATGTCTCATGTCTTAAGAAAGTGCTAGGAAAACAGGTGACAACAACATTAGAGTTACCCCTGTTAGATGATGAGGGCCATTTGTTTTGGAGCCTGAGGTCATTTTGGAGAGGCGGGAGAGGAATCTGAGGAGCAGGACCATCAGGGAGTTCTTGGTGTGCTGGAAGAACCTGTCGGATGAGGATTCTGCCTAGGAGGGTGAACACATTCTGTAGCACCCAACTCTGAAGTTGCTTGAGGGCAAGCAACATTTGACAGGGGAGGACTGTGGTGTCCCTTCCCAAAAGAATTTGTAACAGGTTTTGCCTCTGCACAAGCTTGTACGAATTTTTCTAAGGAAAAGGACTCAAGCAATTTCGAGTTAGGAACTTAGGAGAAATGAGGCCACATTGATTTGCTAGTGGAAGGTGGGGGCCACCCATGTGGGAAAATGCATTGGGCAATTCGAATTGCCTTGGAGGGAAATTGTATGGTTGTTGGTGGGGGCCCACATGAGGAAAGGGAGGCCCAGGAAGTCATAAGGAGGAAGAGCTCTTGACTTGAGGGATCATTCACTCTTGCATATCGAAAATCACTTGACTGTTTGCTCGAGCTGCTTAGTCGAGTCAACTAGATGCTTTGCCACGAATCTCTCAAGTGGGAGATTCAACCTTACCTTCGGGGGACTACGAGTGCCACCCTAGGAAGGCAGTTTCATAGCACCTTGAGGAGCACCAGGGAGGATTCATAGCCAACACATTCAACCACAAACCAACAGTGCGTATTTCTGGGCCAGTCAGAGAAGGGAACATGCAGTTGTGGACAAAGCTTCATTGGGCCAGCACTAGCCAGAGGAACCCAGAGAGTTGAAGGGAATTAGGAGGCCATCACTTGCGAGGAGTTTTGGAGCAGGTGGATGCAACAAATAGGTAGTTCAAAACCCAGCCTTGGGGGACAACATAGAGGGTTAGACTAGGCATCACGTGGGTCTCGAGGGAAAGAGCCATAGCACCGAAATCACACTTGGGAAGGAAGGAAATCCAGAGGGGTTCTTATTCCAGTGATTTGGGGTAGTTTTGGTGAGCTTTCCCAACTTCATTCAGATAGGTTGAGTCTGCGAGTTTCAACAGAGGATGAGCTCCTTGGGGGTTGAATTTCAGAAGTCTAAACTAGGCCAAACCCTTCCTGGGTTTTGGTGGGTTTTTGTTAGGGATCCGGAAGATGAAGTTTTATAATTTTCTGAGCACATGAAGCAATGATTCTAGCCTTTTTGTTCCAGTACATAATGCGATTTCTGGGTAGCGTAGATCAGGTCTAGAGCAACAGTTGGGTAGCCCTCAGATCAACTTTTTCTCACCTGGGTTTTGACATGCTTGTCCTTGGAGACAAGCCCAAGTGCACCATTCCATTCACTAGTGTATTTGCCCTTGATGATTTAATAAAATGGTTCAATATTTATTTATTTCTAGCGTTTCCATGGGTGTATGATATTAATTTCGCATTTATGATTGCTGGATTGTTTGCTTGCTTTGTTTATCACTTAATTTCCTATTTATGCACATTACACATCAAAAGGTTTATTGTGTGAACCAAACACCCAGAACAAAATATGTTGGGGTATTTATCCAAAATGATTACTCCCATTGCCTTGTAATTAGAAGCATTATCAGTGATGACTTGGATGACATTGTATGGCCCAATAATTTCAATTGTTTGAAGTAATGGTTTTGCAATGTTGATGACGCTCTTGAAATTTCCTAAGTAATCATATGTTGAAAGGATGACTACACCACTAGAAGACACATCAATGAGTTGCCTTTTACATTTGTCCAACCATTAGATATAATGGATACCCTATAGTCGTTCCAAGAATTTGTCAATTTACCCAAAGCATGTGTTATTTTGGCTTTTTCATGATCAAGTCCCATGGCTCTAGCCTTATCATACCTAGGGCTCTTGTATCCTTTAGGGGTATCATTGATGGCAGAAACTATTTCATGTCAATAAGGTGAGCGAAGAACATTGAATGGTATCCCATTTTTGCATCCATATCATCCCTACACCCTTGATCGAGGAAATATGATATGATTCTAAAAATGGGGAAGAAATCAGAAAAGTCCACTGCAACAGCTCTTGCAGCAAAAGATGCAGGACCAAGCAAGAAAGGATTAATCTCAGATACGACATGCCTTCGTTTGGGAAATACCAGTTCGGAAAGTATTTACAATTTGATAGAAGCAGAGGAGACCGAAGAGCTACAAGAGGAAGCTAATGCTGATTCAACCAACAAGTTAGAGGGAACTCTAAAAGAATCGGATTGTTTGTATCTTCATAGAATAACAACACGGGCTAAGGTTCTACCATACACCTATGTAGTAAGATGGGTGGTCCAAAAAATCCCAACTACGGATAGAACATTTTGCACAATTGATGGGAGGATATTTGGCTCATTCAAGCCTGAAGATTTTAGGCAAATGTATCATCTTCCGCCACCCGAGAAGCGATACAACAAAGCATTCCTAGAAGCGCTCGCAAAGGAAAACGATTCAGAGTCGGACCCAATCAAGCAATGGAGACGTTTCTCGGAGAAGCACAAGCACGAGTCATCGGGTAGGTACTCTGTTGACTCATTAGCTTCCCCTTATTGCTATGTTGGATCTATGATGTGTAGGCTGTGGGGAATATATGATTTTGCCAAATTCACTATAGAGATTGTCCCCCTAATGGAAGCAACAATTAATGGTTATGTTATGGATTGGGTGAATATTTTGTCTGATAGACTAGCTACCGAGATATTAGAATATAGAAGGAATGCATCTACAACTTCCCGGATTGTTCCTCATTTCTATTACAGTGCTTACATTATGGATACTATTTGTTTCAATTCTGAATATCCGGTACTCGGATGGAGATGGATTCCCTAATACCCAAACCCAATCCAAATTTACCACAAGCAGTTATGGAAGGCACATTACAAAAATCACTTGTATCAAAATTTGCAATGGTTTTATTCTCCCTATATATTATTCTATTTTTAATAAGCCTGCCCCCAGGATATCCCACGAAGCAGAAATTGACTTGATAGCAGTGGGTAGTTGGTTCGGGGAGGAAAAGTTTACCTATGTAAGGCTTTTTGGTAGCCTTACTAAACCCCATGCCCTCCCCCTGTATGTTCCTGATAAATTGTTAGCTAGGGAGTTGGCTTATCAGATAACAGTGGAAGGGACATCCAGAATCCTTAGGGATTCAAAGAAACACATGTGGCCTATCTTTCCCTTACGATGTGGCGTTTTCTCTTTACTTGACTACAAACATGTGGAAAAGGAGACAGAAAAGATTCAAATGCTGAATCTTGCTACAATCCCGAACAACTAATATGATCCAAGAAAGGTTGCTCATAATGTCACATCTCAAGCCAAACTTGCGAAATTGGATCATGAAGTAGATGATTTCGTGATTTATTCGCTTCAGCTGAATCATTATTCAAGGTGGAAGGATTGGCCAGAATCAGGTATGAAGAATAAGGGCTAGAAACGTTCAATAGGCTCAGAGACCAGAGGTTGCAAACTCTCCCTTTGGACCTGTTGGCCACAAATCCAACAGTCCAGCCAAGTGAAACCGAACAGAAAGCGTCTAACGAGACTCCTTTAGTGGAGAAAGTTCTTGAAAAAGAAAATTTGCCAGAGTTGGAACAAGGACAAGCAAAAAGTAGTGAACTCATTGATTCAGACATCCACATTGATCCCAAGCTGCTCAAAGAATGGCAACAATTTGACTCAATCATCAGTGATACTGAGAGCCTACAAGGATTTAACACACCTGAGGTGACAACTGCTCAAAAGTCAACAACTAATACAGTTCCGACTGAGGGAACTAGCGGCCGACCCATGACTCAAAAAGATGTAGAGATAATCCCCGAGAATCCATCTGATGAAATTGTTCTTCATGTAGAATAAATACCACCCTTAGACGTCTTCTACAACCCTAAGCATAGGGCTGTAATCAAGAGACAAAGCAAAAAGAGAAAACTTGATCAATCTTCTCTTTTACCTACACAAATGGAGATAACTAATGTGGTATGAGAGAAGAAATCAACCCTTCCGAAGATCTTACTAAACTCTCTCAGTATACTAGAGCATACACATCAGCTACTATGGAAAAGGCATCGGAAGTTAGCAATTTACTCAAGGAAAAGGATCGAGCAATTATTTTGCTAGAGACGCAGGTACAAGAAAAGCAGTAGAGGATAGAGAAATTAGAATAGCAGTTAGTAGCACAGAGGTAGTGAAATGATAAATTAAACGAGCAATTGCTCAAAGAGAAACAAAGAATTGATCAACATGCAATACAGAAGCAACATGAACTATCTCTAGCATTAATCAAACTGCAATCAATAAACGAACAGTTGAGCAAATCGAAAGAAGAACAGATCGCTCAACTTCCACTGCAAATAGAAAGGTTCAAAGGATATCCCCAAGTGGGAGAATTCAAATCAGAAGCTCTCCAGATTACTAAAGCATTATCTAATCAGTTGAACTTGTTATGTCATAATATCTCTCTCGCTCTTCCCCTATGTGAAATTTCATCATCTATGATTGATAAATCAGTTGATGCGAGGCAGAAATTGGAACAAGCAGATGAGAAATTAATAGAGTTTCTCTCTTGGCAAGAAACCAAGGAGGACAAGCTGCAAATCTACCCCAAATTTAGGAATCACATAAAGAAATCATGTTTCTTGAGTGGCAATCTCAATTGATGAAAGAGGAAAGGGCGACGTCAAGATGCAGATCGACGACTAGTAATCTGATTGAATTGATTAATGATACTATTTATTTGTCAAATTTAATTTTAGAATGTTCTCCATGGAAACTGCCGTTGGTGAAAGTATTAGAACAGACATGGAAACAAGAGCTGGAAAAGAGGGAAATATTAATAGCAGGCATGCAGACTTTAACATAGGAAACCTTTTGGTTCTTCCTTCAACCTTATAGTCAGTGAACAACGATCAAGTGCCTAACTGATGCAATTGGTTATATGATTCCCGAAATGAATGATGACACATATACTGCCGAGTTACATTCACATATGAGTCGTTCTCCAGAACTGCAACCGATGCTCGCCATATGCCAGCTCAAGCCACAAGATAGTATTTATAGACCCTTTCATGTTTTTAGAAAAGGGTTCTAAAATTTTGTATTAAGAATTGGATCAGAAATTGCACTATTGTGCTTCCGATATATATATTTTTTATGAAACTGGACATGAATTCTGAGTTTTAATGAAGAGTACTTTTGTCTGATATGCACTGTTGCTTCTTATAAAAATATTCCAAGTTAGAAAGCGGGATCCGAATGCAATTCATATCGGAGGGGATTCATACACATATCGTACTATTATCTATGTTTTGCTTCATTCTTTTATGTGAACTAGCATTCATTCATTTTGCTATTATTGATGTATGTATAAGCTCTTACAACAATCTCTTTTACTTATCACTATTGAATGTTCAAGAGTTGTTATTTTTCATATATATATCTGTGTCAATGATATATAAAGATGAGTGCAATAATGTTTTAATTATTACTTTGTTCAACTACTTGAACAAAGTAATTATCATATGAATGAATATTTTTGTTTGAGTAGAGTCATCTATATGCCTACTTTTCAATAAGAACCATCAAGAATTGCACTAAGACAAAGACTTCCCGGGATAGATTAGTTAATTATATTGTTGCATTTTAGAATAAATCTTTCATCATTTCCCATTAGATATAAGTAAATCAATCACTTATCCATCCCATTCATAAATCATTGGGAAACTGGTCCCATTATCCCCAGTCGGAGCCACCACACCAAACGTAAAAGGAGCTGCCTTTAAGGTCAGGACCGGGGGGTTTTCCCTGATATTGATGCAGCGATTTTGGAGGCATCAACAAGTTACTAAGTCTAAACTTAGGGAAATTAAAATATTAATGGGCATTAATGAAAATATGGGTGAGAAGCTTCTAAGAGACGATGATCAAGTCTAATTTAATCTTAGTTGTTGATTAGAGACTTAATCTCGACTGTTGACTTCTCAGTAGGAAAAGTATAAATGGAGGCTTGGGCTCAGTTGGAAGAGAAACACAAAGAGATTGAGGAAATTGATTTTCTGAGGTGAGAAGTTCTTAGGAGGAAAATCGATTGGGGAGATCTTGCAGTTGAGGGGCAGGGATATTTCGGGAATACTGACAGAGAGGCGGAAAGAAGATTGTGAAGGCAACGCAGTATCCAGGAGAGCTGATGATGGGTCAATTTGGGCCCATGCAGCCCCGACATAGAGATAGAAGGTCAGTGCAGAGGGAGAAAGATACCTTCGACACAGAGATTCGTAACGGCCGAAACAATCGGGGAAGATGATGCAGTGGGCAGAAGAGCTGACACAGAGATGACGCAAAGCCTTAGAGAGCTCCACGCAGGCCCACACAGTTACTGCGAAGGGGCATCACAGTTCTACCAGGGCTAGCCAGTTTTGCTTCCAGATCAGTCGGAATCTGTAGGGTGAAGTGAGGTAAAACTCACTCAGGTTTTCCGCCATTGTATTTCTGTCACTGGTTTTTTGGGAGGGAAACCAACATTTGTATTCAAGACTACTGCTTAATAATAGAAAACCCTCAGAGTTGCTGCACCGATTTTTCCGCATTGGGTTTTTTCGGGGACATTTAGTCCAAAACAAGTGTGTCCTTTGTGTGGTTGTCTCAATTATTTTTCAATACTTGATTTATATATTGGTGTAGGTTGTAGTCTATTTGCATTAGTATTTTCTGAATATTTTTGAAAATAACTTGTTAAAATGAAGATCACAAGTAGGTAATGAAAATTAGTTCACTGCAGTAAGATTTATGGTTTGTTAGATTCCGAAATTTTCATAGTGTAGGGTTGTTTTCAGGTTGGCCATCCAAAATAGGAGAAAATTTCTTCTCCTAGGGGTTACACATTTTGGTGGGTAATACCTCCCCTCTCGGTTTTTACTTTATGTTCTATAATAGTCTAAGAAGGTTGACATGAATGGAATTTATGTGCTAGAATAGTCTAAGAAGGTTGACATGAATGGAATTGAGGAATAGAGTCACATATGCAAAACATGTGAAGCATGGAACTAGATCCCCCCTAAAACAAGAACGAATACAACAACCTTGTTCAACCTCTCTTTTTGGCCAAAATTTTCCTTTTCTTCATATTTCCATTGGACCTTGAGTGATTTAAGTTATCTCTTTAGCCAAGATATCCCTTGAAGAGTGGGAAGTAGGCTAGGTCACACATTATTTTGTTATAATTTTGGTGACTATGTCATTTCTCTATGATGAGTGTCAATTTAGTTCATCCTTTTGATGGCTCCTTTTGGGTTGAAGCCATTGTTAGTGAATTGGAATTACTCTTCCTTGGGAAAATCCCCCCTTACCCCTTTTCTCTTTCTTTCATGGGAGATTTCTTATCCTCGCCTATCTTTTGACCTTCTAAATTCTTTCATTGGTGCTTTGTTAGCTTTTGGGGTTATACCGAAAATGTTTTCACGTAGCTGGGAAGGAGCCAGGTCTCCTAGTCCATAGGAGATGCTTGATGGACATATGGATGGCTTAGTTTGGGTGGATGATTGACCTTGTTTAGAGTGCTAGCATGATGCATTTACCTAGGAGGTTGTTATCCTAATCAACATTATGACTAGCCCATTGGGTGCACACAATGGGGAGGTCATTTGCTTGATTACGAGAGATACCTACCTCGAAGGAGGAGTTCTAGGCACCTAGCCCTATGGAGTTTGGACACTTGACTTGAGGACACTTGGGTCGAGGAGCATACTTCATAGAGGTTGAGCATGGAACTACGGAGTACAACAAGCCACAATAGTGATGAGGGGGTGTGAAAGATACCTCTAGGTGACAAACAAAGTACATTTAAAAATAGTGAGTAGAAAGGGATAAAGCCATATGAAAAATAAGAATGAGTACATTGGAATGCAAAAGGAAACAAATAAAAGATGGGGGAAACTACTGTGCAACATATGCAGATGTAGAGATGGGGGAGTTATCTCTATCATAATCAATCACCAGTAAATTATCAATGCAAAATATAATGATATGCATTTGGGAATACTTGTGGATGAGACAACTCAGTTGGGGATTATTGGGTGTGTCTAGATACAAACTATTGAAGCTTTCTTAGTATTTGAGGAAAAGAGAGATATAGTAATGGATACTTGACCACTCGATCTATGTCATAGGTAATTTAAATAGAGTGGGTAAATCTCTATGGCTTCATGCAAGAAGGTTTTCATTTCATGATATACTAGAAGACATGGATTGTCCCACTTATCCATTGACTTTGTATCCATGGTAGTTGTGTCTACTTGGCATGTCACACCTTCGATTACCAATATAGGTTCGAGGGAAGAGGTAATCAACTTAGTAGTGCTCAACTTGGATGAGTCTTATTGGGTTATTGTTCACGTAATTTCCTCTAGGATGTAGAGGGTCAAACATCTTTAATTTGGATAGAAAAAAAGTAGTAAGAGACATAGCCCTATTTGGGGTTCAACTTCCACCTCTTGCTGGGAGACTCAGTTGCTCGATACCTTCTGTGGACAGTGGTGACAAGTTCGTGAATCCTCTGTTCTTCACAATCGGAGTTGATAGGGTCACGGGCCTTTAATTTCGTTTCCCTATGTATTAGGTATTTCCCTCACCTAAATTTGAGGCAACCCCGGTTTCCTGAATGCTCTCCTTTCTGAGATGGTCTATTTGTTAAAGGGCAGGGTTCCTCCATTCCGCCACACAGTTAATTCCCATGTTGAGCCAACCTACTTTAAAGGAGGAGTTCAACGCTAATATGGAATACAAACTCTGGTACGTATTAACCATTACGATGTGCTATACAAATATATTCATCTTTGATTAATGGGTTCTAATGTAATTTTCCTGTGGTTGTTCCGCAGGTTGCCATGGGTTCTGTAGCAGAAGCTAGGCTTAAACCCCACGACCTGTTTGCATATGGAAGGTCTCAAGGGTCTGAACATCTATATACTTCATGTGTCAAGCGCCTAGTTAATAATTCATTCCTCTATGCTGTATCGCAAGATATTTATAGTAGTTTATGAAGTATTTTTCTCCGGCTAATAATTGTAATTTTCCTCTATAGTTGATTAGTATAATTTGAGGAATTGGTTGCTTATTATTTTGTCTACTAGGCTATCTTTAAATTTAACGGAGGTTCAAGAACCATTTTCTGTTTTGGTTGCCTCCCATGAATATATAAGATTTTGTATCCAAACGTCGTTTTTGAATATTTACTATAATGGAAATATGAACTCGATATTATGGTTCTTTGCTTAAGTTATTGCTTCCTTTCGATTTAGATTGACATCCGTCCATTCTGCAACTATCAATTATTTCTGCCTGATTTCTTTCGTACTGTGTTAGCTTTTTTGTTAGTTTTATATTAATATGGATTCTTGGTTAGACTGAGTGAGGGAGACTAGGCCGACCCCTAGTAGTCGGGTATCTTACAGCCTAAACTCTCTCGGGCTCTCTTCCCTTGCAGAATCATTATTAACCACTCTATAGGTAGCTAATTATTATTTTTTACAGGTTTGTAATTAAATTAATCCGGTAACATTTACCCAGATATAATGTTTCAATTCCATCCCAGAACTTACAGGATAGTGATGAAATTACTTCACTGGGTTTTAGTAACGAAAACTCTCTCAACAGATAATTTGTACAATGTTTAAATTTAACTGCCGCACTGGCCATAAGTACTGGTGTCGTTTGAGATAATTCTAGGTTAATTAATTATGCCAGAACATCTAAAATATTTTGTTTGTTTTAAAAGTTTTTTTTCAATGAGCAATGTGAAGAGAAGGTTAAGGCAGATGCACTTTATTAGTACTACATACTATGAAAGGGATGATTCTTTACCTCTGAACAATAATTTGATTTATAGTGTATGGAAAGGAAAAATTGAAAGAAACTATGATTTCCTAGATATCCAAATTGAATTTTAGTTAATCATATGGAAGCATGTAAGTAAACAATGTCTACAACCCAACAAAATGTATTTAACCTTATGAAGATGGTAGACAATTTATAAATGTAGAGGAGCTTATAAAGACAAACAATCCAATAAACTATTCCCCAAAATAGATTATAACTTCATGGGGCTTTAAGATAGATTGATATTCAATTTTCTCTTACCCAATTATCTTCTCAAAACTTAAATATATGTAGATAACAAAAATGAAATGAAAACATTCAGACAAACTCACAAAGAAACAAGTTGTTTGAAGCAATTCTAGAATCAATGTGAAGTGAATTTAGTTTGATACAGTTGCGCTTTAGAAAATATCGTGGAAGGGTTCAACCCTTAATACATCGAGTTATTGTTTATTTATACAAAAATATAAGACTCTAGAAACATCAGAAATAATTTACAAAAAATAGTACAAAATATAGAACTGCTTAAATTGTTGAGATGCTGGCACTATCTTCGAGGAAGTTGTTGATGACTTGGCCCCCAAAATGCTGTCTTGTTGTCTGTCTGTTGGAGATAAAACTTTTTTACTCAATGGTATCACATAACTCATCCCATATTTCATCTGTTGGTATAGAAAGATTTATTAGCTTTCTATATACCTCATCTACCTCAGTATGCTTCTCAAAAGTGGGCTTGTTGATGAAGATATGCTTGATTTCATGTTTGATGGTTAAATCAAACTCTAATGCTTCAATAAATGATTTCCCTGTGACATGCCCCTTAATACCTACAAACTTTGATGTATCTGTGGAAATGTTGTAAAGATTCTCACAGTAATCTTCCAAGCTGATAAGTTTGTCATTTGGTGCTACTAGCCCTGGCAGTCCTCTTTGATTTAGTAAATTGAATTTAGTGTGAAATCTCTAGACAACATTTTCTAGAGCTTGAGACTTGGTCTCTAATTAGGTCATTAAATTTCTTTTTTTTTAACACCCTTTTGATTTCTAGAATTGTCTCTGTTTTGTCTGCAATCTGAATCTGTTCCAACTCACATTTGGTCTTTGAATTCAAGATTCTGATCATGGAAGTGGCCTCTACTGGTTTTTGTCCCAATGTTGTTCTGACCTGCTCAATGGTTGTTCTGCATCTATCGATTAATTCTTCTTGCTCAAATATAATCTGGATAGATGGCCAAACCTCAGTTATGGCATGATTGATATCTACCCAAATCCTTTCCTTGGATTGGGCCAAGGCGTGAGCCATTAGTGACCGATTTTCCAATTGGTCAATCTTCTTGGGTAATTCGTGAGATTTCTGCATCTCTTCCACCAAAAGAGAATCATTTTTAATTTTTTGAGCTTCTACATGTTTGAACTTTAGCTGGAGCTTGTCATTTTCCTGTCTCTAAAGAGACAAGTCCCAACGAGCGAAGTCACCGTAGCCGTAGTTTATATTTCAATCCGCTGTTGCCTATAGTGGAGATTGAATTGAACGAAAAGACTGGGAATTAAGCAATCAATTGAGCTGCTATACCTGGAATTAAGGAAGATATTTCTCTTTCGCCGGGGAATAAAGTCAAGCAATTCAATATCCCTTATAGCGCCCCCGGTACTACATGAAATCAAGCAATTGAAGCTTATTGGTCCCGGTCGGCCTTAGAGGAAATCCTTCAATTGAGCTTATGGGAATAAATCAATCTCTTTATGTAGCCCCCCGGGAATACACAGGAAATCAAGCTTCTTCCTTTCGCTTCGCCCTCTCCTTAGTTTAGGGAATAAAGTCACCCGGGGAATGAATGCTATCAACAATTTATGTAGCTTCTGGGGTACGATCCAGATCTGGCTCCCGATTACGAGACTCGTACTCCTCACCTCTATAACGAACCTTAGTTTCTCCTCTGTCAGAAGGAATGACTCTTCCCATCGATAACGCAATTACGATATGATGGGTCGGGTAGCGAATCGTTATTCAAATCTTCAGGTGTTGATGTCGAATCTCTTGTTGTATCTGCAACTGTGATAGGTATGGATGTTACTTGAGCTCTAATTAAGTGTGCAACCTCTTCTTTTTCTTTAAGGAGTTTCTCAATTTGTTCCTCCATCTCCTTCATCTGTATATTTTGCTCAATGATCAGTTTGAGCATGTCTTCCTTATGTTGTTCACTTTCTTCAATCTCTTTTTCCATCTGTAGAAAGAAATTTCAATTGTTTTCTAAGTGTTGCAATATTTGCATTCTTCTTCTTGATGATCTCCTCCACTACTTTGACATCACCAGGATCATATCCCAGCTTAATCACCAAATCTTCCAATGTTTTAATTCTGGTGTCCTTTGCTAATGAAGAAATCTTTTCTAGTTTCAACAAAGTTTGGAAATTTGAGAAGGATGTCCTTAACTTTGAAAGCTCTATGGCAGTGTTTGTCATGGTGTTGAAAATCATTTCTCCATATTGTCTATGCATATCCATTTGATCAATATGTTGTATTAATTTTGTATCAAATGAGAAACTAGTTTTCTTATAATTTGCAAAAGTCTTTGGAGATGGCACTTGAGTTTGTAAGAATTTCATTTGCATTCTTCCCTTTTCATTGTCAAATGTTGTTAACAAACTGTGCTAGGAGGTAGAATTCTACTTTCAGAATTGAGCATATGATCCAGGTGGATATTGGTTGCCACCTGCCAAGTCCACCTGGACCCCCACCATTGTTTCTCTCAGCATTTTCAGTTTCCTTAATTGTAGCACAACTTACTATTTTTAGCAGTTTTTCGGGTCTTGAACTTCCGGAGCCGTTTTGAGGCCCTAAACGACGTTTTTTGGGAAATCTGAGGCAACATGGGTGCATGGATCCATTTTGCCTCCCAAAGTGGTAGTGCTCTGGTAGATTTTTCTAACGAGCTATTGTACGCGTCAAACGAAGATCGTATGCCAAAGTTACGACCCTGGGAAGTTGGTGTACCAATTTACCCAAACGGGGTCCATAGTTTGGCGTTTCATCTTCTAGGGTTAGGTTTTGGAATGTTAAGGGTTTTACATTGTTTCTCAACAATAAATAGGCCTTCGAGCCTCATTGTAACACAGTTCAGAGGCATGTAGCCACCACATCTCTCCTCAGAGATAAGCTACCATCGCCCTAGCTAGATTTTTCCATTACCGTTTGTAAGCATATTTCAATATTTTACATTAATGAAATGAAGTATTATTTCCGTTGCATATCTGCGTTTATGGCTATCTTTGTAATTTGTTGCGTTCCTGTTTAAGTTCGGATCAGTGGTATCAGAGCGGTTTGCTTTTTCTTTGTTTTTCTTTGCATGTCCCCATCAAGGTCGGGATATAAGGAGTTAGGGCTTGAACTGGTCGAACCTTTGCAAGACCGGCCTCGCAAATCCCGACAGCCTCCCATGGCGGATGAGAAGAAAGACGAGGGGGCAGGAGATCCCATCAAAATCTTGCTCGAAGAAGCCCTCAAGCGACAACAGAACACGATGATGGACAACTTTGCCCAGATCCTTTAGCGGCTACTCAGAAGCGATGCATCGGCTTCCAGCAGTTACTCCGGAAACACCACACCCTTTAAGGTACAAGTTAATTTTGAAATCCCCATATTTGAGGGTCAGATAGACGCAGATGCGTAGATAAATGGTTAAATCTGATAGAGGGTTATTTTTCTTTTCATGAATTTTCAAGTCGAGAAAAGATTGTTTTCGCTCTTCTCAAAGCAGCCCCCCACATCAAGGACTGGTGGGAAACCTACTGCGAGCAGAAGGATGAAAGTACTGGCTCACTATTTTCAGTCGCACCCTCCTGGAATACATTGCAGGATGCCATCAAGGAGCAGTACTACCCTGTCGGAAGCTATGAGGATGAATACATAAAGTGGACCACGCTGCGGCAGGGAAGGGACCAAGACGTGCCGGAGTTCACCAATGTTTTCCATACCCTTCGCACAAAGTTGGGTATCAAGGATTCAGAGCAACATTTGATACTCAAATACCATGGCTGCCTGCACAAGTACATCTAGGAAGAAATACAATTCCTGAACATCTCCTCACTCGACGCAGCATACCGATATGCCGTCAAGGTCGAGAAAAAGTTTAAACAAAAGAAGCGAGACTTTGGATCTGTGAATCCAAAGTAGGGGAAAGGTGCCCCTAAACCACAGAACAAAGGACAAAGCCAAGGCGGGACAGCCCAAGACAACTCGTCGAAGCTGCAAGCAAAGAACAATGCCGCGAAGCCGAAAAAGGACACGGGAAAATGGTGTGAGTTCCATAAGAGCTCCACTCAGAACACCAGTGAGTGTCGGGCCAAGCATTCACTGGTGGCTGAGCTAAGGGTTTAAGAATCAGATGCATGTTCCGACTCTGAGTCAGATCCCGATAAGGGGAATGACAAAGGGAAGCAGATCATTGATGCGAATCCCAACGCCACTGTTGCTATCGCCAAGATCCAAAAAAATGAACCCGAAGATCCAGAGGAGGAGGAGCGTCTCTTCCACTCCCAGATGTGGGTAAAGGGCTCCCCGATACAATTCATTGTTGATAGCGGGAGTCAAAAGAACCTCATTTCGGCAGAGGTCGTGAAGCGGTTGGGCTTACCGACCATATCACATCCACAACCATACACCATTGGGTGGCTTCACCAAGGACGAGATCTTTGCGTGAGCCAGCAGTGTCGCCTTCCATACAACATCAAGCCCTTCACGGATGAGGTATTGTGTGACATTGCTCCCCTTGAAGTTTGTGATGTATTATTAGGACAACAATACTTGTGGAAGCGACATTCTGTGTATGAATCAAGGCCCCGTGCTGTTATTATTACATTGGGAAATAAGTTGTACAGGATACCAGAGGTAGCACCGCCTACCGCCATGTCTTTGATTACTGTAAAACAATGTAGTAAGATCGTTTCCAAAACCAGGAAATTTGTTTTCCTGATGATACGCCCTCAAGGAAAGAAGAAGACAGCGGCCGCGGCCTCCAGACGAGGACCCTCTGCACGACAACTATAGATGGACAAGGTTGTGGAGGAGTACGAGGACATCTTCACCTCCCCTGCAGAGGCTCCTCTGCACTGTCAGGTCAAGCACTCCATCGATCTGACCCCAGGTGCACCGCTACCCAATGGACCAATTTATCGACGCTCCGTTCTGGAGAAAAATGAAATCAAGAGGCAGATTATGGAGCTCTTGCAGAAAGTTCACATCCGTCCGATTTCATCGCCTTGTGGGAGCCCGATCGTGTTGGTACAAAAGAAGGATGGGACGTGCAGGCTCTGTATTGACTATCGGGCGCTGAACAAGATCACTGTCTATAATAGGTACCCGATCCCACGGATTGATGACCTCCTGGACCAACTAAAGGGGGCGAAATATTTCAGCAAGATCGATTTGAAGTCAGGATATCACCAGGTACCAATCGAACCCTCTAATGTGTGGAAGACTGCCTTCAAATCCTAGGAGGGCATTTTCGAATGGTTGGTTATGCCTTTCGGACTGACGAATGCTCCTGCAACCTTCATGAGGCTAATGGATGACATCTTGCGGCCATTCACCAACTCCTTTGTAGTAGTATACTTGGATGACATTCTGATCTTCAGCCAGAGTTGGGAAGAGCACCTCCACCATATTCGACAGGTTCTCCAAACACTGCGGCAACACAAGCTATGTGCCAATTTGGAGAAATGCACTTTTGGCATGACCCAGGTTCAGTATCTCAGATACATCATTGATGAATAGGGGGTGCATGTAGATCCAACCAAGATCCAAGTCATTCGGGATTGGCCATCTCCAACCACTCTAACAGAGCTCTGCAGCTTTCTAGGTCTTGCCAACTTCTACCGCAGGTTCGTGTTGGGGTTTTCTCATATTACTTGGTCCTTGAGTCAAGTCACCAAGGGAGGGGCGAAAGCAAAATTCTTTTGGTCTGAATCTCAATAGAAGGCATTCATAGAGTTGAAGGATTGCCTCTGCACGACACCAGTGCTCGCGTTATCAGATTTACAACAACCATTTGAGGTCGAGACAGATGCCTCTGACTATGCTATTGGGGCAGTCCTTACTCAACATGGACATACAATGGCATATTACAGTGAAACATTTTCAGGCACAATCCGGAAGTACCCCACTTATGATAAAGAGATGTATTCTATTTTACAGGCCTGCCGACAATGGAAGCATTACATTTTGGGGAAGGAAACGATCATCCACACAGACCACCGACCCTTGCAGTTCATACAGACCTAAGGGAAATTGCAGAATGATCGCCATCAGAAGTGGTCTACATACCTGCAACAGTTCCACTTGAATATCAAGTATAAGAAGGGCAACACCAATAATGTTGCAGATTGCCTCAGTCAACCACCGATCATGGCGTTAACCACCTTGCTCAACTCTTGTAGGCACGAGACTTCTGATTGGCCACTTCTCTACAAAAGCGACCCAGAATTCGGCGACACATACCAGACACTCTTGGAGGGTCGGCATGTTCCGGATTTTCACCTCCAGGATGCCCTGTTATGCCACCTGGGTCACCTTTTTGTTCCTTCAAGCGAGCGTGCCAAGATGATTTGGGAAGCACACTACAGTCGGGCTGCTGGGCATTTCGGGGTCGAAAAAACAGTGGCAGTACTGCAAAATTATTTCTATTGGCCAAATCTTCTACAGGATGTTGGGAAGTACATCAGATCATGTACTACCTGCACCATTGCCAAACCGACCATCAAGAAGCACAGCCTCTATACCCCGTTGCCTACCCCTAGTCGACCTTGGGAATCCATGTCCATGGATTACATGTCAAGCCTTCCTTCCACTAAGCATGGAAATGACTGTGTTTTTGTGGTCGTCGACAGGTTCTCGAAGATGGCCATTATGGCGGCTTGCAAAAAGAATATCACAACAGAAGCCACAGCTAAACTCTTCTTTGAACGAGTGTGGGTGCACTTTAGGATCCCACAGTCTATCATCTCAGATCGGGACAGTGGGTTCCTCAGCACATTTTGGTCCAGTCTCTGGCCAATGCTGGACACCAAACTCACAAAGTCCACGGCCTTCCATCCTCAAACTGATGGTCAGACAGAGGTTGTCAATCGGATGATTGTGCACATTCTGCGCATGTATAACTCAAAGCATCCACGCACATGGGACGAGAGCCTCCCTATGTTCAGCACAACTACAACCGAGCTCTTCACAGCTCCACTGGCCATAGCCCTTTTCAGGTGGGTTTGGGATTCCAACCACTATGCCCCATTGATGTGGCCATGCTACTTGCAGCTACTCACATAAATTCAGCTCATGTCCAGTCCAAAACAAATAAGGCCACCTGCTTCATTTAGCGCATCCAACATATTCGCCAGTAGGTCCATGAAATTCTGGAAAAATCAAATGCCAAGTACAAGCAGCGACATGATCAACATCGGGTGCAACACAAGTTTCAGGTGGGCGACAAAGTCTGGTTGCATTTGCAAAAGGAACGCCTTACTGGAGCGTATCGGAAACTGAGACCACTCCGATATGGTCCTTACACCATTACTAAGGCTATGGGAGACAATGAATTTGAGCTCAGCATTCCCCCATTCCTTGGCCTGCACCCAATGTTCAATGTGGACAACCTTCAACCATACTTTCCACCATTGCTAGACACATCCGACCTTGCAGAACAACTCACACCCACAGAATTAAATCCAGATTGCATGGAACAAGCTACAACTGATCGGATCATGGATACACAGATCAAGAACACTCACCAATAGAATATCCAACTGTATCGGGTTGTCAAAGCAGGCCAACTCCTTCACCAGGGCAAGTGACTCACCAGGGAACAAGTTCAGCGAAAGTTTCCTCATCTCATGGAGGAACTCAACGAAATGGGGACCATTGCTTCCTAAGGGGGAAGGAATGATCTAGGTGGATATTGGTTGCCACCTTCCAAGTCCACCTGGACCCACACCATTGTTTCTCTCAGCATTTTCAGTTTCCTTAATTGTAGGACAACTTACTATTTTTAGCAGTTTTTTCGGGTCCTGAACTTCCGGAGCCGTTTTGAGGCCTTAAACGACGTTTTTTGGGAAATCTGGGGCAACATGGGTTTATGGACCGATGTTGCCTCCCAAAGTGGCAGTCCTCGGATAGATCTTTCTAACGAGCTATTGTACGCTTGAAACGGAGATCGTATGCCAAAGTTACGACCCCGAGAAGTTGGTGTACCAATTTACCAAATCGGGGCCCATAGTTTGGCGGTTCATCTTCTAGGGTTAGGTTTTGGAATGTTAAGGGTTTTACATTGTTTCTCAACAATAAATAGGCCTTCGAGCCTCATTGTAACACAGTTCAGAGGCATGTAGCCACCACATCTCTCCTCAAAGATAAGCTACCATCGCCCTAGCTAGATTTTTCCATTACCGTTTGTAAGCATATTTCAGTATTTTACATTAGTGAAATGAAGTATTATTTCCGCTGCATATCTGTGTTTATGGTTATCTTTGTAATTTGTTGCGTTCATGTTTAAGTTGAACTGCTTGAGAATAGAATCTGATTCATCACCCGCTGCCCTAGTATTGCATATAAATGGGCCTACTTGAGTTTTGATCTTGAAATGTGATTTCCTTTTCCCTGAAACAAAATGGATTTCATATATGTTTTTCATCTTTCCTATACTCTTATTTATGTGTAATTCTGGTCTAAATACCAGTTTCCAGTCTTTGTCTTCTCACTCAAGTGTAAAACCCTTCTGATTTCTGTACTAATCCTAGGCTCATTCTGACTACTAAGAAGCCTTGCAACTGTATGAACAAAACTGTCAATGAACTCTGCAAACTTAAACTCAGTTGAGGTTTTTATAACTAACGAGGTCCATTGTGTCAGTGCTTGATTGATGCCTTGATCATCTTGCCTGTGTACGTTTACTGGAAACATATTTCGCTGCTGAAAAAGAAACATGTAAACTAGAGTAGATTCATAATTGGATATGCGTTCAGTAGTTTTTTTCATCATCTGTTCATGCATATTATTAGCCAAAAATTGGCTAAAATTATATGTGAACGCTAGCTTGTGCTCAGTGGAAAAAATGCATAGAAAGCTTAAGATAGGCTAATCTACCCACTGGTCTGATGGATACCCTAAAAGGCAAGAAACTAGGGCAATTATCTGCTTGGATTTCGCAGAGAACATGGAAGTTGGGTAAGGGAGATTTTTCTTAGGAAGCTGAGAGTCTTCTAGGAGAAAAATTTCAAAAATTTTAGCTCTCTCAGAAAGGTTAACTTATGATATAGGTTTTTGTTGACCTTTCCGCCTACACCTACCTACAAGTTAGTGAGAAAAGCCTTTAAGCCCACAAGGTGTGGTTGGTGGCAGGGAACTTAGAGAAGGGGTTGTCAAACTAATCCCGACTCTCTCCGTTTGAGCTATTCAAAAGCCCAAGAAGGGTCTCTTTAAATGTACAATAATTCTATAGACTCATAATAAATCCTAGAAGTCCTCAATGGGGACTTTGACCTTAAACATAGTGACCCAAACATGAAACTGATGCTTTAATAAGTCACAACAATAATAATAAAAAATCTTTTCTTTATTCTTTTGACAAGTACATTACATAATGACTCAAGTACATTATTGAAGACTGAACATAGTTACTTTTTCCAACACATTCTTCTCCAAAATCGAGTTATCTTTAAGGGTTTTAACATAACAAAATTTTATAAATTTCCTGAAACAAATTTCTTAAGTATTGATTTGGTAAATACTTGGGGTTTTGAACAAATTTTTGCAGAGCGGAAATCAATTTTTTTCAAGGAAGCCCTAAGCAATTTCTTGGGCATATTTCACTATGCCACAAGCAATAAAATATGTTTTCTTTTCTCCAAAATTATAATTTCTTTAAGGGTTTGATTATCTAAAATTTTAATAAATTTTTAAAGCCCATTTCTTCAATATTCGATCTAGTGAAAAGGATCACTCTGAGGCTGAATCTATGATATAATTTTTTGTTGCAGAGGTATTCTCTCCTTAAGACATGAGGGTTTTTCTCTTTTCTGGTAAACAATTTTGCTGATTTGTATTCTTGCAGAGAAAGTATACCTTCATAGGTTTTCACGCTTGTCATTTTGTGCCTGGAATTTACTTTTCTTGAGGCTCTCTTTCAACAGGCTGAGAGCAGAACAAGTGAATTTGTTGTTCCCTTTGCAGTCCTCCTTCACTTGAGACAACAAATTTTCAATTTGAATTATCAATGAAGAATCAATTCAGATTTGCGTGAGGATTTTAAAGCCCTCTATATCTGTCTATGGGGCTTCTCTCATTGTAATCAGAATAAAAAATATTTGATTTCTTGAGGGAGTCTGGGAAATTCTCATGGTATCCCTCTCCTTGTTTAAAAGGGAGGATTCTCTTGTGTTTTAAGCTTAGTTTTCTGTAATTTATTTCCTTGATCTCATTAGAATAGTTTCGTTTGCATTATATCTTAGATCTAATCTCTTGGGTTGCATTTCTTCTTTTTTACTTGATCTAATTGCTCTTATCATTTTATTGGCTATTTAATCTAGTTGAATTTGAGTAAATTTATGTCTTAAGCTCATTTTTATTTTAGATTTAAAAGTAGTCTTTCTATCTTCTTGTTAGCAATCTCATCCACCTTCATTTAATTGTGCTTTATTGTCTAATTCTCACGTATTCTATCAGTGATGATACAAGTGGCGAAACATTTTAAAGAACATTTTCTATTGTTTCATTGAGTAATATTTAATTGTTTAGTTAAATTATTTACAGAAGATAATCTCATTTTGATTTTGTGCTCTAAGTGCTTATCATTAGCTTATCATAAAGTGGATCAGCATTTCTTAGGGCTCGACCCATAAACAATGGTTAAAACAGGTGACCTTGCAGTTCTATTGTGGCATAGTCCCTTGTAGGAACGTAGACACTTGGGTTATTAGAAGCCTTGGGTAGGTATCGTTAATGAGGCCATTGCCTCCTTCCCTAACACTTCTTCCTACAATCCTTTTCTAAGACCAGTTTCGACGATTGATGGGAAGACATTCACCCATAGTCTAGGCATAGAACTTAATATCAAGCAAGATCCTTTTATCTCACATAGTCTAGTCTTGCATTCATTCTAACATTTTCTCATTTTGAATATTTTTGATTGTGAGCATATCTTTACTTGGAAGCATTCCATTTACTTGTACTTGTCTATCTCATTGTTCATTGTAATTGTTATATCTTATTTGAGCATCTTTCTTCAGTAAAAGTTTCATTCAAGGGTTTGATTATCTAAAATTTTAATTAATTTTTAAAGAACATTTCTTCAATATTCGATCTAGTGAAAAGTATCACTCTGAGGCTCAATCTCTGATATATTTTTTTGTTGCGGAGATATTCTCTCCTTAAGTCGTGAGGGTTTTTCTCTTTTCTAGTAAACAATTTTGTTGATTTGTTGTCTTGCAGAGAAAGTATGCCTTTGTAGGTTTTCAGGCTTGTCATTTTGAGTCTGGAATTTTCTTTTCTTGAGGCTCTCTTTCAATAGGCCAAGAGCAGAACAAGGGCATTTCTTGTTCCCTTTACAGTCCTCCTTCACTTGAGACAACAAATTTTCAAATTCATATATCAGTGAAGAATCAATTCAGATTTGCGTGAGGAAATTTTCTTTTATTTCACTGCAAAAGTCTTGTAAATTTTCTCCTTAACTTCTTTTCTTGAGGAGAGGCATTAGTGTTTAATGTGCAATTTTGCAAACTCTCCTTGAGGATTTTAAAGCCCTATATATCTGTCTAAGGGGTTTCTGTCATTGTAATCATAAAAAAAAGGATCTGATTTCTTGAGGGAGGTTGGGAAATTCTCATGGTACCCTCCTCCTTGTTTAAAAGGGAGGATTCTCTTGTGTTTTAGGCTTAGTTTTTTCTAATTTATTTCCTTAACCTCGTTAGAGTAGTTTCATTTGCATTATATATTAGATATAATCTCTTGCATTGCATCTCTTCTTTGTTACTTGATCTAATTGCTCTTATCATTTTATTGGCTATTTAATCTAGTTGCATTTGAGTAACTTTATGTCTTAATCTAATTTGTATTTTAGATTTAAATGTAGTCTTTCTATCTTCTTGTTAGCAATCTCATCGGTCGTCATTTAATTTTTCTTTATTGTCTAATTCTCATTTATTCTATCAGTCATGATACAAGTGAAGAAACATTTTAAAGAGCATTTTCCATTGTTTCATTGAGTAATCTTTAATTGTTTCATTAAATTATTGTCATAAGATAATTTCATTTTGATTTTGTGCTCTAAGTTCTTATCATTATCTCCTCATAAAGTGGATTAGTATTTCCTTAGGGCTTGACACATAAAAAACAATTAGAACAGGCGACCTTGCAGTTCTCTTGTGGCCTAGTCCCTTTTAGGAACATAGAAACTTGGGTTGCTAGAAGCCCTGGGTAGGTATCATTAATGAGGCCATTTTCTACTTCCCCAACACTTCTTCCAACAACCTTGTTCTAAGACAAGTTTTGATGATTGAGGAGAAGACATTCACCCATAGGGTAGGCATAGAACTTAAAATCAACCAAGATCCTTGCATCTCATATAGTCTAGTCTTGCATTCATTCTAACATTATTTCATTTGGCATATTGTTGATTGTGAGGAGATCTTTACTTGGAAGCATTACATTTACTTGTACTTGTCTATCTCATTGTTCATTGTAATTGTTATATCTTATTTGAGCATCTGTCTTGAGTACGAGTTTCATTTAAGGGTTTGATTATCTAAAAATTTAATAATTTTTGGAGGCCGATTTCTTCAATATTCAATCTAGTGAAAAGTATCACTCTGAGGTTGAATCTCTGATATAATTTTTTGTTGCAGAGATATTCTCTCCTTATACCGTGAGGGTTTTTCTCTTTTCTGGTAAACAATTTTGTTGATTTGTTGTCTTGCAGAGAAAGTATACCTTCATAGGTTTTCAGGCTTGTTATTTTGAGCCTCAAGAATTTACTTTTCTTGAGGCTCTATTTCAACAGGCTGAGAGCAGAACAAGGGCATTTCTTGTTCCCTTTGCAGTCCTCCTTCACTTGAGACAGAAAATTTTCAAGTTGATATATCAGTGAAGAATCAATTTAGATTTGCATGAGGAAATTTTCTTGTATTTCACTGCAAAAGTCTTGCAAATTTTCTCATTAACTTCTTTTCTCGAGAAGAGGCATTAGTGTTAACTGTGTAATTTTGCAAACTCTCCTTGAGGGTTTTAAAGGCCTCTATATATGTCTAAGGGGGTTCTCTCATTGTAATCATAACAAAAAAGATCTGATTTCTTGAGGGAGCTTGGGAAATTGTCATGGTATCACCCTCCTTGTTTAAAAGGGAGGATTCTCTTGTTACGTCAAGGACCTAGGCACTGAACCTTAGCCCTACTTGTTACGTCACTGAGAAGCTTTCTTTTTAGTCGAAAATGAGTAGTCTAACTAGGCGGAGGAATTGCTCGCACTGCCAAAAGAGGTCGGAATCCGGGCAAATTATTTTCTAAAAATCTTGTAGAGGCAGTGTTTGAATCATATTTTTGATTGTGGAAATGGATTCAGCACCATCAAAAACATCTAGGACACTTAAAATTTTGAAGTTTAGCAACTATAACTTGGATTTACAAGAATCCTTGCCGGATTTTCTCTAAATATGACCGGAATTTCCATAACTTTCCGGGCAACTCCTCCACCTCATTAGACTACGCAGAAAACTATGAGCCATATGAGCCACCTTGAAAATAGTGAAAATAAATAAAAAAGATTAGAATAACGATAATCAACACCTGCTCCTAGATAGTCAAACATCACATCCTATAATGATTCAGTGTATCATGAAACTCTCGAACTCATCATAAGATAATTATGAAACCAAATCCAGTGTTTGACCAACTCAATTCTGTCAAAACCACTGACACATTACAACATGAATGGAGATAAATATAATAGCAAGGCATCGCCTTCGCCTTATTTTCACCTTGGCTCCATAATGCTCAATGAAAGATTACAACCTGCATAGTGGACTGACGCATTACAGCATGAATGGAGATAAATATAATAGCAAGGCATCGCCTTCGCCTTATTTTCACCTTGGCTCCATAATGCTCAATGAAAAAGTAGACTCCAGGGGTCCTTTTTCGTCATCTAATCCCTTAAGTCCGAAAAAGTATAAAACAATACAGAAGGGATGAATGTTTGATATCTTTATCAAACCGAACTAGACAAGCGCTCGATCTTTTTGTGCAATAATCCCTCAGGTCCAAAAAGATTAAAATCTAGAGGAGGGATAGCTCTTCCGGTCCTTTTAACGAGCTGGAAGGCCAAAACTCGGCAAACTTTTCATTTTTTACGAGTCAGTGAAAAGAGCTCAAAGAAGACTCGTATTTTGAGGAACGAGTGATAAACAGGGATAACAGCAGATTCCAGGTACAGGTTGGAATTTTCCAATCACGGCAGTATTACAAGGATGGCTAGGTGGGATCACTCTTCGCAGCTGTTCCTCAAAATAGGTAAACAATCAAGTGGATGTGAATGATTGGCCAAATGAAAAGTGGAGGTGACGGTGCACAAACACGACCAAGGCTTTTATGGCTGATGAATTTACGGTCTCAAATGGTTATTTACCGGTTCATTTTTTCTGAATGAGCTTGAACTCTGGGGGAAAGCCTGCTCACAAGCTTATTTTATTTTTTAACGAGCATGAATTTCCACGTTAAAACTGCTCGGATCTTGCGTTTATTTTTTAACGAGCATGAACTTTGCCAAAACTGCTCGTTTTTTACCAGTCATAAAGTAGGAAGGTCTCGTGGAAGATTCCTATTTTTTAAGGAGCTTCATCTCCCTACGCTTTGCTCCATATCCTCTCTTTGTGCAAGCTGGGTCCTGACTTATCTACGGGTTAGCGGGGTTAGTCCTACCTAAAACTAAAAGTCGCCTATGCTTGCCTTCTAAGAGGTTTGCATGCCCCCAGGTATAAAGTATAATTTCAAGGTTGCCCCTCCTTTCCCTCACTTTTGGTTTTCTTTGGGTGTTCACAGCTACTTGTCGTCTCGTCAGTCCTAATGTTAACGATACTTGTCTTCTCGTTATTTTTAACGGGTCTTACGCGGTACTTGTCTTCTCGTCAGCCCAATTTTTAACTGACCTTCGCGAAATCGCAAGAGAACAGCTACTTGCGACGAGAACAGCTACTTGTGACAAGAGAAGAACACTTCTCAATAGACAAAACATTGGTAGGTTTGAGGGAGGCTTACCTCTTTCAGGTTATCCAAGGATTGTTCTGCTAATTCTTTCAAACAGAACTTTCTTCGGCGATGTCTATCATTAGGTTACACAAAGATGGTTACAATTTGTTGCCGCAAACGGATCCCCTTCTTTGGCAGAGCCCACTTATTTAGACAAAGGTGAATGACGACGCTCCGCCACACACTTAACTTTAACAAAAGAATCTTCTTCCAGAACAACCCCATTCCTAACTGCCCCTTCTTCTGCATGAGAGCTCTTACCGGCCCTTCTGTTTTACGAAGAAGAAGGAGGGGACGGGGTACGGACTAGTCATATTCTCCCGCGGAAATTCTACTTTACACCCAAGGTTTCTTCTGCCTCCAGAGCAGACCAGGACGCATGCCCCCTGTGTTCCGGCCTTCCTTTCCCGAATTACTCGCGCTCATCAGGAAGAAGAACCGGAGGTAGAGACCTTTCTTGATCAAATAGACCATTCAGGATAGGTATGTGACTATTTGCGATGCGTGATCCTGGAAATGAAAGTTGGTCTACGAGCTTGACCATTCTTCCTTCGTATGGAAAACACATTATTCGAAAGAGTGAGGAGACTATTGCTTCCATGCAATATATGTAGTCTCATCCAAGGAGTAGGTTATAATCCAAGGGTCCTTGGACGACCATCAAATTCATCTTGACAGCCTTCCCTTTCAAGGTAATAGGCACATTAGGTAGAATCCCTAATGGTCGACTGGTTCCTTTGTCAAAACCCGAGAGACGCCTTGTCTCGGGCAAAAGCGCTGGGCAACCCAGTGCTTTCCAAGCAATAGAGAACATGATACTCACAGATGCCCCTTCATCAATGATAGTTCCAGCCATCACCATTTTGTATATTTGGACTATAACTCTAAATGGTATACTGGCTGGTAACCGGGGTCTGCCTAGTTGGTTCCAATCAAAGGACACAACCAGGTTGCTTGGTGGTGGGACCGAATATACGGTCGGGTATGACCCTGACGATGCTCCTTCCTGCGATAAAGGAGTGGGCACATTGCCCTGATGTTCATCAGAATCGGTGTTGATGAAAAGAATCTGGACGGTGTCATCCTTACTCTCTTCGGTAGGGGTGTCAGCTGAAGATGAATCCTCAGTGACTGTGTTATTTGAAGATGAAACTTCTGAAGGGAGAACCGGGTCAACTGCCGTTTTGACCTTTGGACTTTCGTCCGGTCCGGATTCAGTAGGTTCACTTTCAGTGATTGACACTTCAGCTGGCCCTATGAGCGGGGCGGCTGTATTTTCGACCAACGAAGGACTTGGCGCGAGTTTTTGGTATCCAGGAGGAAGTAGCAACGGTGCAACCGGTTGATCTTCCAAAACTCTCTTTGCTTCGTCTAAAAAGGGACAATGGCGGAGGGTGTGATTGCCTTCACACAATTCGCAGGGGAGTCTCATTCCCCTTCGTCGTCTAGAACCTCCACTTTCGCTGGTCGACGGTAAGCATTCAACCTGGTTGTTAGAGGTTGACGCTTCTGAATCGTGCAAACGAGGGGACCAGTCCCTTAGTATCCGGGGAATACTGGGACAATCACGGTGGAGGTGGTCTCCTCTACATATGACACATGGCGATTTGGGCCCGGTCCGTGCTGTGTGTGGATTTTCGTTAGATACCTTTTGCTTGCCCCCAGTCACCTTTGGCTCCTTCTGCTTCTTTTCTTTCTTCTTCTTTTCCTTCTTCTTTTCTATGGGAGCTCCGCTTTCGGCAGCTTGACCTTTCGAAGAAGAAGGGACGGAGGAAGGCTCATAAGAAGTGGAAGGCTGGAGGGTAGCTCTAGACTGGTCTAACTGTTGACTCGACTGTTCAGGAACCGTGGTGGTCTGAACTACTGCGGTTGAGAATAGCCAAACTGGCAGGCCAATTGTCAGTCCTAGAAGCGACAATGTGGCCATGTGGGGCGCACCAACTTCTCCCCAAGAGGAGAAAGGGCTAGGGGTCCCATCATGTGGAATCCCTTGGTTGGTGTGTTCCATGTTCTCAACCTAAAGATCAACGTAGGAATAAGTGGTGATTATGTTCCGTTTAGAATGAATTTTATATGACGACGCTTTTTAAGACACAACTTGCTTTTTCACTTTTTAAGAGTCGAGAAAAAGCTAAAGATGACTCTAGTCTCCTTCGATGTATTAACGAACCCGAAGTGACAAATGCTCGGATGGACTTTTTCAGTTATAGAGTTTGAAAAAGGCCAAAAGAAACTACTCTGGAGTTCTAGGCAAGGGTATGCCAAACCTTTCGCGAAACCACAGAATACGTTTTACGGTACGAGTGGTCGATCTTCGTGAATGCTGTGTTCACTGCATCGCGATCAGTAGGGCGGCCAACACAGCTTCCTATGGATAAAGGCTTTGTTCCTATAGGGGTCCCCCAATATACGCGACGGTACGTGGGGGCACAAGTCCGTATTAGTGCTATCGTCCCTCAGGAGGAATCACCCACCTTCGTAGAGATCGACAGTCACTATGTTTAACGACGCCGGTTCACGTCTCTACCTAGACCTCTACTGTGTTTCGTTATGTTTCAAAGCGTTGTTAGATAAATTCAGTTCTTTTTAGGTTGATCTTGTTTAGCAGTTTGCCTTTATGGATCACCACGTGATGTATGATACAACTCCTAAATGCAGTCTAAGAATGATAAGCAAGCTTTTTCAATTCTTTCAACTTATGAAAACCTTAACTACTGAAGGAAAAGAAAGACATCACCTTTTCAAACAGATCATAGAGCACACACTGATGCACTTTTCCTAAATCGACATGCAAACTGTCAAAATGCACATGCACAATGCAAGTATTTCTTTTCTTCTTCCTTAATGTAGGTGTATTACAAAAAGAAAGTTGTTGTATAATTTCGAATTCGATTTCAAGCGTAAGCAAACAAGTTTTGTCCAATAATCAAAAGAACACCCTAAGATTCACTCGTTTCAACACAAGAAATACTGAAATTCGAACCATATAACGAAAGTAAATGCTCAAGCAGCTATGAACAGCAATAAACTAGCTCTTAGAATCACAACGACACTTTCTCATAGGCCTAGATCCAAGAGGTCATAGCAAGACTAGTTCACTTTCGCTATGGGAAACTGTGAATGACAGCAAGAAATACAATAAGAACAATCACGGTTTCTCCATACAACTGAGGCAGATGAAGGCAAAGAGAAGTGGTTTCAGCTGGGTATACAGGTTGACAACAGGCTGCAAAAACAATACTGAAAACTGGGCAACAGACAGTGGGGAATCCCAGTTGCACAAGGCAAAACTGGATCAGCGCAGGTGCTGCACTGTCAATTTGACATGCAGCGCAGGTAGCCCCTTCGGGACCTGCGTTGCAGTGCAGGTAGCCTTTGTTGCAGCTGCACTGATGAGACAACTCTCGTCTCTCTCAGATTCCGGGTCACAGTTTGCTCAAAAATCAATGGTTTTTGGCCAAATCAGAGGCTATCAGTCAAGTATACACTAGAGGATGATTAAAGGAAGATGAACACTATCACAAAGAGCTTAAAAGAGTCCTTGTGGATCAGCTCTTCAAATCATAAACATGCCCAGCACTGGGCTAGAGTAGCTGCCCTCTACTTTGCATTCGAAGGACTCGAATGCAGTTCGATTCGGTACTCCTTTGTTTAAGAAATGAATGGCAAGAAACACAAGCTACCAACAAGACACGCTTCCCCAGCGGAGTCGCCAGTCTGTTGTGGGGGAAAGTATCCAACTCGGAATGACCCTAACCCACTCTAAGGGTGACAGTTCCTTAGCAACAGCTGAAAGCAAAGCTATCTAAAGTTTCTTCTTTATGACATGCAAGAGATAAAAGGGAGAGATCCACTTACCGATGTCTTGCGCAAATGGTCGATCCAATCTCCTTTGTTTGCCGCTTGCTCCCAGCTCCAAGTCTTTTCACGGGCCCAGCTACACGAGATCCTGCAAATAAGACAAGAAAAGGAAACTACAAGAAGCATGCATTCATAATCGATTCAAGGATTAGCATAAATCAAAGACGCAAGTAAGACAATTCACCATTGAAACACATGCGAATAGAAGAACCTCAAATGCTTTATTAATATATGGAAGTAAGGTTCAGGCGGTGATACAACCGTGAGAGGTCCAATCCAGCATCACCTTCCCGACGGAGAGAAATCTCTTCTTCACCTCCCTCAAGCAATCACCCAATACTCTCGACTGTAAACCAACAACAATTCTTTGCGCTAAATTCCCGCCTCCACATCCCATGGGATGAGATCCTTATATAGAGTTTTGGAGTGAAGGTAAGTCATCTTGATGTGTGACTTGTTGTCCTCTTCAACTCCAGTTGTTCTTCAGTTCTTCACTTGGAGTTTCTGTCTTCCACTTGGAGTTTTAGAAGCTCTTAACTCATCATTAGGCGAATCTTATGATCAAGTGTCTTTTTAGAAGCTTCCTGGGCACTGGCACATTGAGAAAAAGATTCCTCCACATGTCAAAGTACGCCCAGCGCAGGTAGCCTTTGTTGTACCTGCTATGCAACGCAGGTAGCCTTTGTTGCACTTGCTATGCAATGCAGGTAGCCTTTGGAGCAGCTGCTTTGATGGACATGTTAGGGCCCTATACTACTAGTGTAGCCCCTTATTGTTATTAGTGCAACCCCCTTATTGTATTGTTGTGCCCCTAAAATATTATTGTTATGCAGGTTTTGATTATATTGGGACCACATAGACTCCTATATATAGAAAGGAAGTATTGTCATTTGTATCATCCAAGAATTGTTCATTTGTGTAATGTAAAGGAGGTTTCCCCCTCGAAGAGGCTGATTTTGAAGTCGCTGGTCTATCTTTTCTATATTTTTGTGAGCTGCTTTCATAACATTTAGATGTTCTTGTACAAAAAGCCTCGTAGGGAATACTAGTAGTATGTTGAAAAATAAATATATACATAATACTATTCTGGAGAAAAACGTGCTAGCAGAAACTTAAAGAGTCATGAAATCAGGCTCTGTCAGGACCCTATTCTTTGGTTGATGTATGGATGATGGTAGTATTGATAGAAGTCCATTCCCTCTATTCCTGTATCAACCATAAGCCCTTAGGCTAGATCACGACCTCCTTGGATAACTGATCGGAAATCTGGTCGTGCTCCCTGTAGATGTGATGACAAACGATGAAGTCAAATTGGGATTTCAAAAGTAGTGCATCATCCAATATGTTCCTGAGTGTTTGTGCCTGATAGATAGATGTATTGTTGAACCGATTTATAATGATCTTGGAATCACGAAAGATTTACATTTGCCTACACTCTTTATCTAAAGCAAAGTGCAAAGGATATCTGAGTGTGATCAATTTTGCAAGGTTATTAGTGTCATTGTCCAATCCCATCTGCCCCTCCCCCCACATCCATGTTCTTGGGCAGATCCATTAGAGTAGGCCCAAGGTATGCCTTTGTCAATGACTTCAGGGGTGATGGTACACAGGGGCGCAGATCGATCATCATCAGGAATACTGGAATAAATGGATAATACATGTGCAGAGGCATGTGTCCAGTGAGGTTCGATATCTTTGAATATGGATTTATTGTGGATCAACCAAATAGCCCAACATACCAATAGAGGGAGATTTCTAGCTTTAGGAGGATGGGCCGAAGTCCACCATGTTTTCCAGGCTTCAAGAATGGAGTTCCCCTGCCATCGAAAGGTGATAGAGAGGGAGGAGAGGATCAAAGTCCAGAAAGCCAATATGGTGGGGCATTGAAGGAAGAGATGCTCAATAGACTCGGAGGCCTGTCGGAATAGGATGCACCAAGTAGGGCCATGGAAGGATCGCTTCATTAAGTTCTCTCGTGTAGGAGCTTTGTGGCGAAGGATAGTCCACATGAAAATCCTGGTGCGAGGAGGGGCCTTCAATTTCCATAATAAATTCCACCACCAATCTATGATTGGTGGCTTGTGCGCTAAATATATAATAGGGGAGCCATCCTTGGGAGTATAATAACCATGTTTGTCATGTGCCCAAATGAGTTCATTATCACCATCAATAATCCTAACTTGTGATTTAGTAAGAGTGTTTGTGAAGTTGAGCCAATCAGGGTGCCAATTGACAGGGTTGCCAAGATGTATAACGGATTTCCATGCCTCTGTAAAAATGTTAGTATGCTCTGGGTATGCAATTTTATCAAGATAGTTAATTTTAAATAGAGGAGGAATGACCTGTTATAGAGTTTTATGAACCCAACGTTTCGGACTACCAAGTGAGTCCATCATCCGGGGATGCGACAATAGATATTCTAGAGATATTCATGATGTATCCATGAGCTATATTTTAAGTTATATATATATAGGTTATGAAGGAGTTGGCCGACCTAATTTCTTAGATTAACTCCTTCATAACCTATATATATAACTTAAAATATAGCTCATGGATACATCATGAATATCTCTAGAATATCTATTGTCGCATCCCCTGATGATGGCCTCACTTGGTAGTTCGAAACGCTGGGTTCATAAAACTCTATAACAGGTCCTTCCTCCTCTATTTAAAACTATCCTCACCTGTATGGATTCATTATTTAACAAGATAGTTAATACCAACATTAGATAAAAATTTAATGAGATCAGGTGGGAGCTTGTATGCATTACCATATTCAGACCATGGATCCATAACCAAACGAACAGAGGAGCCCGACCTAATTCTCTAAGCCAGTGCATCACGAAATGTAGTATATAGAGTTTAAGACATCACACCAAATAGATGATATGCACGACCTGTTCCAAGTGGGGAGTCCTGATCTAAATTTAAACAAGAACGTAAAGATGCAACAGAAATAACACTATCTCTCATTAATATCAAATAATGAAATATGCTTACAAACAGAATGGAAATGAGACTTGCTCGGGCGATGGTAGCTTATCTTTGAGAAGAGATGTGGTAGCTACATCCTCTGAACTAAGTTACAATGAGTCTCAAGGGATTTTTTATTATTGAACAATAAGAGAAAACCCTAAACAACAAAAACCCTCACCCGAGGAGATGTAACACCAAGAGTTTATGGGCCCCGTTGGGGTTAGTTGCTTCCCAGGGTCGTAACTTGGTCATATTATCTCCATTTGACGTGCATGATACCTCATTGGAAAGATCACTCCAAGGACTACAACTAAAAACGTGATTTCAATAAAATCAGTTAGTGGAATATTGCCAAAAAAACGTTGTTTAGGGCCTCAAAATGACTACAGAAGTTTAGGACTCAAAAAACTGCCAAAAATAGTACATTGTGCTACAATTAAGGAAACTAAAAAACTGAAAGAAACAATGGTGGGGGTCCACGTGGAATAGGCAGGTGGCCATCAATATCCACCTAGATCAAGTTCGATCCAATCAAGTGTGTGAAGGGTCCAGATGTATTTGTAATGAACGACCTAAATCCATAAGCTTTTTATTGTGAGTATTTTCGAACCCATCTTGGCAGCTAGTGCTTTAGAGAATGATTCAAGGTTTTTCAGTCCCCATCCTCCCCATTTATTTGGAACTGTAATCAAGTCCCAAAGATCCCATGCATATATGTGACCATCTTGTTTCCCTTTCCATAGGAATCTTCTGCACAACTGTTGAATTCTTCATAGTATTCCTTTAGGAATCCATGTAATGGACATCTAGTAGATTGGAGTGGCTTCCAATACTGTTTTGATTAATACCAATCGTCCAACTCTGGAGAGGTATTTATGTTGCCAAATATTAAGTCTCCTTTCAATCTTGGCCACAAGCCAGGTCCAATCATCAATCTTGTGGTGTAGAAGTTTGAGTGGAAACCCAAGGTACTTCAATCCATCATCTAATGGTAGAAGTGTGAAAGGAAATATCTGATGAGCATATTGAATCTCATGTGGTGAGCATCCTAAAGAGGAGATTGTAAATTTACTAGCATTACACTCCATGCCAGTAGCTCGACATAATAATTGCAGCAAAGATAGAAAATTTTATGTATCGCCAATAATCCCATTGAGGAAAATTAATACATCGTCAAAAAATAGTAGATGTGTAAGAATGCAACTATTGGTGATCTTGATACCTTGGAGGCGACCAAGTCTGCAATATCCTACAATGAACTTACTCAGGCCTTCCATAACAAGGAGGAATAGAAGAGGGGATAGGGGGAAGCCATGTCGATGGCCTCGTTTTGCATGAAAGAAGGGAGAGGCAGATCCATTAATAAGAACACTAAAGGAGACCTTGGTAATGCAGCACATGATCTAGTTGATTAATCTAGGGGGAATCCCAAATGAGTTAAGATCATTCTCAGGTAAATCCAATTAGTGTGATCAAAAGCCTTTGCAAGGTCGATCTTTAGAATCATGCATTTCAACTTCTTAATCTTTATGGAAGGTAATACCTCTTGTGTAGTGCCAATAGCATCATGAATTTGCCGGTGATTTAGAAATGCAAATTGTTCAGGAGATATATGAGCAAAATAGGATGGGTTTGACACGATTGGAGATGATCTTGGCAATAATTTTATATATTCAATTGCATAGGGAGATGGAAGGAAAGTCATTTAAAGTCTCAAGGGAATCATATTTAGGGATGAAAGCAATGAAGGTCGAGTTGAAAACCTCATACATTCGACCATTGGTTCGAAAATCTTCAATAATTTGAAGCAGATCATTCCCAAGTAATTCAAAGAAGGCCAAGTAGAATTCGATTGGCCATCCATCGGGGCCAGGCTTCTTATCCTTTTTAAACCATTTTAAGGTGTTATCCAACTCCCCCATAGATACCGACTTGTGTAAATTCTCAGCAACTTCCTAGTCAACAAAACGAGGAAAAATACCAACCACCCTAATGATTTCAACCAATGTTGCTTCATGTGGGGCCTTATGAAGTTGTCTGGAGTGTAAAGTACTGAGTAATGCAAGTTGATTGAATGAGTGGACTCTCTAACCTTCTTCATTGGTCATCTGCCAAATGGTGTTGATCACTCGGCTCCCATTTGCATATTCGTGATAGAACTTTGTATTATCATCTCCCTCTTTTAGCCAAATGGAACAACTCCTGAGTCTCCAAGTTTCCTCTATGTCTTTTAGAATCCTATCCCTTTCGGTGTCCAATTCAATGAGGTGGGACTTGGCCTCAGTAGACGAGTAGCCCATCCCATTAGCATCTTCCAGGTTGGCAAGCTCAGTTTCAATAGAGTGGAGTTTAAGATCATCCATCTTTCTCTTGTTATTAGACCAATCAATGTTTAATTGCTTAAGTTTAAGAAGGTTGTTGGAGAAACCTTCCAATATAGATCAACCAGAATCAGGAGGGTGAGCCTTCCAAAAGTCCGAGACTAATCGAATGTAGTCTGAGTCCTTTAACCAAGTGGCGTGGAATTTGAAGGGAGCCTTTGGTTTGCGAGCATGACTAGCAATCTCAAGATAAATGGGAGAATGATCAGATAGGCCCCCCAATCCAACTCACTCCTTGTAGTTAGTAAGGGCCCCAATAAGTGGTTTCTTAATGAGAAAACGGTCCAGCCTTCAAGCCAACATGGCCTCTCCAGTCCTTCAGTTCCTCCAGGTAGGCTAAAGGCGAGCCATGGAGATATCAATAAGCCAGTGATCATCCAAAAGAGCATGCAAAGCATCATATAAAGGATCAATCTGAGCATTGTGCCCCCATGATTCAACATGTCCGATGGAAAAATTGAGGTCACCTCCCAGAATGATGTTATCCACTTGTAAAAGGTATGAATTGAGGAGTTGTTCCCAAAATGCAACTTAGTTGTGGCAGAAGCCATACAAGTTAATCCATCTAAGCTCCATCCCCAGGTCAAATAAGAATATATCAGCACCAATAAAACTATTCCCACCCCAGACATTTAATATCCTTACTATTCTAGGTTTAAAACCAAAGGCAATGCCCGCAGATTACCCTCGAACATCTAGGGCATGAAATTTCCATCTAGGTACAAGTGATTCCAACAAAGGTATAACCATATCAATAGGGCCAAGGGTTTCTTGAAGGAATAGGACATCCAACCATTTAGATTCCATAAGTTTCTTGAAGGCTAGTTTTTGGCAGAGCTAACCAGCCCATGACAATTAAGGGATAACCACTTCATGGGGGAGACGATGAAAGGGTGTTTTGTTCCCTAAGAACCCAATCAATAGCGGGTTGTCGGCCTTCAGCTACGTCGATACTAGCTTGATGGATGGCTTTGGATATGGAGGAGTGTCTCCCTTGAGATGCTTTGGGGGGCTTAGGGGGAGGGATGATACCAATTCCCAAGACATCCATGGAAGAGGATTTGTCCAAGGAGCAAAGATTGTAGGACTGAGATGGGTGCGAAGAGTTTTATGTCCCTAACAAAGGGACAGTCGGGGGGTTCACAAAGGAAGGAGGCGTAATGGAAAAAATAGGAGGGGGGTGTACTGGAGAGCAAGATAGGGGGGGCAATGCAAATTCATATGATGAGATGCAATGAGATAAAGAGAATGACAAAAAATATCTAGGAGGAGAATGAGATGAATCAAAAGAACATGAGGGATGGTTACCCAATGAGAGCACTGCAGCGGATGTCGCACGGGATCTGGTAAGCAGAGGCGAGGGAGGGCAGACCAGAGTGGAGACATGCTCTCCTCCTGAGCCTTTTCCTGAGACTAATTACCAGGAGATGAGGGTGTCTGTTGATCTTGTGTACCCGGCTTGTCAACCAATCCATCAGTCACATTCTCCAGAGGGGGAACAGATAGTACCGGGGGGCATTCCTTATATATATGACAAACCTTATGGCATCGTCTGCACCTGAAAGGCACCCATTCATAGCCGAGGATCTGAATGCGGGTGAAATGCTTCTAGTGTAGGGTAATTTGTTCCTCCAAACCCTCTCTAGTGTCAAGATGAACCAGGATACGGGCCAAAGACTTTGACGGAGACAATGTAGGATTTGTCATAATCCAGGTAGGTACCAAGTGCATTTCCAATGCGCTTGAAAATGTCTTCGGACCATAAATGTAGCGATAGACCAGGTAACCGCACCTAGATAGGACCAACCCCCAATTTCTCTCGCTCTAGATCAAACATGGGACTCCATCGCTTGAGAAATACATGTGCAAGCTCGATATGTCAATATTTTGAAAGTACCCATGTAGTGTAGTATGAACGCTGAAATAGGAGGGCAAACTAACCACGCGAGTGAGTAGTATTCGATGGGATTTCAGAGAGGATCTAACCCCAAATTTCAATGATCCATTTCTGAAGCCTAGCAGTGTAATATGTTCGCCCACGTACACATCTTACCAGAACACGATCCACTATATCAACAACATCCCCCATTTGAATCTCTTCACATAATCTGAGAGAGATGTCCTGGTTCCTTGCTTTGACAAACTTAGACTTCTTCACTGTTTTGGGTGGCTTATTAGCCTGGGGATCGGAGGAGGGTTCGAGGGCAGGGGGGTCCAAGGATTCATCAAACCTAGGGTCAGAGTCGCAGTCTTCCAAGTTTCTAAGGGGTCATTCAAAACAACCTGATCAGTCAGGGGCAGTTACAAAATGGGTTTCTGGTTGAAGAGGAGGAGGCCCAGGGAAGTGATATGGTGGGAAAGATATCAGTTCTGATGGTGAAATGTGAGGGAATTAAACAGTTGGAGGAATAGATGAGTAGCCCAGCGGGTGAGAGGGGGAGGTGGAGCCAAGGAAAGTAGCCAGGAAATGTAGGGTTTTCAGAGAAGGGGGAGGGTAATCAGATCCCGACCAAGGTTGCGAACCTGCAGGCGGGGAGACATCCAGACACGAGGAGCTAGGGTCAGATGGAAAAGTTGGCGTAATGGCTCTAGGGTAACCGACCAAGGAGACTGGTGGCGCAGACAATGACGCATTTGACAGGGGAGGGGGCAAAGTTGTCTAGATGGGCACAGATACATACGAGTCATCCGTAGAGTCAACTAGATCTACCTCCATATTCGCCGTCCTGCCAACTTATTGTGAAGTGAAAGTGGAATACCTACTGCTAGATGCCAGGAAAGGTGACGAAAAAGAGGAGTACCAAGGATCCCTGAGGCTCTCGCAAGGTGTAGAGAATAAGGGTGTAGCCCTCAACCTATTATAATAGACCTGAGAACACTACCTGCAATCAAATTCGTTGCAGAGCGGGAGAAGTCGTGCCATCCCTCTCCTTTACCTTTTGCCACTCTTGTTCTTTGGGAATTTCCTTTTGACTAATTAGGAAATCTTGAAATAAGTGGTCATATTCATGGCATTTGTAACAGTGGAATGGAACATGCACGTAGTCAAGAGATTATTGGTGTAGTTCATCATGGTAATATATGTCTATGGAGGTCAAGAAAGGTTCGAAAATGTTAATATACGTATATGTATGCATACAAAGTGTATTTTCATATTTTAGTTGCCTCTGAGACTTTGAAAAAGGTAGTCGTTGTTTTCCCAATCCATTCCAAGACTTCCTCATTCTAGAATTCCATAGGAAGTGAGAAAAGCCACACCAACACATGGGTTGCTAGGAAGTCTTCCTTTTATGTGTTATATATCTCCTTCTAAAAGCACATGTATAGGCCTTAATTGTTGAATAAATAAGGCTCATTCTAAAAATCCCTAGTTCTATCCTCCAAGTTTCAAGAAATTATTGTTAAAAACCACTTAGCCCCTAGCTCCAAGTCTATTTGCCCCTTTGGTTGGCATTTTTTTTGGATCCAACTGATTTTTAGTTGGCCCCATGTCTTTAACTTGTGGATCAAGGTTTGGTATCTCATGTGTTGGAGGTATTTTTCCGGTATCTTTGGTTGCACTTCAAATTTTGGGTATTTCACTGCCTTGGGCATGCATCTACCTTGATTTCAATTCTGCTAGTAGACTACCATTAGGACGTTATCTTCCCCTTTAAAAAGTAGATCAACGCAACACCTCATCACCCAAATATGGATCAATGACTTGTCCATTGATGTATGGTGATGGGCAATGAGGTCTTGCAACAACAAAATGTTGAGATTTGTTATCTCTAAAACTAATGTTCTTGTACGAGGGAATTGTAGCCAAGATGAGTGCACCACAGTGGTGCTCTGCAAACGATATTGTGGAAATCCTAGGATAAAACCCTAGTTGAATGTTGTTTATGGGACTCCCAAATAGGTACAATTCAAGGCCCATCTAACCTTCCTTTAGCACACTAAAGCTCTCTTTTTTCATCTGATGACATGTTTTTAAGATATAATGTGTTCCTTTGGAAGGTTTGGAGATAATTGCACATTATGTGCCTAATATTATTTATTTTTGCAGAATATGGAGAAAACACAGAGTAAATTTTGAATGAGATAATATAGAGACTTGGTCTAGGTTACAGGATGGATCAAGATTGGATAATAAATGAACATGATAATATGAAACTATTGAACATATTTTGGAGCTCCTTGTGATTGAGAAAATATAGGAATGTGCTCATTGTCATTTAATGAAGATTCCTAGTGTTGGGAACCAAATCCACTTTTTGGGGGATTTTGGAGGGGAAAGTTTCCTCCTTTCAAGGAGGATGTTTCCCCATCAATTTATATAAGTACCAATTCGAATTTGTCTCTAGGGGCATGTATTTCTTAGTCTTCTTCTAGAGAAAACTTGTTATTTAGTAGCTCTACTTTCATTTCTAACAGGGATGTACTTGGAATGACACTAATAATGAAGTTTGGTGCCATTTATAGCTTCTAAAGCTTAGTTTTATTCATAGGAATCTGAGTATCCTTCATATTGGCCATCCCAGGGGCCTCAGAGCCCTATTGTGCAATTTCTTTATTTTCTTTGAATGTCTTTTTCACTTGCATCTCTTATTTTTGCATTTAGTATTCATGTTTCATTTGTTGTAGGTTATATTAGTTAATTGATTGAATTGAGTTGTTTATTAGGTTATTTATATAGACACAAACATGATGCATCCTTAGAATAGCTTTGGAAAGTCATATCCATGGTTGAACTACATGGATTGGTTTACTAGTTCATAGTTTTGGAAGTCTCTTGTGGCAAAATAGTAGTACTGTTCTGTTGAATTTTAGCACGTGTTACCAAAGCTCTTTTGAGTTGTTTCCACTTGTATTGAGTCCTATAAATACTCAAATTAATAACAAAATTTACCCCATAGCATTTTCACTTGATCAGGTTAGGCATTTGGTAGGTTGACTAACTCACTGATTCTTGAATTTCTGGTTTTTAAAGTAGTAAGTTTCTGCTAATTTTTAGCACATGTTGGCAATGATATTTTTATTGATTCCAATTGGATATTTTAGGACATCCTACTTAATAACAAAATTTACCCCATCTCATTTTCATTTTATTTTCTTGTTCATTCGATGCGATAACTTGGAGGATAGACTAGCTATCACTCTCGGTATTTTAGTCTTCTCAAGTATAAAAATCATAATATTTTTGTGGTGTGTTGGTACTATTGTTTATTTTAAAGGTTATCATTTTGATTCACACTCCTCTCCATTTCATAAACCTCTTTCTTTTCACCTCACAACTCTCCCAAAACATTGTCCACAATGAACACATTTATGGGTTAATGAAGGCCACCATGTGCATTGGATTTTGTGCAAGATGGGCCCCCAAAGGGTTCTAGGCTTGAAAAAGATCTCATAAAACCTTCATTTACCCTCCCATAATTTTCCATACCTTAAGAACACCTTTTTCACCCTCAAAATGCTCACATATCCAATCCTGTAACAAAACAGGGCAATCTTGTAGCAATCTTGTAAAAATCATGTAGCATCCTGTAACATCGTGTAAACTTGTTAATATTTTCCCTTGAAGGATAGTTTTTCTTCCTGGCCTTGAATAATGTCCCATAGGCTTTGAAACCATGATCAAGGAAGACTAAATACCACTTCGGACTTTCCCTTTTACCCGTGCAACACATCTCAACAATTAGGGTTAGTGGACAATTTTATGAATTGGGTAGCACAGTAATGATTTTCTTGATTGCCACATGAAGTATCTAATGAAATCTATCAATGGATCTAATCTCTTTGGAATGCAGTGATTGATTACATTCTCTTTCCTTCATGCAAGTTATATTAGTTTTCTTTCTTTATTCTTAAGCTAGGGATTCTATTTCAAGCACTGTTATTTCCATTCCATATACTAGGTTTCCTTCCAATGCAACATTTACATTTTGTAAGTAGTTTAATGTTTACATTTATGCAAGTAGTATCGCCTTTACATTTATGAAATTAGAGTTAGCATTTACATTTGAGCTAGCATCATTTCCATTTCTTATAAAGAGTGTAACATTTCCATTTTTGCATTTAGTTTAGGCTTTGATTTCATGATATTCACTTAATTGCATCAGATCAAAAGAAGGACACATTGCATGTTGCACATATAGTGCTGACACCTCTTAAGTTTGTATGAACCCCGAGTTGATAATTTAAGTTGGTAGCCTTGGGAGTTGCAACATTCTTGTTGCAATATTGGGGCTCATCACTTTTTGGCGCCATTGTCCAGGAGGTGTCAAAGTATGCATTGTTATATTCCTTAGTTGTTTTATTTCTTTTACTTTCCACAAAAACAAAAAGTATTTGTATTAGGCATATTTCATTTCAAAAAAAGATTGCATTAGCATTTTTATTCATTTTTTTTTAATAAAAATAGAAGAAAAAAATTACTTCAACACCAAACCGAACCCCACCCCACACCCCCCCCCCCCCCCCCCCCCCCCCCCAACTCATTTGATCATGTGGTGTAGTAAGAACCACATCACCATCCACTTTTACAAGTAGAAGAAGAAGAGGTGGTAGAGAAGGTAGAAGAAATGGATGGAGATGATGACAATGAGGAAGATCCTCTTGGATTTCTCATTCAATATACTAATATTAGTGTTCATATGAAGAATATCCGTCCATATTTCCTTCCTAACTTCCATGGTATGAGGTTAGAGGATCCTAAAACCTTTCCCTTTTAATTTTAAATCCTTTGTAGATCTTATGGATACTTATTAAACACTCAAAAATTGAAATTGTTTCCAACAACATTGAAGGATAGACCTCTTAAATGGTTCATGAGTTTAGGGACTAATTCGATAAGATGATGGAATGATATGCAAAATATATTTCTAGAAAAATATAAAGATCATGATCTTAAAGAAGAAATCTTTAGAATGACTCAAATAGAAGATGAGAGCCTTGAGTATCTAATAAAGAGATTTATGTATAATGTTAAGAGGGCAAAATTACATCATTTACGATTTGACACACTAAAAACCCTCTTACTTAGAACAATTAGGGATGAATAGATTGATTTCCTTGAGCACACGACTAGAGGTGATGTATACCAATTATCATTTGAATAAATTTGTTAAATTTGCAAGCGCATATCAAGAGGAAGGGAAAGAGTAAGTAAATCAACATCGAGATTGGTAAGTCAAGTTGAACTTGGAAATTTGCTTGATAACTTTAAAACATAAATTCTTAGCAATCTAAGTGAACAAATAGAAATGTTAAGAATGCAAAATGAGAAAAAAGAGGATGTTGATATTTGTGTTATCCATGCAAAATCACATGTTACTAAATATTTCCCATCATTACCAAGGTTGAAGGAAGTTTACCAGGAGGACAATGGAGTAAGTTAATCATCAAAGCAAGGACAATGGAGTAAGTCAATCGTCAAAGCAACTATGTTATATAGCTCCAAGAAGACCATGGAATCCTAGTCAACCTGGTAGGATGAAAGAACCTAATTCACAATTTCAAGATTATGCACAACCATGTAAAAGTAATTTGAATACACCCTTTCCTTGGCAACCTTGGCCATCTCAACCCCAAAACCAATCTTGAAAACATGGTTGGCACAGACCTTATGGAAGAAATCCACAATATCCTCAATATTTTCCTCAATATCCTCCATACCCAACTCCATTTTATCCATATCATCCACCTCCACCACAACCATAACCCCAACCACATTGATCTCAAAGATCCACTCCCACTCAACTACATGTACAACCATTTCTAAACCCAAACAATAAAGTAACTCAACCCACTTACAATGATAAGGTACAACATTTCCAAACTCCTATTGATCTAAATGGTATTCACCCTAGATTTGGAAGAGTATTGCAAAAAAGAGATTCTATTGATGTCATTGAAGGAAAAAATCCAAAAAAAATAAGATTTAAATGAGGAGACCAAATAATCATGGACACAATTTGATGGATAATAGATATTAGAATCAGAGATTGAGAAAGTTCCATTAAGCTTACCATCAAATCCTCTACGTGTTCAAGAGAATAATCAAGAAAAGGAGGAAGATCTAAATTTCATGGAAGAATAAGACATACAGGATGATCTATATGAGAAAGAGAACCAAGGGCATAAACGCTATATTGATCTTTGGTTCTAGAAAGTCATTAGGCTAGAGAAAATGTGCCTATGGTTGGTTTAAGAAGGTGGTAGGTGGGGGTTGACTCATACAATGTGTTGAGCGAACCACCCAACTATTAATAGCATAAGTCAGGCTCAAGCCTCATTTGGCATAAAAAAAAAGGTATTGTAAAGCTAAGAAGGCCCACCACCACTTTTGAAGGACAAAATACCTGAGCTATTAATTTCATAGACCATTGTAGAAGGGATACAAGACCTGGAAAGTGTTGCTACATTATCGTAACAAATTGCTAGAAGATAAGGCAACATGCTACAGGGAAGTCCAAATAGTTGCAAAAAGCCCGATTTTGAGCAATTTTGTCACCAAAACCCTAAAACCACCAACGAGCCTCCAAGGGAAGGGAAAGTAACCAAATTTCCCCATCTCCTATGCATAAAAAGCATGTGGAATTGTTCAGATTTTGTCCATAATAGAATCTTGTAGAAAACTCCTAAAAGTGAAAAGAAATTGAAGGTATGTAATTTTCTTGTAAGATAAGCATGATAGTAGGGGAATGAACTTGTTTTGAATTGGGCATGCAACTTTTCTTCCCCTAACCAAGAAAACAGAACTATTCCTCTTATTTTTGCTCTAAAACTCTAAGTTTCTATGAAAACTGATAATTGATAACATAAGTCCCTTGTAACAACTTTGAAAAACTACAATATGGATCATTGGGGGTGGTTTTAATAGAAGAGAGCCCACAAACACATCAAGGATCCACCAACAACCTCCTGTCAAAGACATATTTACAAAGCACCATTGGTTGGAGTTCTTTGAGAAATTCAAGGGGTTTTACTCTTGAATTTGCAGTAGGCCTACAACCTCAGACAATGCTACAACTATTGCGAGGGGACTAATTACCCATATAAATGAAGAATTTCTTAGCATAATGGCCATATTAACATTGGGAGTGAGATGAACCAAGGAGGAAAGTATTTTGTAGACATCGATAGGGAAGCTTTTCTGGATCTTCTTAGAACTTGAAGAGATAGTCAGGGATGACTCTACAGAAGAAGAAGAGGGTGGAAAAGAAAAAGAAGAGTTTGAAACATAAGAAAAAGTTTCTTGAAAAAAGAAAAGAAAAGAAAAACAAAATCAGAAGATAAAAGGAGAATAAGAAGCAAACTGAAGAAATAACCTCCTTCAAGGCCAAAAGAAAGTAGCCCCAAGCCTATCAAAAGAAGATAAGCACTAGGGGAGCCACAATAAAAAAAATAAAAGAAGAATTTGCCCTGCTACATGAAGGTAGAAAGTTGCTACAGGAAAATAGATCATTTCTACAAGAAAGTGTTGAACAACTACAAGACATATCAGGGAGGCCATCAAGGCCATGAATGAGGTACAGTTAGGTTACTAAGTTGCTCAGAGGATGAGAAACACTTTCATTAGGAGGGTATGATGGGCCTCCCAAATAGGTAAAATTCAAGGCCTATGTAACCTTCCTTTAGCACACTAAACCTCTCTTTTTTCATTTGATGACATGTTTTTAAGCTATAATGTGTTCATTAGGAAGGTTTGGAGATAATTTCATATTATGTGCCTAATATTATTTATTTTTGCAGAATATGGAGAGAATATTGAGTAAATTATGAAAGAGATAATATAAGGACTTACTCCATGCTATAGGATGGACCAAGATTGGATAATAAATAAATATGATAAGTTTCATGAGGTCTATGGGTAACCTCTTTCGGGTAAGTTAACTTGAATGGTACAAATTCACTCACCTGTGTCCCCGCCGCTAGCCTTCCTGTAAATCGTCGCAGTAACCCCCGACAACCCTAAACACCGGGGGTTTAAAGTGGAAAAAAGCAAGTGATCAATTTCCGTCCAAAGGGGAGTATTTATAATAGTTCTCACAAAGTAAGTAAGGTCATATATGTAGAGGGATCTCGGTCATACGTCGTATATTGATCCATTGATTTAAGAGACAAAGTGGTTTGCCAGTCTATGGCTGGTTCGAACCCCAAGTAATACTTTCATAGCCCACCCCGAATATCTACCTATTGACAGAGCATACATACGTACGCAAGGACGAGGTCTGCTCGACATGGATCGAACGTAAACAATCAATTTTTACAGAAATATCCTACAAAAATTCATCTGCCTTCATTCAGAAATTGTATCTGGGTGACCGGGTTCAGTTCAGCTCGTCCCCCCGAGAAAGAATTATAACCTTTACTATTTACCTTCATTCCGGGCATTAACAACCTACTTATTTGTGTATCTAGCTTGAACTAGTGCTATCATCATCACTCTTTCTAGCATTACAACCTTTGTATGATTCCGGCCAATAGTAGTTATAAGCATACAGCTTATGAAATTATTGATTATATTTTGGAGCTCGAGTGATTGAGAAAATCTAAGAATGCGCTCCCTTTCATTTAATGAAGATTCCTACTGTTGGGAACCAGATCTACTTTTTGACGTATTTTGGAGAGGAAAGATGTATCCTTTCAAGGAGGATGCTTCCCCATTAATTTTTAGAAGTACCAATTCGAATTTACCTATAAGGGCAGGTATTTCTTAGTCTTCTTGAGGAGAAAAATTGTTATTTGACAACTCTTCTTTCATTTCTAGTAGGGATGTACTTGGATTGACTATAATAATGAAGTTTGGTGCCATTTTCAATTTCTAAAGCTTGGTTTCCTTCATAGGACTTTGAGTATCCTTGGGCTTGGCCATCCCAGAGGCCTTAGAGCCCCAACGTGCAATTTCTTTACTTTCTTTGAATGTTTTTTTTTTCACTTGCATCTCTTATTTTTGCATTTAGTATTCATGCTTCATTTGTTGTAGGTTATTATTTAAACGATTGAAGTAAGCTGTTTTTTAGGTTATTTATAGAGTCATAAGAATTATGCATCCATCTTTATAATAGCTTTGCAAATTCATATCCATGACTGAGCTACTTGGATTGGTTTCCTAGTTTCACAACTATGGAATTTCTGGAAGTCTCTTGTAGCAAAATAGTAGTAATATTCTCTTGAATTTTAGTACGTGTTAACAAATCTATTTTTAGTTGTTCCCACTTGTATTGAGTCCTAAAATAATTTAAATTAATAACAAAATTTACCCCATATCATTTTCACTTGATTAGGTTAGGCATTTGGTAGGTTGACTAGCTCACTGATTCTTGAATTTCTAGTTTTCAGAGTAGTAATTTTCTGCTAATTTTTAACACGTCAACAAGCGTATTTTTTATTGATTCCAATTGGATTGTAGTCCTAGGACATCCTATTTAGTACTAAAATTTATGCCATCTCATTTTCATTCGATTTGATTGGTCATTCAGTGAGATAACTCATAGGACAAACTAGTTGGCAAACTAGATATTTTAGTCTTTTCAAGTATAAAAATCATAATATTTTTGTGGTGTGCAAGTACTATTGTTGATTTGTAGGGTTAGCATTGTTATTCACACTCCTCTCTATTGAGAAATCTACGGCATAGAAATTAAGTTATTTCTCTTCTATTAGTAACTGCTTGTGAATGCTTTTTACTTCTTTAGATTAGAATCTTCTTTTATTTATGTTATTAGTGATCTTCTTCATCAAACAACTGCCAATGCATAAACCATAAAGAGACACAAAACATAGACTATCATCCAGGGCTAAAACCTCTCCCACTTGAGAGGAAAACCCAAACAAATTCTTCTTCTTATAGATATTCCAATTGACGAATACCAAGACCACGACCCTCTACCTATTTGCCACTCCAAGACCAAGACACAAGATCCTTAGTCAATGATAGTCAACTTTCTGCTCCTTCCTCCTTCTTGGGTTCTTCTTCAACCTTGTCTTCCTTGTGATTTAGACCTTTGGCCTTCCTGAATTAGATCTGCAATCTTTGTCCTTAATTCATAACCTTCTTGACTAACCCTTCTTAATTAATAAAGCCCTTAATATTCATGTAAGGACTTTATGTAACAAAGCATACTGCATTTGTACAAAAACTTATAAATATACGTAAATATTTTACAGAACTCTTGCACCATCATGAAGAATGTACAATCATTCATTTAAAAAAAATATTATAACATTTAAAAATATGTGTATTCCATTAAGTGGAGGCTTTACTATTAAAATATTTATTAAAACCTATGAAGTCTTCGAAACATTATACCAAGTTTATGCATGAGGCCCAAAATATGACATCACTCGTACGCATGTCATCGCGCCAAAGGAGGGAGGTTAATCCACCATTAGCTTCTCACCCAATGTGAAATGAGGACCCTTCCTTAAGAATGATACCAACTGATGGGATTTCATCGAGTGCGTAAACACTCCATAAAGCATTCCATTTTCTTTACCCAATGCAAAAAGATAACCATTGATTTAAAAGTGGTTCTGATCCCTAGTTTTTATTAAGCATGTACCTTAGCTGGGATTTTAGAGTTTTCGTCACCATAAATTCAACTTTGTGAAAAAGGTTTATCTCAATTTCATAAATGTATTGGTTGAGGATCTATTTCTAGTTATGATCACCTGCGTTAATTAGGGAAAATTTTAAGGATGAAATTTTATCTTAAAGTTTAGAAATTTTGGCGATTCTACTAGTCTCTAGTATACAAATAATACATGTTTGGTGATATTTTTTAAAAATATCTAGATTTCTAATTATTTTATATCAACATATATAAGGCCTTGGTGATTTTTAAGGTAAAATAATTTCATATACTTATCTTTTTGAATGAGCATATACTTATTTATATTTTGATTTAAGTCGTTGACATGATCAATTATTCATATCTCTTTCACCATTTAATTTTTGTAAGAGATTTCGTAAGTCTGTCTAAGACCAGTTTGAGAAGAATCACCAAATTCAGGAATGTGAGTAGGGGAGGTGCTAGGTATAGCTTCCTTGACCGGAAGAAGTAGGATTTGGGTGGGTGAGGTTATCAACCATAAAAATCTGGCAGCCCTCCTTCTAGCGCTAGAAATGTTGACGGTGCTGGACTTGCTAACATTGAAGGGGTATCCTCGATATGTGGTCCCAATTAGACCTCACATCGTTTGGGATAGGAGCTCCATTCAGAATATGGATCAGTTGCTAGTTTCTTAAAGATTTTCCTTGGCTCTAACAGTCAGCAAAAGAGAGGGATGCGTACGTACCTTCGAAAAGAAAGTGAGTGTGCCTGGTGAATGTTCAATTGTGGGTGTGCCAATGTTATTTTATTACGATGGGGAAGAAAAGTGAGCCTCTAAGAGGGGTAATAGTACCACTCTAGTATAAACACACGCAGACAAGAAGAATCCGTATAACATCCATCAAAATAATCCACAAATATGCGACAGTCATTGTAACCAATACAAACAATAAGGATTTGTCTAACATTCAGCAGATTAGTCCACAAAGATGAGACAGTCATAGAAACCATTACAACACATTCTCAATATGATAAGCACTAAAATAACTGAAATAGCTTAACTACTTTAGTACAAGTGAGAGTATACATGAATTACAAACATTCACAAAACAATATTACAAATATTCATAATCCATGCACGAAGAACGTGTTGGCCATCATGCTTCATATATTAAGTAAAAGTTCCCAGACATGGACTTCTTGATGACATGGAAATGTCAAGCCACTTATTTTGTTGCTTGCTACATGTATTCTTGAGGGTGCTATTCTATCCACCTCGTTATTTCTTAGACGTAAGGAGTCTTCAATGATATCAAGTCTTGAGCTATAGTGGTACACTGGTGTTGGACAGTTGGCATTGTTTAGATGGTTAGTGGCCTAGTGAAGGCATCTGCAAGTGTGTTGGAATTGATGACAACAGTAATTCTGGGGAGATGTGTTGGGCAATTTTCATTGCCTAACTGTTGGAAAGAGTGTTGGCATTGGTGTCAACCAGACTATCTCGGATTCTTGGTGCAAAAGATGTTGGCAGTGATGGCCCAGGAGGAATCTCATGGTAGTTGCAAGCTTCATGTAAAGAAACATCACAGTAGCAGGCTTATTGGAGAAGCCATAAACTGATGATTACAGTGATGGACCAGGAGGAAGTCCATGGTAGTTGCAGGCTTCATGCAGAGGATCATCTTGGTGGTTGTGATTTCAGCTATCTGGAGAGTTAAGGTACAGAACAGTGGCAGAGAGTTTGGAGCCATCTTAGAGGTATCATATGGGTTTAAAACCTACACTAGACCCTCTCAATTGGAAATTTCTCTGGAAGAGCTTTCCAACGATATGCGGAAGTCTAGAAATGGATTCCTGGTTCAAAAGTTATGGCATGTCGATGATCAAGGACTTGAAGTCCTAAGAAGGTTGGAATATCGAAGGTCCAGCATATCAGAGATCGGAAGATCGACACATCAACATATCAGCACATCAGTGATTGGAGGTCAACATATCGATGCATCAACGATCAAAGGCTAGCATATCAGTGCATCGGCGATTGGAGGACAACATATCAATGATCAGAGACCAACGTATCGATGCATCAGGAGATCGAAACCCCAGAGATTGACGTATCAGTGCATTAGAATGTCAGAGGTTGGAATATCAGCGATATCAAAATATTGGAGGTGCGATACATCGAAGCAGGTTGTATCAGAGGTTGGAGGATATCAGAATCCCAGAGATCGGCGTATCAAGACATCGACATTTTGGAGATTCAAATATCAGAATTTTTCAAGTGAGGAACCTTTAAAAAGTTACAATATCAATAAGTGCCGATAAGCCTTTAAAATCCCAAGGAATGCCAAAAGAAAATTAACAAAGGATTTTGGTGCAAAACCAAGGTTGACAGGTCCTCCTCTCTCTCCTCTAGCAAGACATATGGTCGCATGTGATTGGCTCCGACAAGGACACATGGAAACATTTGATTGGCTTCGACAAGGACACATAGAAACATTTGGTTAGCTCCGATAAGGTATAGTGGCAGCATATGTCAGCATGACGTGGTAGTACGGTAGGACACGTGGCAGGCATATTCAACCATATTAGGTGGTCTAATGAGCCATAACTGGGTGACACGTGTCACCTCTAAGGAGTCGCCACGTGGCAGTGCTGACGTCATATCGGAAGTCGACAATTAGAGGATTGAGGATATCATAACTTTATAATAGTTGGTTATTGACTAAGGAAGAATGGCGCAAGATAAGAGTTGAAGGCTTTGCACCTTAACGCTAAGCGATAGGTCACAGGAAGAGGTCCTTTGGTAAGAAGCGCGATAAGGGCTAAGCAGAAGGAGCTCGGAAATCGAAACTTTATAATAGTTGGTTATTGAAAAGTTATGATGGAGGGAGGTTTTGATATTGGGTAGGATCTTGGTCATGTAAATCCATAGAGCCAAGCGTGTAGAGTGGTAGCAAAGGAAGATTGGTCTCGACAGGAACATTGTACCATTGTGGTGTAACAATGTGGAATTTCTATGATAGCGTAGTACATAGAGGTAAAGGTGTATGGGTCAGCAGCGGTGAGATTGAATGCGGAAACAGAGGAGTTGGTCTCAGAAATAATGGTGACTGTGAGAGATCATTAGGTCAAGGAAACAAAGACCACAATCTTCGAGAAAGAATGTTGGGTCTGCCTTGAGATGAGACAAGCCATCTTTGTGCTCCAATGCACGTCTTTAGTGAGTTAAATTGATGTATGGGACTCATGAAGTAGTGTGCAGGTCATTTGAGAATTAATTTCTCAGCATGAAACTCCATGCAGTCAAGCAATGAAGGATTGCAAGGTCGATCACTGTTTCTGCACTATAACAAGAAATAGATCTAGGAGACGCAATAATGACAAGGAAGGTCGTGCCTAAGTCCACAAAGAATCCATGCAGAGTTACAACCAAGACCATGCAAAACCATGAATAATCATGGAGAGCCTTAGTGATAGGAGATATGTTCACAAAGAGGACTATGCCTGGTGGAGTGTGCAGGTGGTCTGAGAATTCATTCTTAGTATGGAGAAACTGTCAAGTGCCAATGCTCATGGTTAGTGCAGCGGCAGAGACCAAGTCAGATATGAAAACGGAATGGTAGATCCATTCTGAGGTACACTAACACAATGTGAATACGAGACAAAGTGGCAACATTGATCGGGGGGCAACAAAGAAATAAAAGCTAGGAGCTCAGATGAGCAAATGGGGGGAAGGAAACATAGTTGCAAGTGAGCTAAGTGAAAAAGCTATGAGTGAGTTCACTGTTGTGTAAGGTTGAGAGAGATTTGGTTCTGCAGAGAAAGGTTGAGAATGCCTATGCAATGGTAAGAGACCTCGAGAGCTGCGTTGTTGTGAGTAAAGTCAGAAGTTGCTTATGCATTGTTGTGAATAAAGGCGGAAGTTGCATGTGCGCTCTGTGAGTAAGGTGGAAGTTGCATGTGCATTATTGTGAGAAAGGCCAAAGTTGTCTGTGCTATGTGAGCAAGGCCAAAGTCACCTGTGTTGTGTGAGAAAGGCCCATAGTGTCTGTGTTGTGAGAAAGGTCGAAGGTGACTGTGAAGAGAAAGAAGGCCGAGAGCTGTGTGCATGTTGTGGAGATAAAAAATGGTTGAGATCTAAGTGACTGTTGATGAAGAGAAGAAAACAAAGTTGCATGGACAATGATGAGTGACTATTGCTAAGAAAATCAGTGGGTTGTTGTAGAGTGAGCAGTGTGAGCAGAGAGAACAAAGTTGTTATCAAGTAGAGTGGCTGCCAAACTACAAAGAACATTCAGTTCCTATTTGAGTGTGGGTTGGTTCCTGCATACAGGAAGTTGGTGCTTCCATCTCTAGTGGGTGCTTAAGAAGGCTTGGGGGTTGGTGCCTCTTGCAAATTGGCTTGAAAAATTCCAAGGAGTTGCAAGTTGGTGCTTGAAAAAAATCTGTGAGGTCGATGCCTCACATGGTGCTTCTGGTAAGATAGATAGGTGTCTACAAAAAGAGGGAGTTGGTGCTTCCTGCTAGTTAGTGCTAGAAAACAATCAAAGGGAGTTGGTGCTTCTTGTGAGTGGGTGCTCACAAAACAGATTGATGTAATAGAGTAGGTGCTCTTATTTACATCAATAACAACAACAAGCTTTGGTGGTTTTTTCCCGAAAGGGTTTCCATGTAAAACCTTGTGTCTCATGTGTATGATGCTCATGGTGTGTGCTTGTATGTTGATTTTATATTGTTGCTCATTATATGGATGGTTTCCAAGTATGAATTAGAAAAGTAAATTGGCATAAAAAGTTAAAATTAGCCTTAATACTGATTCACCCCACCCTCTCAGTATTATCATTGTTTCCAACAATTGGTATCAAAGCCACATTCCTTCAGGAATAGCTTAATCGCTAGAAGGTAGATCAAAGGGAAACAATGGATAATCGACCTTGGCTAATAGCAGAAGGAGTTCCATTTTTATACAGATCAGGCCATGAGCTCTGGTATGAAATGTGGAAGGTTAGAATGGTAACCTATTTAATGGCCTTGGATGTTGATATGTGGCTCTTCGTATTGAATGGAGAAAAGAGTGAGCAGAATGAAGAAGCCCAGAAGATTATCATGAAGGGGCTATCTAAGTTGGATGTTGATAAAGTGAGGCATTGTGAGTCAGCAAAGGAAGTGTTGGACAGACTGCAATGTCTGTATGGTGGAGATAGCCATATGGCTCAAGAAGAGGTTGAGGAGCCTTGCTACTCTAGCAATGAACTAGAACGTGGAGAAGTTGTTGCTAATCACACTCCTATTGATGAGGAAGAAGTCTCAGAAGAGAGATTACACTGCTAAGAAGCTAGCACCTCTGGTAGTGCAGAAAAGGTTCTAGACGAAAGGATCTTTTCTATAAATTAGTTGACCTCGGTTCTAAAGGAGGTTAAGGACCTATTAGAGGCAAATCTCAAGCAAGAAGAGAAACGAAAAAACTATGAGCTTGAGAATGAGAAGTTGAGAAAAAAAATAGTTGAACTAAATGCTCAACGAGAAGAGGCTAGCAGACTGACTGGGTTTTTAACCAATCAACTGAGTGAAAAGGAAGCTTATTGGGGGAGACTACAAAATGAGGTAGTCTCATTGAGACATGACTTAGAAAAGTAAAAAATAGAGCTGTCTCGATATAAAAAGCTTGAAGGGAGTAAGAAAGTCTTGGATGAGATGCTTGGAAAGAAAATATCCCCTCTCATTAAGATGGGTGTGGGTTTCAAGGAAAAACCAAGCTCCACGGTTGTGAATGTTGAAGGGGAAACTTCCCATGTAATGGGAGTTCAAGTTTCCAACAACAACAAAGAAAGAAAGGTTGTTGTACAACAACAACAACATGGAAAGAAACAACAATGAGAGAAGACAAGCTAGCAAAAGAAGGCTAAGAAGCAACAACCGATAGTGCAGCAGAAGGCTAAGAAGTACCAACCGGTAGTGTAGTAGAAGGCTAAGAAGTAGCAGCCAGTAGTGCAATAGAAGAGTTCGAGGTAGCTGTTACACTAAAATTTGTCACCATGACTATTTGCAGTCAGTATGGCTCCATAAATAACCATACTGTCCTCCTTGGCAAGTCTTATACCTCTGCTCCTCATGTCAAACTCCAAAAAAGAGAGAAAGTCTTTAAAAAATCAATATAACTCTGGTTACGTAGTTTCTCTTACTCTTACCTGCGTGTACGCACCTCAAGTACATAATACCTGCGTACTTGTACGCTCTGTCTGTAAAGGGGTGGGTGCGTACTCCTGTAAGAGTCAAAAGGCGCAAGTTTTACTTCAAAAAACTTACTTGTGGTCGATTCTAGAGTATTCTAGAAGATGGTTTGACATGAATTGGGCACCTCCAGATGGTTCATGCATCCCAATGAAAGAGGAACTTATCCCATGAAGAGGGGAACTATCCCTTTGAAAGAGGAGCTTATCCCATTGATGGTGGACCTGTTTAACTTCCTCCAAAGCATTATAAATACAGGCATTGGGCCAGAGGGAGGGGAGGTTGAAAGCTAAACATTCCTAAGGGTAGATGCTATTGAAATTAGGACTCCCTTATAGAGCTTGAGAGGAGAGATTCCAATCCTTTCTTAGCTTCATTTGGAAGTGGGTGAGCTGATCAAAGTAGAGGAGAACTCTTGCTGGACCTTGGGAGGGACCTGCACAACACCAAGGCACTAGTTGTAAGGTTTCTTTTGTTTCCAATTAATACAATTAAGTTCATTTTTCTCAACAAGTTGTTATATATAGTTTGTTTCATAAACTCCTTGGTCTTTATGATGAATATGTTTTATTATATGAGTTATTCAGGTGCTATGTAATCGTTTGCTTGTTAGTGAATGAAGGCTTCAAGGAGAAGGAGCTCATCCGGATCGAAGAGGCTTGGCTGCTACAAACAACGTTGGACTAGAGGTAAGCCTTAAACACCTGGTTGCTTTTATTTTAAATGCATATTTAGGGAAAGATAGTGCTTGATTGTTTTGTTTGTCACTAGAAAAGCCTTGCTTTCTAGGGAGGTCGGTTTTGTCCGCAAAATTGACTCTTTTCGCATGACAAAATGGCGACTCCACTGGGGAATCCATGGATTTGATTGATTTCTCTTTTGATTGATACTTTCATTTGAGAAAAGTTGATTTCTTTCTAGTTTTTGACTGATTGACTGTGAATTTGGGTGGAATAGCTTAGGATTGAGTTAGTTTTTTTATTTTTCTTGTTTTTGAGAGCAGTATGCACCCTCTGCGTTAAGCACAGTGCATACCTGTACGCACTTCTGCTTTGTACACAGAGCGTGGCCGCACCTGTGCAAACAGGCTGTCTGCGTACCCTGTCAAAAGTTTAGAAAATTTCAATTTTTTCCTTTTTACCTATTAGATTTTGTTTATAGTTTATTTATTGCTACCCAGATCCACTGGTTACCTGTCAAAAGTTTTCATCTAAGCTTGTTTCATTAGCATCAAGGGTTTTAGTGAAGTTCATAGAAATTCTAGCCCTAGGTTTGATTTTTGTATTGGTCTTGTAGTGACTTTGGCTTTAGAAGTTGTAAAAACCTTGGATATCCCTGGTCTTTTCAGTCTTCTTAGGAGTCAGACCTTTCGTAAAATCCACCTTTGTTTGAGAAACCTACCGTTGTGTTGTCTCTTTGTGGAATTTCGAGAAGGCTTGTTTGTTAAGCTGTGAATTTCATTCTTAAGAAAAAGAACAAGAGTTTTTTATTTTTGTTTTTGACTGATTTATGATTCTGCATGAATTAGTCTTTGGTTGAATTATAACTGAGTAAAACAACCTGGAATTATATTTTGTAGGCTTTTACCTCATTAGATTTGCTTTTAGGTAAATTTCTCTTAGATTTTCTTTGAGATAAATTTCTCTTAGATTTTCATAGATCTTAAAATTGATTTTTGTTTAGTTTTACGTGCTTTGTTAAAATAGGAAAAATATAAAATCTCTTTTGAAGAAAGTTTGTTTTAGTAGCATTTGAAGTCTTTGAAAAGAGAAAGGAAGTTTTCGTGTAATAATTAGTGGTCTTGTGTTGTGTGCTTTGGAAAAGATAAAGAGATTTTTTCTTTGATTTTCATTGCCAAGAAAGTTGTCTTTATAAATTTTGCGTTCTCCAACTCTCTTAGCTAGGGAATTCATTGAAAAGGAAAGATTGTTTTTCATCCTAGGTGCATCTTTTTAGTGGATTTGAGTCGAGTCTACACACCATACGTTTCATCTCCGCTACCTTTTGTCCTAAAGAAAATCCATAAAATTAACTTAGTAACTTTTTATTTACTAGGGCTCTGATACACCAACATAGATCAGGCTAGTGTCTTGGAGTAGGAGAGTAATTAACTCTCCAAGACAGTAGCTTATCTTGCGGTAGGATAAATCCAACTGTTACATTTATGCTCTGGAAAGCTCCTCTTAAAGGAGAAGCACGAGATCGTGTCCGAACCAGTGAGGGAATCAATCCTCCTTCATTGGGAACGACACCAGATATGCACGTACTACAAACGATAAACCTTGATTAACCATTGTCGAGGAGCCTGGGGTCACTTGTCGGTAAACCTTGGATTATTGTCAAGGAGCCGGCAAGGGGATTGAGCTTGTTACTCTGCCCTTGCGTGTGTATCGGATCGTAGACTGTTCCCCCAGGTATATTTGTTGCTGTTGGTGACCTTAGTGACTATTATCTTTAGGATTCTTCCTAAGGTGACGGTGGAGGGAAGATCCCACTGTACCTGGAACAGACATCGGCTAGACTCACTTGGATTTTCTGGGGGGTTCACTTCACTCGAGACGGTTAAAGTGGAGGAACTTGGTCCAATCTATTCATTAAGCAGGTTTCCGGGGTAACTGTTCCACCCGCCATTTCTGTACTGAATTCTGTGATGTTGGATTTCATCACCAACTAGTGTTTTCGGTCCAGAAAGTTACTGTTTGTGTGTGGTTTGACGCCCTAGATTCTTCAGGCGTGTGATTCGAATTTGTTTGGTTCTTTAGAGACTTTAGGCGGTTTGCTTTGAGATTTTACTTTGTTTGCGTGTGCAGTAGTTAAAAGTTTTTAGCTGTGGCTGAATTACCAAGACAGTCCCGTAGACTTCGGGGCCAGTCTCCTGAGGTTGTAACCGTGGCTGATTTGTTGAGGAAATCCCGTAGACTTCGGGGCCAACCTCCTGAAGAAGTCCCGGGCCATTACGAAGGTTTGAAAGTCCTCGTAACTCCTAGTGGTAGTAAAGTTGGGTCACCAGAAGAAGGAGAGTCTTCGTTGGTTGTTCATCCTGATTACCAAACTCCGGAAACAGGTTATAATCCTGAAGCTATTTCGGTTTCCGAACTTGCTGGTAGCTTTTCATCTACTAGTGATATAGGCGAAGAACCTGAGATATCTGAACCTGTTACTCCAACATCGGGGTTAGTCTCTCCAACTTCTAGTGCTCCTAATTCACCTAGGGTAGAAAGAGTAATCGCCGAAAATCTTCCTTCTAGTTTGATAGCTATTGAAGAACTTGCTCCGGAAGAAGAAATAGGCATCCCTATCCTTGAAAATCAACCTACTATTGATCTAAGGGAGCGTGAATCGATTTTTTACAGTCCACCTAGAAGTACTACTTGGTATCTTTCTCTCACTAATTATTTGGACAACTCAGGGTTAAGTTTTTCACCACCTCGTGCTCCTTATCCACCTAGGGGCATTTATACTCCCGTAAATATGTCAGGTCAGTCGTCCATGTTTACTCAATCGCCTGAATCTTTTTTGTACGGCGGTCCTTCTGTTCCCTCTGGGTATCATTCACTTTCTGGTACTTTTTCGGGAGCATCTCCTCAACCCATTGAACAAAGGATATTCACTGGAAGCAATGGTGCAAAGCCGTTGAGCGTAGAAGACATTATTATGATGTCAGGTTCTATTCCCAATTCTCAACCTCAAGGTGGCCAGTTACCGCCTGGGGGGCAGCCTCAATTAACGCCTGGGGGGCAACCTCAAGGTACACAATTTGCATCTTGGGGGCATCCTCAAGGACAGTACGTGCCTACGGTACATTACATTCCTCAAGGTCAACCCCAGACTCAATATGTACCCCAAGGTCAACCCCAGTATCAATTTATACCTCAAGGTCAACCCCAGTATCAGTACATGCCTCAAGGGTATCTACCCCAAGGTCAGTACTCGAACCAAGGTTTCCAACCACCCCAAGGTCAATCTTACGTTCAAGGAACGGGAAATGTACCTTTCAATTATCAATCCTACCCTCAACCCGGTTTTGGATCTCAATATTCTCAACCTGTTATGGGTCAGTACCCCGGAATGAACATAGTGTGGGATCCATCGCAAGTTCAACAGGTGTTGCAGCCAAATGTACAGTTGTCATCTCAAACTGGACAACCCTTAGTTTCTGGTTCACCCCAGCAACCAGTCCAGTCTAATATTCAAACTTCTGTACCTTCGGTAGTTTCTCAGTCTGGGCCTATTTCGCCTCGTACTCCATCTCAAATGACTGCTGCAACTGCCGCAACATCTGTTCAATCTACCCCACTTACTTCTGGAGTATCGACAGCTCCGGTTTCTACTGTCCCTGTATCTACTCCTCAGACATATTTACCATCGTCTGGATCCACGATTCAAACTACGGTTCAGATGCCTGTAGGACAACCTGGTTTAAGTACGGTTGTCACCAGTCAACCACAATTCACTTATCAACCGTACCAGGGACAGTACCAATTCGGTCCTGCTGTCCAGCAGCCAGTTTATCAGTATCAACCGTATCCTGGGTACACTTATCAACAACCACAACAACCCCAGTACGGTCCGGTTAATCCTGGTTTTCCAGGAGGATACAATATCCTGAACGCGATCCCTATTCCTAGTTATCCTGGATATCCTCCTCCTGGGGCTGGTCTCATGACCCAAAGTTTTAGGGATCCTAATCGGCAGCTACCGTTTATCGCAACTTTAGATTTACCAGACTTGTCGTGCCTAACGAACGATCCAATAAATTATCTTCCGTTTTGGCCGCCAATGCCGAATAAGTTGCCCAGTGACATTCCCAAGTTCGAAGGTAAGTGTGGAGAGGACCCGTCGAATCGTGTGATGACTTACCACCTCTGGTGTGCCTCTAATTCCATCTCGGATGATTCGATCCGCTTACGTCTTTTCCAGCGCACTCTCATTGGTCTTGCAACCAAGTGGTATATTGAGTTACCACGAGCCTCTTTTTATAATTTTAGTCAGTTAGCTACCTCGTTTTTAACTCATTTTCAGTTGCCGGTCAGATATGATAATGGCACGGAGTTACTAACTTCATTAAAGCAATCGACGTCCACTTATATTTCCGATCATATTCATGAATGGAGACGTCGAAGGCGGTTAGTGAAAGTTTTTATCCTGGACCAGAGGTAAGCCTTAAACACCTGGTTGCTTTGATTTTAAATGCATATTTAGGGAAAGATAGTGCTTGATTGTTTTGTTTGTCACTAGAAAAGCCTTGCTTTCTAGGGAGGTTGGTTTTGTTTGCAAAATTGACTCTTTCCGCATGACAGTAGCTGTAAGAAAGAGTGCATGATAACAACTCAAGCTGTCATAGAAGGCACATGAAAAGCTAGCAGAGGTCCTTTCTTACTCAAGGAAAAAGCCTACAAAGAAAAGGTAACCTCTGTCATCAAAATCCTTTTCATGGATATTGTTTTTCTTGTAATAAGTTTGGACATAAAGCCATAGAATGTAGATGGCATGCAAGGAAACGAAATGTGCTGGGTAGCAGCAACCCAAGAATGCAAAAAAGGTTAGAAGAAGGCATGCTGGCCATGATAGGAGTTTTGACAAAAACATTGTAAAAGAGAGTAACTCCTCTGCCCCATTCTTAGGACAAATCAAATGCTACATTTGTGGCAAATTTAGGCACAAGAGAGCTAGCTGCAAATATGCGAAGAAATGGAATGCTTCTCTGCATTTGCATGTGAATTCAATAGCTTGGGATTTGAAGACAAGGAGAAAGAATGGAGTTGATAAATATAGACTTGTCTTCAGTGCTCTGTGTTAAAAGAGAAAGATGAAAAGAGGAGGAATAAATAAGGAGAATGATCCTCTTACTCGTGTGATGGACCTCTCTGTAAGGAAGAAAATCAAAAGGATTTGGGTGAAGAAAGAGGAGGTAAAAGAGAAGGTTCCTCTACCCATGTGCAGCTGAGAAGAAGCCCAAACAGGGGCAAAGAAGAAGTTGGAGAGCAATGCTTCTGTCAGGACTCAACCATTGAAGGTCTGGAGGAAGAAGGGGGATGATTTTCTCACAGGGAATAGACCCTATGTTTCTCTTCAATGAAGGAAAAGAATGGCCTCAAGGGAGGTCGAATAAGTCATATGTAGGAAGACAAATAGAATAAACAGAAAGGTGCATTTGATTGATGAAGATATGGATGTGTTTTCTTGTTGATTACAAGAATGAATTGATTTATTTTGAATGTATCAACATTGAAAAGGAGGAGTGTAGCCAGCATGAGGAGTACACAACAATATATTATGTTGTGGGAAGAAGATGGGTTGTAGTGGAAGTGTGGAATGATAGGAAGCTCACAGTCAAGTCAGGTCCACAGGATCAGTCCCCACGCAGAGGCAAGAAAGTAGTTGCAGGAGATCAAAGAGCATTGGCTCAGGGGGAGCTGCTTTGATAAGCAGTAGCATGCAATAATGGGCAACCTCAAAAAGGAAGATTTCTGAGCAAATGAAAGGTTTTCATCTTTGGTGAAATACCCTTATTTCATTTAAGTTGTAAGTTTGATTATGCATAACAGTCTTGTGTTCATGAAACACAATTAGTGCAAGCTTTTCATGTCCCTTAACCCTCAATTAGTATCGATATGTCAATTGGTTGTGTTGGGATCATGTTGAGTAACCTTGCGTGCAAATGGACATTTATTTTTTAGAAAGAAATATTAGAGTTTGCCTAGTACATTGTTCCATTTGTATCATTTCCTTTGGATCAATTGGTATTAGTTGAAAAGTAGTCCCTATTATATGAGAATGATCTCAAGGGGAGAAGTGGAGATAATCAAATAATGTGAGCATAGTCTCAGAAGCAGTAGCAGCAGAGAAGAAGTGCGAGCCGAAATGCATCATCATTAATTGGTATTTGCAGCAACAACAATACCATGAGCAATTTAATGGGTATCAATATTTTTTATACAAAAGATGCATTAGTGGAGAGAGTGCTCAGCTAGCAGCCATAAGGTGTCCAAAACTGGAGGCATTCAAATCAGAGGCAGTATATGTTCAGGGGGAGCATATCAAATATGCCCAGTTTATGGAGCAGCAATAGTAACAATCCTAGTAGATATGTCTGCGAAGTAGAATGCACATCTCAACAACTAGACTCTGGTCTTCACAACCAAGTGATTGCATGCAAAAAGAAAGGTAGCTCCTATCCCCTTGCCATTGATGTCAAAGGGGGAGAGAAGTTGTGGATAAGTTGTGATGGCCTGTGTAGAAGAAAGCAGGCCATTGGTGTTTCATGCAATGGGATATGCGGAAGAAACATGAGGTTTGGTCATCACATGAAGAGAATGATGGAGTGTTGCCACCAATGCCAAATAGGGAGATTGTTGGACAATTGGATTGTTTGGATGGCTAGTGGCCTAGTGAAGGCATCTGAAGGTGTGTTTGCATTGATGACAAGAGTGATTCTGGGGAGATGTGTTGGGAAATTGGCATTGCCTAATTGTTGGCAAGAGTGTTGGCATTGATGTCAACCAGACTAGCTCAGACGCTTAGCACAACAGATGTTGGAAATGATGTCCCAGGAGGAATATCATGGTAGTTGTAGGCTTAATGTAGAGAATCATCACAGTAGTAGGCTTATTGGAGAAGCCATAAACTAATGATTACAGTGATGGACCAAGAGGAAGTCCATGGTAGTTGCAGGCTTCATGCGGAGGATAAGCTTGGTGGTTATGATTTCAGCTATCCGGAGAATCAAGGCGCAGAATAGTGGCAGAGATTTTGGAGCCATATTAGAGGTATCAGATGGGCTCAATGCCTACATCAAACCCTCTCCATTGGAATTTTTTCTGGAAGATCTTTCCAACGATATGCAGAAGTCCATAAATGTATTCCTGGTTCAAACAATATGGCTTGCCAATGATCAAGGACTTGAAGTCCTAAGAACGTTGGAATATCGAAGATCGAAGGATCGACACATCAACATATCGGCGCATCGACGATTAGAGGTCAACATATTGGCGCATCAATGATCAGAGGCCAGCATATTGGCACATCGGCGATCGAAGGCCAGCATATCGACACATCAACGATCAGAGGTCAGTGTATCGGCGCATCAAAAGATCAGAACCCCAGATATCGACATATCGGTGCATTGGAATGTCAGAGGCCGACATATCGACAATATTGGAATATTGAAGGTGTGATACACTGGAGTAGGTTGTATTAGAGGTTGGAGGATATTGGAATCCCGGAGATCGGCGTATCAAAACATTGGCATATCGGGGATCACAATATTGGAACTTTTCAAGTGAGGAACCTTTAAAAAGTTGCGATATCGATAAGTGTTGATAAGCCTCTAAAAGCGTCAAGAAATTCCAAAAGAAAATTAACAAAGGGTTTCGGTGAAAAATCAAGGTTGACGGGTCCTTGTCTCTCTCCTCTAGTAGGACACATGACCGCATGTGATTGGCTCCGATAAGGACAAATGGCAGCATTTGATTGTCTCCAAAAAGGTAGAGTGGGAGTTGACGTCAGTATGACATGACACATGGCAGATATATTCAACCTTATTAGGTAGGCTAATGGGCTAGAACCGGGTGAAACGTATCACCACTAAGGAGTCGTCACGTGGGGTGATGATGTCATATCGGAAGTCGATAATCGGAGGTTAAAGACATTGTAACTTTAGAATGGTTAGAGTTGGAAAAGTTTTGATATAGGGAGCTTCTACTAATGGGCTAGCACATGGTCGCAAGAGGTCAAAGAACTAAGGGCGGAGAGAAATTGACAAAGGAAGAATGAATACCAGCCAAAGTTGAAGGCTTAGCACCTTAATTCTAAGCGGCAGGTCACATGCAGCGGTCCTATGGTGATCATTGTTCTGATCTTAGTGATATGCTTCATTTTAATTGTTCTAATCTTAGTCGAGTGAATTCGATCCGTGGGTGCTTGGTATGTAGGTAGGTGGGGGTTTGCATGGAGGAGACTCCTCAGGCCCTGGTGCAGGATCCGAGTTCCTAGAACTGTGTCATGTATGTTGAGATTAAATCTTTATATAATGCCATGGATGTAGTTCTAGGGGTTGTTTAAAGTTGTTTTACCTTTGAATCCTGAAGGCATTTCTTTTTCGTCTATCAAGGGAGCTGCTTACTAACAGGTAAATTTCTTCTCCTCCATTATTCAGATTGACCAGTAGTAATATGGCTATGGATTTAATTTCTATCTCCTTGCTAATGGACATTGTTCACTCTGTCGCAAATGGTTCTTTACAAACCCATGTCTGGGTATTTCTTGTTACACATCATAATTATATTCCTTTTTCTATATGATCAAGTTCAAATTGTATTACTTTACGCACTCTTTTTGGTAGTAATGAAAATACTGCACATTTTTCCTCTTAAAGTAAACATATAGGAAATCAAGTTATTTACGTCTTGACCCTCCTTATGATTTGTTGTACAAGTAACATATAACTTGTCGGTAATCATCTGACAACTATTAATAAATGTATAGCTACACAGTGCAGACTTCACATGACCATAAACAATAATTTCATATAGCAGAACATTTCTACAACTCATTTCTAATTTATTTTAGTGCTTAATCAAACTTTATCGATTATGAGCGCGTGATTCTCAATCCTATCTATCCATGTTTTTCTACTCTATCCGTGTAATAAACCTTCCCTTTTGCTGCTAACAACCTTCTGCAAATTGTAGTTCACCTTCCTTCATTTATTGCTCTCATTTGTTGCTAGTATATCCATGTTTTAGGTCAATCGACCCTCCTAATAGGTTTCTATAGACTTCGCTTCTCCCACAGAGATCTACGGCCCACAAAGGAGAGGTATCACCATCCAAAACCCACACACAATAGCCCAAAACAGGTTTCACAAACTTGGCCCTTGCTGAGGATAAAAAAATGACCCTCAAATAATTATGAAGAGAGACAAAGAAACCTCCTTCTCCTTTGCTGAGGTCTTCCCTAGATCAACGACCCTAAACACAATCAAAACAATCACAAGAATGCTCCTTCTTCTCTTTGCTTGGTCTCCTAGGGATGTGACCTATTTCATATGTGTCTCCTCTTGATTGGATGCACTTTGGATGTGTAAATGATGTATCCTCCTTATCTCTTTATATACCTTTCTCCAGGGAAACCTCTAGCCCATCTAGGGCCTTCCTTAATCTAAGTCAACACTTCTTCTTGTGTCACTTTTTCCCATGCATAACTTCAAAAATTCATTTCTCAACTTCTAGACCTATGATTTGGATGATTCTCACTACCCCTTGCTCATCTATGGGTCCTCTATCATCTCAAATTATCATAAGTCAAAATCTCCTAATGTTTTTGTCCCAACATCATTGGGTGCAAAAATCCAAGCTTAGGTTCCAATCCCACAAACAAATTTCGTTTGCCCATTTCTCCAAAGTCCTCTAGCCTAGGGTTTGGAGTACCTCCCAAGCTACAAATATCAATACACTACGCCAAGGCAAGGAAGAGAGGACCAAATAATGTTCAAGTCAGGATGACATTGCATAAAGGGTTAAGGACTAGAGTTTAGGATTGCGCAATGTGCACTAGTGAGGGAGAGAGCTCCTCCTGGGTGCTAGTCACATCAACAAGAGACAAGGAGAGACACACTACTATATGGAAGTGTACAGTGTGCTAGGGAGGCTCAACATGGGCGCAGGTCACAATTGCAGTGGGCAAGGGACACCTCACTATGGAGTGGAAGTGCGCAATGCGCTATGGAAGAGAGGCTTCTTCTCAACTGGTTGCAAGTCACAGTGACAATGAGTAAGGAGTTAGTGCATGTTTCTTGCAAGTGCACAATGCTCAATGAGATAGGGATAATATCAAAAATGGCTAAGTGATGATCAGTAACAAGTCAAGAGCACAATAAAAGTGAGAGAAATAAGTTGTAGGTATTCATATATCCTATCACAATCATGACTAGAAGGTGAAAGGTTATGGAATGTGAAGAGTTAGTAGAAATGCCACATGCGACAATAAGACGACACTTGTAGGAGCAAGAATAGACAAAAATGACACTTAATATGTAAAAAGTAGATTAAAACTCCACTAGAGAAAGAAAAGGTGATACCAAAAATGACAAAAGAAAAACAAAAGCGACACTTTGAAAAACTTACCAAGAATCGAAGCACTTGAGACCAAGAGTGAGGAAAGGCTCCTTGCAATGAGAAAATGTGCTCAACTCAAAGTGAATAGTGATTGTGAAAATGAACAATGAGTTGGGCTCATTATAAAGGAAAAATACATGCAAGTTAATATTAGGGTTTCAAGCGCATGCTCTCCACTTGTCACTTGATCACTGAGTTAAGCGAGTGAAGTGGGAGAAGATCCCTATTTTCTAGGAGTGCGCTCTGCATGCAAGCAAGGAGTATGCATGTGTGGAGGATAAGGAGTGCACATGTGTTGGTGTCAAGGAGTGCACACTAGTTTAAGAAAAGGACTGTGCACCACTGTGAGAGAAAAGTGTGCTTGACTAGGAAAGAGAATTGGGTTCTGACTGAAGAGGGCAAAATTTTCTTCAACAATTCATGTGTGGTCACTAAATTTGGAAAGCGTGCTCTCACTAGGAAAGAAAGATGCACTTTCTTGCTTTTTTTAGGTGTGCAGGTCAAGTGAGGAAAGTTTTATTTGGTTATAGAGAAAGCTCGTGCTTTTCGTATCTTTAGAAAGGTGATAAGCCAACTTCTAAAAGATGAGAAAGTGATACTTAGGGAACTTTGCCCTAGGAGGGGAAGGAACACTTAGAGATGTCGAAAGGAGAATCGATACTTAGGAAAACATGAACAAACGATAAGATGATAAAAAATAGCTTGAAGCGACATCTCATGAAAACATATGTAGGCCCCAAAATTGAATGGGGCAAAAATTTTGGAGGGTCTTTGTCGAAGTGACAACACACTGCAAAGATAATACGTTTTTAGAGATGGGGATTCTAGAAAAAACATGGAAAGTAAAGGTACAAGAAGGGGCTTGAGCACCTGGTTTGGGCCCTGACCCAAGGACACTCAGGTCCCTTAGAGGAAAATCAAACTAGAAACCAAATAGTACTTTTCATTAATCAACAAATGTGTGCATATATGATAGATGACAAAATTGAAATAGCAAGTAAAATCATTTATCTACTGTTGACTATCTTATGCAAAGTTTCAAATCCTTTATGGGGTATTAAGGCCCCTTATTTATACAAAAATGCTTGAGGGGTAGCCTCCTTGAATATAGGACTACTTCCCTCCAAAATCCCTAGAAAGTAGGATCTGTTTCCCTAATGACCTCACAATTATGTGGAGGTGATTAATATCCTTGAGCCAGTCGAGTTCTAATTATCCTTCAATAGGGTACAAACCCAATAACTCATGTGTGATTTTAATAAGTTATCCTTTATATCTTGCACTATAAATGAATTAGGCACACAATATATGGCACTCGTCTCTTGACCCTCCTAACAACATATTAAAGTTGAAAAATACATTATTAAGTGCAAAAGGAAAGGTTAAATATACCTAAGCACGATTAGATGAGCCTTAATTTTTATCTATTAGGGAGGCCCATAAGGCACCATGACGATTGGTGACTTGTCAAAAGGAAAATAATTTACTTAAACAAAAGCTTTTGATATTTGTTGGAATTTTCTTAATTTGCTATAAATTAAGGCCACTTCCATTAGAGTTGCTTGTATATGTATATAGAGGGTGTGTGACTTACTAACCTCCCTAATTCTATAAAGTGTATGATGATGATTCTTGAGATGCCTCTAGATACATGATAGAGTATGTTTAAGGATTTGATGCCCAATAGTTGTTACATATATCTCCCTCGCTTCTTGTGAGGATATCCAATTGATTCATTTTGAGTAGACAAAGCACAAGTTGTTGAAAGAATATGCGCAATTTTTTAAAATATTATGCTCTCGTTCACCACATAGTTGATTACAATGTTACATGTTCAAGCGTTGATATAGAGATTCTGGTTAGGCATGAAGAGGGTCTAATTGTTGAGGGATTGACACAATATTCATTGTCAAATATATTTGAAGTGTGAATACCCAAGTTGTTGGTGTTAATGGTGGTATTGGTAGGGCATGAGAAATAATTATTACTAGAACTCTAGTCCATTCCAAGATCCCACATTTGTTCATCAATATTGTTGTTATCGAAAGAGGAGCATTTTCTCACCTAGTTTTCAAAAACAAATGTGAGTTCTCTCTCATAATCCCCCTTCCTTCGTTATGTGCTTACTAATCATGGCACTAAATGGGGTATTTTCTTGAATCTTTGAATTGCATGTTTTCTTTGGACTTCTTTTTTAGATTTTGTGGGGATTCAAAATGTTGACATATTTGAACGAATTTAAAGAACTTGTCGCAATTTGTAAAGATCATATGAAAGACCTATTTCATTTTTTCTTTTCTTATTGAATTGTATCGCCTACGCCGAATATTGAGTCAATTTGAAAGTTTGTTCAGATGTGGGTGATGATTTCTCATATTTAAATGTAAAGATTGTTATGTCTTAGCCGATCCGACGACAAAACTGGTTGACATTTGCAATCGATGGGCTTGTTTTTGTTAAATTTTCTTAACTTTTTGTCTGAGTCTGTAAGCATGGCATTCATATGGGGATATCAATTTGATGAGGAGGTAGAGAGCATGATCGTGGTGAAGCGTAAGCAGGCAAATGGGAGTGGGAACAAAGACTCACTCCTAAATGCATTGAGATAAAAAAAGTGGCTATTTTTCATAGGCTTTGAACGAATGACGAAAGTTGGTGAGGGAAATGTCCCTTAAAATATCGCCTTCATTGTAATTATGGTCTACCACATGTTTGATTATTTACCTAACAAATGTGGATATTCTATTTATTCAAAATTTACTTTATAGCAAAAATAAGACTTTCAAGACGATTATAAGTTTGACATGCGTCTTAAATTTAAAAAAAAATAAAAATAAAAATAAAAATCCTGAAAAATCTGAAATAAAACTAAAAATCCATAAAATTTTACAATAAAATTAAACAACAAAACAAATATATATATATATATATATATATATATATATATATATATATATATATATATAATTTTACATGTGTTTACATATTAATCTTTTATATTGATCAACCCTAATATTTAAAAATAAATTTTGAAATAATTTTTTTTGCCAAATCATCAATTCGTTTACAAGCTGAAAAGTAATGGTCACAACGCTCATACAAAAAGTTTCAAAATACCTTTTTATTATGCTGTGGAAAAATGATAATAATGTTACCCCTAATATAAAAAGTTACGAAGTATTTTAATTATGTTATAAGTTTCAAATGACGTGGATTATTTAAATATTATTTGTAATTTATTATTAAATATTTTTAGTATTTTTTTAAGTAATGGGAAAATATATTATAATTGAGTTGTTAAATAAAAAGTGGGGATAATCACTATTTACTGTTATTTGTTTATGTAGGTTGATTCATTATTATTATTTAAGGAAAACCACACCACTTGTAATTACTCATTGATCATCCATAAGGGGGCAAACTTTCACTCTTGCGAGATGCCTTGAAGTCTTGGGTCGTTAACTTGTTTATTTACATCTAAGGAAGACAAAATTTTAGCCAAGCAAAAGCAATTTTAGGGCATACCCCGATTAAGTTTTTTGAGTTACTTTAGCATTAATTAAAGTTCATTATTTGTGATACAAATTAGTTTGCAATAGAATCTTAAAATGGAAGCACTTTACATGTAAAAAAAAGTTGACAATATCTCATTGGTAGACAGTGTAAAGTCAATACAGACCATAATAACATAAAGTACTTTTTGGAGCAAAGATTGACATCAAAAGAGAAAAAATTAATGGGCAACAAAATTTTAGGGCTTGATTTTGAAATAATCTATGGAAAGGGGAAGGAAAATGTGGTAGCAAGTGCTCTTTTTAGAATAGAAGAAGTCTTGATTTTACATTCTATTACATCTTCTATTTATGTGCGGCTAGAAAATGCTCACCATGAATGAAAAAACTACATTAGGACTAAATATAACATATAATGTATAAAGGAAGGGATGAGCTTTATGGAACATTGGGAGTGGAAGAGAGGTATACTTTGGTACAAAGATAAAATATTTTTATGCATTCTGTTGTAACTTGGAGACAGTTCATAGTTGTAAGGGAACCAATGTCTGAGACATCCACAAAGACTGAGCAAGATTTTAAAATAGGTGGTCGGAGGGATAGACTTTGAGAACAAAAACGAATAATCTAATTCAAAACCCTAACCTTCAAAACCAGAATGACCAGAAACATTGAGGGTTGCAGAGACTTTGTATTAAAGGAATTGTTTAGAAGAAAAATTAAAGAAGACAAAGTTTAAACCTAGGCAATCAAGAATCTAAATTCAAATCTCTACAGAAAGAATGGTGAAAGACTGAGAAGTATGAAGGAATTCCCAACATGTTGGAGTGCTCACTAAGGCTTTTCAAATCATAAAAGTGAGTACCATTCAGAGTAAATTCACAATCATAACTTGAAAATATTTGCAGTTACATTACACTCATACTGGTAGAAGAAACATTGACACAATCATAATATGAAATGAAAAGAAAAACAAAATCTACAATTGTACCCAATATTGGAATCAAAGTTGATTTCTATTACTAATTTCTTGAGAAATTTCTCAATTATATAGTCTCATGATTTTGCAGACTCCAAACTCCCTTCCATAACCACTCTTACTTTATATATTTTAGACTTTTATTCCTCCTAATCTAACTGTCATGGATCAGTGATAAAACTGATTTTTTTTTAAACAATTATAAAATTTGAATTAAAATCATTTACAAATAAATACCATATTTAAATTATATAATATATATATATATATCCCTTTTATGAAATAAAAAACCTCGCCAAACTTTATAACATACAACAACTCATAGTTTGTATTCATTTTTTGAAACCTATCTCACAAAAATAAAACATAATGTCGAGATGGAGGATGATGTGGGTCCCTTTAGTTGTCAGTGTATGCCGTCTTGGAGCGTGAGCGGTTTCATGGTAAAACCACTTACCACTCTCGGGGATTCTTGTTGCAGTTTCTGGGGATGTGGAGGGGGGCCCCAAAATGAATATCGACCTTTAATCACTAGATGGATGGTTTAGGAAACCGCTCCTCAGGAGCTCCCATAGGCTTAACTTCTGCGCACTTTGTATTGTCGGGACTCCAGTGATTTGGGCATGTAGATAATATAGGTGCTTTGACTACGTAGAAAAGCCTCTTTGCCCGCCATAAACTTCACAATTTTCTATTTCAGTGTCTGCCTTCGTCACCTCAGAGATACGATACAATGTTTCGAGAATTTTAGGGCTTTTTCGCACCAGTTATCCAAAAAATTTCATCAAGAAAAACCCAACTCCTTTGAGTTTGTTAGCTTTTTCCCATTTGATTCAATTTCTCTATCTGCCATTTCTGCAAGTATTTGCATTTCTTTTTTTTGTGTGAAAGAAACGTTGGCTTTGTACAGTATATGTAAGAAACCAGTACATCTTGTTCAAATTGGAGGCACCATCATGAAGAGCCAAAATGCTAACATCATAATATGAAAACTTCTAGCCTGTAGCCCCACTTGGCCACAATCCACAAATGAACCACATATAATTCTTAGAAATCATATAACAAAAATAAACAGTATCAAACAGTTCATCATCTAGTCCAAAACAACATGATAAAGAAATGTCCAAACATATGGAAGGAAAAACAAAATAAGGAAACCGTCATTGCACAAACATAACATATATATAAGTGAAGCCATCAGGGGAAGGGAAGGAAGCCAACATCATAGGAACAACCCTCCATCTCCAGCGCAATATGTAGACCATCTTGTGGAGCAGAAATACCAAGCTTGGACATGGCATCAACAATGGAATTGTGTTCCCTGTGAATGTGTTGAATGGAGACCTCTTGAAAAGTGCCCATGAGATGTCCAATGTTCTGGAGCCAACCTTGTAGATGTGGGTGTTGTATATAGGAATTCCCAGCACATGGTTTATGATGGATTGAGAGTCCCCAAATATCTTCAGATTTGGAATGTTCAGAGAATTTGTGAACCATAAAAGCCCCATAAAGCCATCGCTTCTGCTTTCATGTTGGTTCCTCTGCCTCCTCCCCAATGTATCTTATATTGTTGGTTATTTTCAAAGCAAATCCAAACCCCGCATCCACAATTACCTCTCTATTCTGCGCCATCAAAGAAACCCACTGGGTAGGATATAATCGGGCTAGTAGTTCTGATAGGGTCTCGATTTGGCCGAGGATTGGAAATCAAGAGTGGACTCATCCAAGATATAATGTTGTTGACAATGTGGTCCACATTGAGAGATTTCCCTTCAAATATAATAAAATTCCTAGATCTCCAGATTTCCCAAAAAGTCACAAGTGGGATGGCCCTCCATGGTTTTGTCTTTCTGCTCCACCATAACAAGCAAGTTTCAATCGACACATGATTAATATAAGGGAAAGAGAGTTTACCAAAGATCTCTTGCCAAATCTGGACATCCACCAGGCAACATATTAAGATATGTGAAGTTCTTTCTTCCTCTGACCTGCATAAAAAACATATACCTGGACCTTGCATGTTCTGCTTCCTCAAATTGTCCGAGGTGAGTGTTTTATTCTTCCATGCCAGTCTCATCCCATCCCATTTGATCTCCAAGTTGTGCCCTGCAGATACCAGACTGGCACAACTCTACTAGAATTTTCTCCCAATTTCTAGCCACATCCCCTGTTAATCCAATTTCCTCTGCCTGCTTCCATACCGGAATGATGCCTTTCCATGTACTGATAGCCTAATCCAGGTAAAAGTATCCTCTGATATTTAAGTATCTGCATTTCATAGACAATTGTATAAAGAGCATCAAATTCCCATGCAATTTCTCAATTTCGAAACTCCTCTAGAAAGGCATTTGTATACTTTTCGAGAGCATAATAAGCATATATGTAGTGCTTAGATTGAAAAATATACTTGCAACAAATGTGTTGTTAAATCATTTCACCCAGTTGTGCATACTGTCCACCTGTTTAACCAGCTTGCTTATATCCCCTAAAACTCGGATGACAGAGGCCACAGACTCTCGATAGGGTGAATTTGAAGAAATAGCCAATAGTTGCTTCAATGTAGAGTTGTTCTTAGAAGCAATGACCTATGTAAATTCATTCACGTACTCTGAAAGCCTCTTGTGAGCTTCTCCCACACTCATATATACATAAATTTGTATGATTTTTCGAATCTTGAGAACAATTTCTCTCCTCCTTTGCTTTTTCTATTTCAGACTAATGTGGGTACCACACCAATTAGGATGGATTCAAGTACTGTTTCAATATGGAGGTTACTTCTCTCGCTCACCCTTCAACATCCATGTCAATTCTAGCCATTTCAGAGTTTGAACAAAGATATTGATTTTCACTTGTTGTGCTCTGCTTCCATCCTTTGAAGCAACTTTTTTAGACATATTTTGTACTTGTCCTTGCATTGGTACCACCCACAAATCCACGTACTTTTCTTTTTTTAAAACTTACTTTTGCTTCAACTAAAAAAATTGTTTCCCTTTGTCAAATTATGGTATTGGTGTTATGAAACCAGCTCAAGAAAAGATAGATCAACGCCTTAGAATTCAGCCTCTTCGAGGGCGCAACCTCCTTTACATTACATAAATGAATAATTCTTGGATGATTCAAATGACAAAACCTCCTTTCTATATATAGGATTTTAAGGAGTCACAATATAATCCAGCCGACCAACAATAATAATATAAAGCCACAAAATAACAATAGAGGGATTCTATGGCGCACAATAATAACAATATGGGGGCAATAGGGGCACAACAATATTAATAAGGGGTATAACTACAATAGTAATGGGGTAATCACTAGTATTATAGGGACCCAACATGACCCTCTCCTTCAAAAAAGTGTTGTCCTCAACGCTTGAGTAGTTTGGATACTTCTGCATAAAATTCTCATCCTCCCATGTGGAATCTTCAGCAGATAAGTTCTTCCACTTAATGAGATACTCCGAAATTGATCGATTTCGTAGCTGTCAAGTTCTTGTTTCTGTGATCTCTTCCAGTTCCAATATGATTTTTCCTTCCTCGTCAAGTTCTGCCAATATTGTTTTAACTGGAGCTTGTCGCCTATAACCTTATTTAAACATGAAACATGGAAAACTGGGTGCAATCAAGAAGTTACAGGAAGCTCCAATTTGTATGCCATAGTACCAATCTTTTGCAACACCTTGTACGGACCATAATACTTTGGTGATAATTTAATATCCTTCTTAGCTTGCTTGAGGGACATTTGCTTATATGGTTGTAGCCATAGGAATACCCAATCACTACATCAAAACTTATTTCACTACGATGTTGATCTGCCCGTTGTTTCATTCTATTCTGTGCCAACACGAGGTTATCCTTTAAGAGTTGGAGGACTTGTTGTTGATGTTCGATGTGATGTTCCATTGCCTGAACCTTAGAATTTTCTCTTAAATATGATGTGATGGATGGTGGTTGATACCATAAAGTGCCATAAATGGGGTCATTTTTGTTGCTGTATGGAAGGAAGTGTTATACCAACATTCAGCCAGAGGCAACCATTTGACCCATTGTGTCTGTTTATCAGATACAAAGCAACGAAGATATCCTTCCAAACATTTGTTTACTATCTCAGTTTTCCCATCAGATTGAGGATGATAAGATGAGCTATGAGCTAACTGAGTACCAAGACAAGAAAATAATTCTGTCTAAAAATTTCAAGTGAAAATGGGATCTCTTTCACTTACAATAATCTTTGGGTTTCCATGTAGCTTTTGAATTGTTTCCATAAATGCAGTAGAAACTGTACTGGCTTTAAATGGATGTGATAATGCACAAAAGTGTGCATACTTGGTAAGTCTGTCAACTACCATCATGATGACAATCTTTCCCTCAGACTTGGGTAAACCTGCGATAAAATCCATTGAAACCTCCTCCCAACGTTGGCTTGGAATGGATAAAGGTTGTAATAGACCCGTGTCTTAATTGTTTCAACTTTATTTTGTTGGCAAACCAAACATTCTGCCACAAACTTTTGAATATCTGATTTACGGCCATCCCAAAAAAATTCCTTCTTTACCCTGTGGTAAGTTTTTAAAAATCCTGAGTGCCCTCCTAAGGGAGAAGTGTGAAATTCCATAAGAATCTTTAGTTTTAGCTGGAATTCTTATAGAGGTATAAGCGATCTTTGTACCATAACGAATCATTTTGCCAGCTAAATGTATCAGACATACTAGAATCTTGTTGTAACTTTCGAATAAGTGCCCACACTTCTTCGTCATTCTTCCATTCCTCCCTTGCTTCGTTTATCCAATCTGGTTGGATAATAGAAATGGCGCACAACAATGCTTCCACATCCTCATCCGTTCTTGAGAGTGCATCTGCCACTACATTTTGCTTCCCTTTTTTGTAGGTGATTTCAAAGTCATAACCCAACATCTTCGTGACCCACTTTTGTTGCTCTTCAGAGGATAATCTTTGTTCTAAAATGTATTTAAGGCTATCATGATCCGTTTTTACCTTGAAGTGTCTTCCCATTAGGTAGGGTCGCCATTTCTTAAGTGCATGGAGTATTGCCAACATTTCCTTCTCATAGATAGCTTGCTTAAAACTTTCCCTTGATTGAACGACTTTCAAAAGCAATGGGTCTTTCATCTTGCATTAGAACAACACCAATTCCATTTCCTGAAGCATCCCATTCCCACAATAAAGTTTTTGAGAAGTCCGGTGTAGCTAAGACCGGTGCTTGGCACATTGCCTCTT